>CM046441.1:40980596-41090794 GCA_025506515.1 Flaveria trinervia
AAACCGAGACAAAAACGAGCCGAGCCGAGCCAGCTCGGTTCCAGCTTGGTTTTAAAACCAAACCAAGCCGAGCTGGCTCGGTTTAAATTCAAGTCAATTCAAGCTTGCCCTAGCTCGACTCAGTTCAGCTACCACAATGAGCCTTATTTACAGAAATATATTTACCAGGAAAATAATTTATATCAATGACATAAAACCGATCTTGGTTCCATGCTCACGTATCATATCCAGATTGAACAAATGCAGCCCCTGGACAAAAAAATGTATGAAAGGAGACCATTTTATTTAAGAAATTACAAGATACAGCAACATATAATCAGTAAATCGTGTCGGTTTGACGGGTTGAATTTATAAACTCAAGCACGCCCCATGTATCTATTCATCTTAAAGGCATCAACACTAACCCGGGCAATCTTAAAATCATGTAACCCATTTACGCAAACAAGTCAAATGAGTTGAGCGCTTGTACTCAAGTTGTAAACAAAAAAAAACAAATTGTTGGCAGGTTGCAAATGACTTCTCGCAAAGTGGTTTGACCTTATAAACATATTTCAATTTCAAACGGTTTAAGGTTAAGTCAACCCAAACACAACCCATATAAATAAATGGGTTAAACATGTCAACCCAAACAATTCAAAACTGTGTCATGTTGGTAATTGCTGCCCCTAAGCAACATACCATTCATTCTTTATGGTTCTTACTAAATAAGTCAAGGTATGTTGTTATTTCTTTGCCATATTCGTAAAAGTGTAAAAGCATGTTACCATCTGTGCAATTATACTTAAAGTTATTAGAAAAAAAAGGCAATAATAGAATACCAGTCTGCATCGAAGTTCCCTAGCAAGGCGTTCAAGTAAGGCTCGTGGAGGAAGCTCTGCAAAACAAAACAAATGAGGCTTTTTACCTCGCCATAGATGATTGATAGCTTTATAGCATTTTCAAAAGTATGTAAGGACTTACCAGCAATACACGGGTCTAAATCCGCATCATCTGCTGATTGGGCAGCAGATGAAACCCTTGGAAACCGAAATACACCAACACTTCTTGACAACTCACGCTTGCTAACATCAGGTAAAGAGAAACGACGAACGACCTTAATTGCATCCCCAACTATGTACACTTTGAACAAAACACCTCCTAACACACCCACATCGATAACAACCATATCAACATATTTAACCATATATGATAATTCAATACAGAATTAATTATTGGAAGAGAACCACGAGAAAGGCATACATGCCTGGTACCTATTACTTCAACTTTGATACATAACAAGGTTTTGTACCCGCATCAGCATTGTAAAAGTTGAGATTAATCATTGAATCATCAGTAATCGGTGGGTAACTGTTGCGGTTTCTTCTAACAGGCCATCAAACCGGTGAAGACCGGTCAAATTTGTCAAAATTGAAAAATTATATAAAATGTTAAATTTTTGTATGTGCTATATATATATATATATATATATATATATATACATATATATATAAACCGGCCATCAAACCGGTGAAAACCGGTCAAATTTGTCAAAATTGAAAAATTATATAAAATGTTAAATTTTTGTATGTGCTATATATATATATATATATATGTATATATATATATGTATATATATATGTATATATATATGTATGCGTGTATATATATATATATGTGTGTGTATATATATATATATATGGGTATATATATATGTATGTATGTATATATATATATATGTATATGTATGTATGTATGTATTTTGTTTGAAAAACTACATATAAAATTTCCCTACGATTTATCTCTTTTAATCCCGATTAATCTCTATTTGGTACCCTAGCATGCCCCACATAACCGCCTCATTTTCTCACACCCCCTATAGTTGCATAACCTACAAGTGTTCATGTGGGTTCTATAGTTCTCAACTTCAAATTGGTTATTTACGGAATATGTCCCTATTACCATAATTTAAAAAAATAAATAAATGATGTTAACTACAACTATATACCATGGTTAACAAACTCTTGAAGAACAAGGGGGGGCTCTAGCTTCCCTAGGGAATACTCATCATAAGCCAGTGATAGTTCATGTGACTTTGCAACCAAAGGCTTTGCAACTGTAACACATGTACAAATTAGATTATATTGAGAAAAATTACAATGAAGAAAAATATGCAAAACCATAATATACCAAGAGGAAGGGTTAGTCCTGCTTTCTTAGCAGCATCAGAGATGGATAACGGATCTTTCTCTATTACCAATTGTTTTGGTACACCAACTGTACCTGCACTTTGTACTAACATTTGACAACAAATTCTCCCATCGCTTAAATAAATTTGAACTTAATAAAAAAATACCATATGCATCAGAAAAATCCAGATCAGCCACATCCTGAAGCATTGATTGCCTATTGTAAACAAGTTGTATAGCCCCTGGAGGATCAAGCACTGTAACTTCTGGATGTGTTAGCCAATAATCCTTCATAAAAAGAGATATCATCTTAGTTCATCCAAAACAACCAACATCATACATATATAACTATAATATATGATGATTATGTCTATGATTAAGATAATAACGACATATTAATAGAGCATTTATCTCCAGTACGCATTAAAAAGATTGTTGACAAGGACTAACCTCAAGAATTTGCTGCCATTCCTTCCCAGACAACTGGAGAACAAAAGATTAAATCAAATATATTAGTATCACCAAGTAGTAAGATCCACCAGGCATGCGGTAAGTGCTATGTGTGAAAACAAAAAGAAACATAATTAAGATGGAAAGTTCACGAAGATAGTTTTTCTGGGTAACCTTGAGAACCTGTTACACAAAACATGTTCCACCACTACCCTGCTAACTAATGGGACCTCAAGGGGTTAAGCATGAAACCAGTGGAAGCCAGATCAAATTTTAAAGTTTTTTCAATTGCTTACCACTGTGCCACTCCTTAAGGGTTTCACCAAGGTAGCTAACAACTTGACATGTGTATTAATAACAACATGGAAGAATCTGCCATGCTAACCTTATGCAGCAAAATGTCAAAAGGACCTTGATCTGAAAGAGGCCTCATTTGATCAATAGCAACAAAAAATATCCCCTTATTCCTGCATCCATCACAACCAAAGTTGCAGTCAATGCCAAGCTCACAGCCTAAATCATGAATCATATATTTGTTTCAAGTTTCAACGTTGTATAACTGTTACTGTCTATAGAAGGAATAAGTCAAACAAAATCTATACATAACCCGATTGTGCATAAACAAAAGCATATACTTGTTCTAACATCTTGGCTCATATGTTCCCACTTCAACTAATGCTAACAAGAACGATTCTATTCAAGTAACTACTTAACAGTTCTAAATTAGCAACATTTACACAATAATCCACATGAGTACAATTTGATCAACTGGAGACTTGTCGATGTAAATTAATATCTATTAACCCAATACCAGTTACTCTCTTGAATCCAACCAGATCACATGCACCTTATGACATGAAATGGCGGTCGGTAGCTTGTTGCTATTGATAACTATGAAGACTATTAACACCCCCACCCCACCCCAAAAAAAACTGTTTGATTTGATGTTAAAATCGAGTTTAACTCAAATCATAACTAGATAAAGATTTGTATCATATATACCAAACCCCAAAACAGTCATTTGTCAGGAAAAGTAAAAGGACAATATTGAATATAATACTGGAATAGTTTTGTTTTTCTTCTTTTCCTTAACAGCAATTCTTTTACAGCTAGATATCATCTATCTTAAACTTATAACGATTTAAACCCGCAACACTTTTATAGAGCTAGACGACAATTTCATGGGTAGATACCAGAATAGATGCCTCCCTTACAGGTCAAATGAATATATGAATATTCCCACCCAAGAATCTTTCTAGAAAACAAAGAATCACATCATCAAACAAGCGTAGAACTCATCTTTGCAAAAGCTGGTAGATCAAAGCAAGACTACAAAAAAAGGGGAAAGTGGTTTGCAAAATTTGTTAAAAATCTTCCGAACTCAAGGTCTGTGAGAAACAACCAATGATTTTCGATTCCTAATTGGAATGAAACAATTACCTGGCCAAACCTTCAAGTTTTGGTTGCAAAAAGCTCTTGATCTTCTTAGAGGTAAGAGCATAGCCTACGACGACAACCTTCATGGATTTTTCTTGAAAGCCTAATTCAACGATCGAACCACAGCTACTACTCGATTCCATTTCCCGTTCCTCTTCGCTCCCGAACCCAATCATCTCTTCCTGCGTCAACCTCATTATTGGAAACCCTGGTGCTGGAATTGCAGATTTCAGTTGCTTTTCTTATTATCTTCAACCAAATTGATGAAAACGAAGCAACGATTTCTTTGAAATGCAATCAAAATCGGATCCCAGTTGTTTTCAAATGATTTATAGAGGAATTAAGGGGAAATGTTGGAAGAAAAATCGGGGTTTCTCAGGGCAGTTGAAGAAATAAAGCGACAAAAATGGCGAATGGGAAGGGGGAGATTATCATAGAACATAATAGAATAAATGAATGTAAAATTAGCGCGTGCCGTTGTGCTGTATATATTTCTAGAAAAACAGACAACCCTAGACCTCGGAGAAGATTCCAATGTCCCTTTGCTTGCTTATTTTATCAAAATAATAATAATTTTTAAAACAATAATAATTCTTAAAATAATAATAATTTTTAAAATAATAATATTTTTTAAAAAGTTATTTTTCAAAAGTTAATCCTATTAATTTTTTAAAAGTAATTTATTTACTTTTTAAAACTAATTTTTCAAAATTTTGTCAAATACATTATTAATTTTTTAAAAGTTAATAAGTTACCAGTTGATCAAAAAGTTAGTTTGCCAAACATATTGTTCTCGTTCAAAGACAATCTTTAAATGGACAAAAATAAGAGCATTTATGTAGGTTTGCTACGCAATGGAATGCAATGAATCATTGAGGGGTCAACGAATAAAAATATATTTTATGGGTTAAGGTAATGAAATGAATCATTACATAGTTTATTCCATCCACCCCTATCCTTTCTATTATTATTAGTCACCAACACGACTCACTCACCCACCACAACAACCAGCGCTGACTGCCAAGATCGTTTTGTCACCGGCAACAACCACCGACCACCGCCAACCACCAGCCACTAACGGCGCTGCCCACTACCAACACCCACAGCGGCGCTCGCCATCGACCACCCACGGTGCCTCCCACCACCCGCCTCCGATCACCACCGCCCCTGGAACACCATCGCCGGAAACCACTGTCAGACACTGTCGTCGCCGGACTGTGAAGCCGCTGGATCGGTAGACATCCGAGCGTGTTCTTGACGAAAGGAAACAAAACCAAAACCAAGAGATAAACATTAAACACGAACTATAATAATTGTTTTCATTGATAAAACCTAATGATTACAAGCTCCTTACAACATAAGAATCAAGACTCTTGGCAAAGGGAGATCAAGCATGATCTCCCCTCTTATCCGGCAGCCCTAGGCCCCGGGCAGACTCCTCTCAAAACCCTTAATCTCTTTACACATTGAAACTGGTATATATAGACCTCGGCCCATATTAGATGCGACTGGGCCCATTCGTGCGATTGGACCATGCGTATGGTTCAATCGTACGACTGGACCATGCGTATGGTTCATCGTACGACTGGACCATGCGTATGGTTCAATCGTACGACTGGACCATGCGTATGGTTCAATCGTACGACTGGACCATGCGTATGGTTCAATCGTACGACTGGACCATGCGTATGGTTCAATCGTACGACTGGACCATGCGTATGGTTCAATCGTACGACTGGACCATGCGTATGGTTCAATCGTACGACTGACCATGCGTATGGTTCAATCGTACGACTGGACCATGCGTATGGTTCAATCGTACGACTGCACCATACTTATGGTTCAGTCTTACGAATGTCCCAATCGCATCTCTCAGTCGCACGACTGGTCCATTAGCATGGCTCAGTCGTACGACTGAGTCTCATTCGCATATGCTCCTGCGAATGACCCAGTTTCATGTGTTTACAACATATCAGGTGTATTACATTAAGCCTAGACTATTCGACAAGCGAAGGACACATTATATATGACAATATATGCTCTAACAAATTCCCCCTTGGACGTTGCTTGCGAATAGTAGATAACACCTCTTACAATCTTCAGTCAATCTTTGCTCTGGTTTCCAATAGAATCAAACGAAAAAACATATTAGCCAATGTTGCCGATCCGTCAGGTTGCTACAGTATCCCTGAAAATAAATTTAGGCATAATAGCTTTCGTTTACTTTGAATAACACTATCATTGCAGCAAGATTCCCCATATGACTGACTTTTCCAGATAATGACATGAACAATTTTCCATTGCTTTAGTCTTCAAACAGGCTAACCTGATTAACATTAACACCTGCAGAAATTTCCCCTCAAATTCAACATATCCCAATGTATAGACATTGTGCTCTCCTTGCGTCTTCACACGGTGTATTGGGAAAAAGGTAGAGGGTTCCAATCCACAACTGACAATCTCAACCAAATCAGTATGCATTCAGATTCATCATCAGAAACCAGCTCACATCATCACTTTTTGATTGCGTCTTCAATTTCTCTATACATGATTCCCCCTAAGAATCAGAATCCTCTTTGTGCGGATAAATATAACTTGATTGGCCCATAAATGGTCAGATGCTCCTCACTACCCCACAAAATCAGCACCGACTGCTGACATCTTCTCTTCTCTCTTTCGTGTTCCAACTACATTCACCTATTCTATAAGTCCAACGAATAATGGGGTATACATCGAACTTATTTGACAAAAGAACCTCAGGGTGAATATGTTTTGCTCATCCTCAAATCTATGCAAGAGGCAGTTCCAGACTCTTTTTTTATTGGTCTGGAACAAATGCGGATGAGTCAATGCAGATGGCTCATTCGTGCAATTGAACATACGACTGGTCCAGTCGCACGACTGAACATATGACTAGTCCAGTTGTACGAATGCTCCATTAGCATGGCCCATTCGTACAAATGATCCATTAGCAAGGTCCAGGCGCACAAGCGGATCTGCACGCAGATTTTCAGATCTGCAGCCGCCAGGGCTGCCAAAAACCCTAATCTTACAAATTTTACATGAACCAAACCAACATAGACATCATAAGTTCGCAGGGGTGATTGGAACGTGGTTTCAAGTTCGATTTTAACATAGAAACAACACACGTAACCAAATCTGAGCAAAACACGAAGAACATGAAGTGCGTTTAACGTCAAAGAACCTGAAATCGATCCAGAATCAAGAGCTCGGGTTGGTAGAATGATTGTTAGATCATTCCAATAGTAACCGGCTCTGATACCAATTGTGAAGCCGTTGGATCGGTAGACATCCGAGTGTGTTCTTGACGGAAGGAAACAAAACCAAAACCAAGAGATAAACAATCAACACGAACTATAATAAAATGGTTTCATTGATAAAACCTAATGATTACAAGCTCGTTACAACATAAGAATCAAGACTCTTGGCAAGGGGAGATCGAGCATGATCTCCCCTCTCACCCAGCAGCCCTAGGCCCTGGGCAGACTCCTCTCAAAACCCTTAGTCTCTCTACACATTGAAACTTGTATATATAGGCCTCGGCCCATATTAGATGCGACTGGGCCCATTCGTGCGATTGGACCATGCGTATGGTTCAATCGTACGACTGGACCATACTTTTGGTTTAGTCTTACGAATGTCCCAATGTATAGATTAATGAAGAGGCTGATGCAACCTAAACATCTTTAGTCTTTCCTGCATGCTGCACAAGTACATTGAAGTGGAATGCTTCGGAAGTTTCACATGTGCAACAGAAATACTCTAAGTGTGAAATCTTCCGAATCCAAGACCAACATCTTCCGAAGCCAAAGATGAAGTCTTCCGAAGCCTCAGAGACAAAGTCTTCCGAAGCTTCAAGTTCATGAAGACAGATTTCTTCCGAAGACTTTTAGTAACATGCTTTATCTAATGTATTGTTCCATAAAGCTGGACACCTTTCCGCTGCAACTCTGCAAGTCACCAACTAACATGGTTTGGTGAAAAGGTCCATACTTTTGGTAACTGTACATTGAGGTCTTGAGTCTGTAACTTTCTACTTTATGTACTTTATCCTTTTTGTAATAGATAAGGATGTGAGCTATGGCATGTCATAGTCACTAGTCAAAAGGCAATCTGCCTTTTGACTCTACAATTGATTTTGTGTGTGTCTAGTCAATTGTATCCAGTTGGCTTTCAAAGTATAGTCGGCTGTAGGATGTTGTATAAGTATCTCATGTTCTTGTATCTTTCGAATATGCTTTTGTAACACTTGTAATAGAACATAGAGAAGGCAATATACTGCATTCTTGAAAACTAAACACTTGTGCTCTTTGTGTTCTGTCTCATATATTACTTGTGTTCTTAGTGTCACCACTTGGTTAATCCAGTTTACAGTTTGATCTAAGTTTAGTTTATCTCCTCTTTGTGTTGTTGTGTTGTAACTCTTCACCCTTTAACGATCCTGCATTTGGTATCAGAGCACTCCAGGCTCTTGATATAAGATCTCACCATCTTTAGATCCCTCACACACACAAATACTAAACTTTTCAAATGGCAGCCATTTCCAAAACTGATATGGAAACTGGAACCATGAACAAGTCCCCACTGATCACTCTTAATGAGTTTGACACCTGGTGTTTAAGAATAGAAGGTTTCATCAGGTCTCTTGAATCAAGAATGTGGGAGTCTATTGAGAATGGACCTTTCATACCCAGCACACCTTCTGCTACTGGTGCTGGTATGATCCCTAAAGATGTGGCTAACTACTCTGATGAAGATAGGAAGAGAGTAGAGATAGACAGAAAAGCCATGACAGCTCTTCAAACTGCCCTTCCAAACTCTGTGTACAGAGGTTTCAAGAAGTGCAAAACAGCCAAGCAGTGTGGGATGCACTGAAACTGATGTATGAGGGTTCTTCTAAAGCCAAGGAGAACAAGAAGGATCTCCTGAAGCAGCAGTTTGAAAACTTCACCTTCAAAACAGGTGAAACCATGACTCAGCAATACTTTAGGTATGTTGAGATTGTGGATACCCTAGTAGATGGAGGAGTTTCTCTTGAAAATAGAGACATTGTAAGGAAGTTCATGTCCTCACTTCCTAGGCAATGGACACACTACTGTGTGGTGATCAAGAGAACTGAAAATCTCAAAACTCTTACTCTGACAGAGTTATATGGGGATTCTCAGTGGATACCAGATGGAGATGAACATGTAAGGTTCATCTGGAAACTCCAACAATCAAATGGGTTCAGCCCTACATGTGGTTGAAAGGGATAGCATAGAACCCAAACATCATCTCTTATGCTACCCTGACAACTCACCCAAGGGTCCTTTCATCACCTTCCTAGAGACACCAAAGGAGAACTACACTCAAGGAAGCCCATTCCAAGAGACAAGCTCTTCTCAAGCTTTTGTGTCTTCTGATGAAAGCTGTGGCAACTCTCTTTTCACTATTGAAGACCTGGACTATATCCATCCAGATGACCTGGAATACATGGAAATAGTCCAGCAGATGGCTCTTCTCACTCACAGAGCCAAGAAGTTCTACAAGAGGACTGGAAGGAAGTTTCCAAGCAATACAACCAGTGGAAAGTTGGACTGGACAAAGGCAAAGTCAAGTGTTACAACTGTAACCTGATGGGCCACTTTGCCAAAGAGTGTAAGGCACCTAGAACAAATGGTGGCCAAACACAATCCAGACCAAACTACACTGACAAAGCTCTCCACAATGAGAAGTCAAAGCAGCAAGCTACTGTTGTTGTTGAAGAAGGAGGCTTTGACTGGAGCTTTCAGGTTGAAGATGCCTCTCTAAACCAAGCACTGATGGCAGATCATGATGAAGCCAAGGTATTGGAACATCTCTGTACTCCTGAATGCATTGCTAAAGTAAACAGGTACAGGTCCTATAACTTGGAACTGAGATCTGATATTGAGTCCTTAAACATTTTAAAATCTGATTTTAGAAAGTCTGAAAATGATTATAAACTGAAAATAGAGGACTTAGAGAAACCCATTTCAGTTCTAAAACATGAACACACATATTTTAGGACTCAAATTAAAGATCTCATACCAAGTTAACTGAGTGCCAGGCTGAGCTTGTGATCAGCAAAGCCAGGGCAGAAAAGAGTGTTCTTGAAGAAGAGACCTTCAAGACATGATATCCTCATCCTTGCACAACAAAGGTGCTATCAAAACAGATAGGGACTGGGATCTAATGAGATAGCTCCTCCACACAATCTTGTCAGTAAGATCTCCTAGGTGTGGAACTTGTGAAGATGAGCTTCCTCTCATAGATCCTATGAGTGAGGAGGATGAAAAAGAGATAGTGAAGAATCCCTCTACAAAAAGTGAAAAGAAGGATTCCAAGAAGGGCCACTATCCTTCTAAAGAGAAAGTGAAGACTGTGATGACCAAGTCCATGAGAAAAACTTGATCAGAAAGAGCAAAAGAAAGGCAGGAAGGCTCAAGAGATCAAGGCTACTTTTGACTCTAAGCAGAAACAAGTTTTTATTTCTGCAGGGTTTAAAGTGGTAGGGACTGAAGACATAACCAAAACTCTGCTAAGAGTTCTGGTTCTTGTCAACACTCATCTCAGCAGCAAGGAGAAGACCGATCTGCTGTGTACCACTGCTGCACAGCCTGGTCCATCAAACTCCAAGCACAGTCTCAACCCAAGAGTACTGTCTCAGCATCTGCAAAGATGAAGGTGGAGAAGGGAAGTGACCAAAGACAGTCTTACTCTCAAGACAAGCTCTTGTGAAGAAGAAGATGAATTGTGTTATGTGTGACAGCACCACTCACATTGCAAAGGATTGTCCCTTCAATCCTAAAGGTACTATCCATATGGCCAAAACAAAGGCTTCAAAGAGTTCTAAGAAGATTCAGGCTTCAGAAGGAAAACAAGTTTCCTTCGGAAGTTCCAAATCTAACAAGAAGGGAAGTGGAAAATTCTCTTCAGAAGAATATTTGGTCTCGGAAGAAAGGAGTTCTTCCGAAGCACTGAAGTCTGCTGCAGTGTTTGCAGAATCTTCCGAAGGTTCAGTCATCAAAACCTCTGAAGCTCCAAAAGCTTCTAAAGTTTTGAAGGTCAAGTCCAAGACTCCAAAGGTGGTGTGGACGTCTAAGAAAGACCAAGTGACTGAAATTTCTCCATCAAAAACAGCTCAAGATCCTCTTAGTACAACCATAGGATCTATTACTGTTAAATTACCTTCTGCTAGTGAGCCCAAGACAAGCAAGGCTTGGGTTTCCAGATGTAACTAATCGTCTCTTTTGTGCAGGGACAGCTGAAGACATACAGAAATGTCTGGATCATAGACAGTGGCTGCTCCAAGCACATGACTGGTAATAGGTCACTACTCTAGAACTTTGAAAGGATTGATGGAGGACCTATTGCTTTTGGAGGAGATGAAGGTGGTTACATTTCTGGTAGGGGCAAGGTCATAAATGGTAAGCTCAGCATAGAAAAGGTAAACTTTGTAAAGGAGCTTGGATACAATCTTCTAAGCGTATCTCAATTTTGTGATCAGAGTCATAACATGCTCTTTACTGAGCATGAGTGCATTGTTCTTAAGCCTGGTGTGGTCATTCCTCATGAGCATATCCTGCTTAGAGCCCCCAGGAAAGGAAACATGTACAAGATGGATTTGCAAGAAACCTCTCCCTTTGGAGAAGTTTCTTGCTTTCTGTCTAAAGCCAATAGTGATGAGTCTTTCCTATGGCATAAAAGAATGTGCCATGTAAACTTTAAGAACATGAATAGTTAATTAAGCATGACTTGGTAACTGGAATGCCAAAGAAAGAGTTTACAAGTGATGACCACTGTGTTGCATGCCTGAAAGGGAAGCAACATAAGGTATCTCACAAGCCTAAGGAAAAGAACTCAATCACTACTCCCTTACACTTGTTACATATAGATCTCTTTGGCCCCACCAGTGTAATGAGTTTAGGAAGGACCTTATACTGTCTAGTGATCACAGATGACTTTACAAGATTCACTTGGGTTTTCTTCCTTAGAACTAAGGATGAGACTCTTGAGATTCTGAAGAATTTCATCTTAAAGATTGAGAATCAATCTGATCACAAGGTCAAGATCATAAGATGTGATCAAGGAACCAAATTTAAGAACCATATCCTTGACACATTCTATGATGAAAAGGGTATTACAAGACAATTTAGTGCTCCTAGGACTCCTCAGCAAAACGGTGTTGCTGAGAGGAGAAACAGGACATTGATTGAAGCTGCAAGAACCATGTTGTCTGACTCTAAACTGCCCATCACCTTCTGGGCAGAGGCAGTCAACACTGCCTGCTATGTGCAGAACAGAGTTTTAGTAGTTAAGACTCATGGCAATACTCCTTATGAACTTTGGCACAAGAGGAGACCTTTCATTGGTTTTCTCAGGTCATTTGGATGTCCTTGCACCATCTTGAATACCAAAGATCAAATTGTCAAGTTTGCTGAGAAATCAGATGATGGACACTTTATTGGATACTCTTCCCAAGCTAAGGCTTATAGAGTATACAATCTCAAAACTAGAATTGTTGAGGAGTCAGCCAATGTGACTTTCAATGAACACACACCTTGTGTTACTGGTTCTGGTCTGGATTGGCTGTTTGATCTTGATTTGGTTACCAACTGTTTTAACAAATCTTGTGAGAATGCTTCAGGATCTGCAGAAAATTTGAATACAGATGATCCTGATCCAAGATTTGAGCTAGGAAGATCTTCAAGACACATATCTTTAGCTCTAGTTGGAACCACTTCTGCAAATGAGGTTTCTATCAGCCCTACAATGACAAATTCAGCTGATACATCTGGTATGCCTTCAAATTCCAGCTCAGAGGCTCTACAACCAGATAAGAACACCTTAACTGGGGAAGACAACAATGGTGATGGTGACAGTGACCAAGACTTTTTTGATGCCACTAACCACACTGTGGATGAGAACATCAATGATGTCACACACTGCTTGGATCAAGTTTCACTTGAAAAGTGTGCTGATGTGGTGGGAGAAACATCTATGCCAGATCTAAATTTCTCAAATTTAGATCTTTTTCAGCAACTTGCTGTGATCCCTCAGCTTAGGATCCACAAGTCTCACCCTACCACAAACATCATTGGAGATGTTATCTCAAGGGTAAAGACAAGAGGACAAACCCATGAAGCAAATGTTTGTCTTCACTCTTGTTTTCTATCCTTGATAGAGCCAAAGAAAGTTGATGAAGCTCTAAAGGATGGAAGTTAGGTTGAAGCTATGCAACAAGAGCCGCTTCAATTCAAAAGGCAGAAAGTTTGGAACCTTTGTCCTCTTCCTTCTGGGAAGACTACCATTGGAACCAAATGGGTGTTTAGAAACAAGAAAGATGATAAAGGCATCATCATCAAGAACAAAGCTAGACTGGTTGTTCAAGGATACACACAAGAAGAAGGGATTGACTACACTGATGTCTTTGCTCCAGTGGCAAGATTAGAAGCTGTTAGGATATTCCTGGCATTTGCTGCATCCAAGAACTTCACGGGTTTTCAACTTGATATGAAGTGTGCCTTTTTGTGTGGAGTGATAGATGAAGAGGTTTATGTCAAACAGCCACCTAGTTTTGTAGATCCTCATCCTCCTGATCATGTCTGCAAGCTTGACAAAGCTCTCTATGGGCTGCATCAGGCACCCAGGCAGTGGTATGAGACACTGTCTGAGTATCTCTATAAACATGGATACAGGAGGGGTACTATAGATGGAACTCTCTTCATCAAAGGACAAGGAAAAGACATATTGCTAGTTCAGGTATATATGGTTGACATCATCTTTGGTTCAACTAATCCAAAGCTCTACAAAGACTTTGAGAAGCTGATGAAAGACAGATTTGAAATGAGTGCCATGGGGGAACTCAATTTTTTTCTGGGAATTCAAGTGAAGCAAGTTGAAGATGGCATCTTCATAAGTCAGTCAAAGTATGTTCAAGACATACTCAAGAGGTTTAATATGACTAACTGTAAGATTGCTAAGACACCCATAGCCAGAAACCACTCTCTTGGTCCTGATCTTGAGGGGGAGTGTGTAGATGAACATTATACAGGGCTATGATTGGGTCTCTTATGTATCTTACTGCTAGCAGGCTGATATCATGTTTGCTACATGTATTTGTGCAAGATATCAAGCCATCCCTAAGATGTCTCGCCTTTCACTGTCAAGAGGATTCTAAGATACCTCAAGGGTGCATCAACACTTGGCCTATGGTATCCTAAGAATTCTGACTTCAATCTGTATGCCTATACAAATAGTGATTATGGTGGGTGCAACATGACTGCAAAGTCTACATCTGGGGGATGACAATTTCTTGGTGGAAGGGTTGTCTCATGGCAATGCAAGAAACAATCATGTGTCTCCGCATCAACTGCTGAAGCTGAATACATTGCTGCTGCAAGCTGCTATGCTAAGTACTTTGGATTCAAAATCAGATGCTGGACTATGGGTTAAATTTCAAGGAGACTCCTATTCACATAGACAACAATAGTGCTATCTCAATCACCGAAAACCCTGTGCAGCACTCAAGGACAAAGCACATCAATATCAGGTATCATTTAATAAGAGATAACTATGAAAAAGGATTAATTAAACTAGTCAAGGTTCACACAGATGAACAATATGCTGATCTGTTTACAAAGGCTTTTGATGAACAGAGATTTAAATATCTTATATCAGCTATTGAGATGATAAACCTTGAGTAAGCTTTTCTTAAAACTAATTCTTATTATTTCTTAAAATATGTGTGTCCTAAGTTGTCTAGTTCATCACTTTCATAAGCTCATGTTTTCTTTGGATGAAAATTTCTTTTTGAAGTCTTTCCTTAGATTTTTTAAAATTTCTGATACTTCGGAAGTTTTGTTTTTAACTTCAGAAATAAATCATGCCTTCAAATTAAATAACTGTTTAAGAAGTTTACCTTCAAAGAGTTTTCAAAATTTATCTTCCGAAGCTTAAATATTTGTCTCAGACACTTACTAAATTTTAAGGACCATTTACTTCCGAAGCAAAATTAACTCTCGGAAGCTTTGTCTGTTTACACACAAAGCACTCAAGCTTTAATTTTTCTTCCGAAGCAAAATTTTCAAATCTCTCAGGAAATTCTTCCGAAGTCATTTTAGCTTCGGAAGCATTTTAATTAAAACTTCCAAAGATAATTAACATTCGGAATCTTTTTGACTTCCAAGAAAACTACTTTAGGAGCAAAAAGTAAACTACTTTTTCAGAAGTGGGATCGGCATCCGGATTTCAAAGTTTATCCTCTTTCATTAAACTTTATCTAAAATCCCTCTCATATATAAACCCAACGGTTTCCCCCTCTTTCTATCATCTGTTCTTCCTCCAAACCTAAAAACCCAAATTTCTCTCTGAAATTTCTTTCTTTCTTCTTCCTTCGTTCTTAAGCTACTTCAAAATGGCCAACTTGCTCACAGAAATGATCCCAACTTTACCATGCAACTACATAGACAACACAATCAAGTTGCTCTGTTGTGCTTGAGAAAGATCCTCATTTCTCAGAGGTTTGCCGTTTCTTGTCTCTGTCGAACTACTTCACCTCCCTAACCATTGATCCTCCACTCTATGAGGATCGTTGCTTGAATTCTGGAAGACCTGCCAAGAGGTCATTATGGATGGGGAGAAGGCACTGTCCGCCACAGTGCAGGGGAGAACAATCTTCATCACTCCGGCCATCATCAACAGACATCTTTAGCTGGATGATGAAGAAGATGAGGTGTTCTTCCCAAAGGAAGCTGTTAATCATTCCTTTGAGCAGATGGGATATGAGGGAGATTTCTCTGTAAAGACCTTCAGGAAAGGGAAGGTCTCATCCCAATGGAGATTCCTGCTCCATGTGGTCATCCGCAGCTTATCAAACAAGCATGGTGGATGGGACCAGATTCCTGAAGATCTCTGCTTCATAGTCCATGGAATGGTTCAAGGGGTCAAATTCAGGTACTCTCAGTTTGTTATACAAATTTGCTTGCTAATTTAGACTCCTTAGAATATTACATGTTTCCTAGATATGTCCAGTACATTCTTAACTATGAACTGGGCTCACAGTTAAGGGAAACAGGTAACATTCTTAAATGGGACAGATGAAGCCCAACATCTTTAAAATATTGAGAAAGTCCACTGTTGGATTCTCTGGGGTAGAAACAACCCTAGTCCCAAAAATATTAGAGCTCATTGCTCAAGGTGACAACCTAGCATCACAAGCTAGTGTTGAACCCACACCTGCTACTTCCCAACCACCCACACAGCCTCACATGTCCATCACCTACCAAAGAAAATACAAACGAATCCCTGCTCAGACTATTCAGTCTGTGGAGGTCCCCATATACTCACCCATACAGGAAGAAATGGACACTGGAGCTCCCATTTCTCCTGAGGAGCAGACCACTCCCATCTCTTCAAGAATCAGTGCTGAGGTTCCTCATGCTCATCCTGATGAGCTCATTAGCCCTACTGCCTTAAGCCATCACTCTGAGTCTCAACACTCAAGTGATCAACCTTCAGGGGATAGTTACCATCCCCAGCCTATAGATCTTAACCACCCAACCTTGACTTCTACACTGATGAAGATATAGGTTTCAGTGAGTACAATGAATCTCTCTTCTTTCCCTCTACTCAAAGAGAGATGAGTACTACTGAGTCTCCTACATCTATCCCACATTAGTCACCTACTACTGAGGTGGACACTACTGAACATGTTCAGGATGTCCATATGGAAGAGGCTCTCACTTCTGAAAGTGATTACATCATTAAGACCTCAACCATGGAAACTCAGCCCACTAACATCTGAACTGAGACTGCCAGTGAGCAGAGGAAAACCAGCAGCCAAGAACCTCAAGCTGGTGGTGAGAGAGAGGACTCTGGTCCAATCATCTCATCCCCCAATGAATCTTCTAATGAAGATGAGGGGAATCTGAGACTACTGGTGCAAAAACTGTCTAAAACATGCACTTACCTAGTCTCAAAGGTCAGTCACCTTGAATCTTAGGTGACTACCTTACAAAACAGGATCAATGATCAACAACTTGAGATTTCATATCTTAAGGAAAAACTAGCTGGGAGACCCTAAGGAGAACTTAACTAGGAACACAAGAACCTGTGCAAGTGGGTGATGCTACCAAAAAGGGGGAGAAAGTCATTCCAGCCATAGAACCTAGGAGTTCCTCCAAGAGAATGGACATTGAGGACTCACCATCCTCACTTGCAACTGTGCATTCTCAGCAACCTCCTCTAGTTCACATTGATGTGGACTACACAGACTCCTTCATACAAAGTCTGTTTGAGGATGGGATACCAAATGCTATGTCACATTCATCATCCTTCAATCACATTATTTGTTGATACATGTATGTCCCTAGATCATGATATGAATGTAATAGATCTTGTTTGTCTGATTCTGATGAAATGTTTAGAATGATTAATGAAATGATATTGATTGTTTGTTATTTATAATGTTTAATATTTCATTAATGAGTCGATGTTGAATTGGTTAATTAGGTTTGTGGTTGTTTGAATTCTTACACATAATGTTATATTAATTAATACATTCAAACTTCACAAAATGAAGTTCTCATGCGAATGGCCCATGCGAATGGACCATACGCATGAATAACTTCATATGAATGACTCAGTCGCATGACTGAACCAGGAGACTGGATCAGTCGTATGATTGTAACATAAGATTGGCTCAGTCGCACGACTGAACACTCAGTCGTGAGGATGAATCAATCGCATGGTTCAATCGCACGACTGAACCATACTAATGGTTCAGTCGCACGAATGAACAGTACTAACCTATAAATACAACCCAATTCGTAGAAAAACGAGAGCTTTCATTCTATTTCGACTCCAAACGTACCCTAGCCGTCCAGAAGCCTCCAAGTTGATACTCCAAGTTCATAGAACGCTGTAGATCGATTCCTAATCGATTCTTAATGTTTGATTCAATACTTTATTGATTCTACGTGCGTTCTCACTGATTGGATCGCCAATCAAATAGGATTCCACACTCTTTGGTTTGGTTTACACGTTAATCATTTGGTATTTCGTTCAAATACCAGGTCCTAACAAGTGGTATCAGAGCCCTGGCTCTTGATTACGTGTGATTCAATCAAGATTGAAAAAAGTTTGTGTTTTTACACTAAAAAACGCAATCTTTTGTGTCAAAAGTTGTCATGGACGTTCCCTGCTCATCAAGTTTCGGTTTCTACGGCCTTAGGCGATTAGGGTTTGCGAAATTTCGAATTTTACCGCTAAAACACGTTTAACCTAGAAATTTTCGCAAAGCAGCAGTTTCAGTCGCACGAGTGAGCCATTCGCACGACTGGACTTCATTCGCATACACCAGACGCACGATTGGGCTGAGTCGCATCTCCATTCGTACGACTAAACCATCCGTTCGCAGTGTTCATACGCATCAGCTTCATTCGCACGACTGAACCAATCGCTTAGTTCAGCTGCACGATTGAACCAATCGCATAGTTCATTTGCACGGATAGCCCATTCGCATCACCCAGTCGCACAAGTTTGACAGTTTGTTTAGTACACTTAAAAGTTAATCGAAATGGAAGATCAAATGTCAGCGTTTAATGTCGGCAAGGATTCAAGCATCCAAAACCTAATGTTGCTTGAGAGTGAGGTGGGGAATCATAATAAACCACCAAAAGTCTTAACGTTAGATGAGTTTCCCCACTGGAAACAACGTTTTGAGATCTACCTCAATGGAGTGGATCCAAATTTGTGGGAAGCTATCGAGATTGGGTATAGTATGCCGGTGGGAGCAGATGGGGTAAAGCTTACTTTGGGAGGGATGACTGATACTCAGAAAGTTAAGTATAATGGAGAGAAGAGAGTTTATGCATTGATTACACAGTCTATTCCTAAATATATTTTCCACCAGTACTCGGAGAATAAGCAGGCCAAGAAATTGTGGGATGAGCTGGAAAAGAGATACGACGGGAATGCTTCGCTGAAGGCAATTAAGGCTAAGGAACTGAAGAAAGAATTTGACAACTTCTCATCGATGGGAAACAAGAGTTTGGACGATGTTATTGATAGATTCTACCATCTGATGAGTGAAATGCATACACATGGTGTTGCTACTACCATGGAGGAAAAGGTGTCAAATTTCACAGACGGATTGCCAGAAAAGTGGGCTTCATTTGTGTCAAATCTGAGACAAAATGTGATGCTGGCAAAGTTGGATATCAATGACTTCATTCTAAAGCTGCGAGAAGAAGCACTTAGGATGAAGTACAGAGCTCCGAAGTTTTCGCACACTCGGAATCCAGCTTTGTACAATGCCACGCCTCAAGCTAAGACGTCTGGAGCACCTCTTCAGACTGCATTTGTGTCTAGCTCATCGGGTCCTTCACAAGCTTCTCCTTCAGGTTCAGAAACGTCAGGGTCTTCTTGTACCCATTACATTGGAACTGAAGCGAATGCTACTAGATTGAAGACCGAGAACCTTGGTAATGTGACTGTGGAAGTAGCTCGAGAGCACATGGATCTTTTGGCAGCAGTGGTTCATTCTTATGATGGACTTGTTGCTGGAAAGATTAGAAACTGCCATCTGGCAGATGAGGACTACGAGCAGGTGGATGAAATGGAGCTGGAGAGAATGGACATTATGTGGGCCTTAGCTAGTGCTGTCCGGAGGGCAAAGAAGTTTGTGAAAAAAACCGGACAGAACTTGGTTGCTACTATGGATACCACATTTGGCTTTGACATGAGTAAACTGACCTGCTTTAACTGTGGAGAAAAGGGGCACTACAAGAGAGAATGTGTGAAGCCAAGGAAGACTGGAAACGGGAACCTATTCTCGTCCTTCACTTGTCAAGACAAGCAAGCTAGCAGTTCTACTTCATCAAGAAAGGATCCAAAAGCCTTGACTGCTCATGATGATGAAGGACAGGACTGGAGCTTTCGGTTTGTCTCTCTAGGGGAATCTAATATTGCCAGTGTAGAAGATTTAGATGATGATTCCGCGAGTGAGAGAGATATTGCAGTTGAGATAGCAATGTCAAATATTGAAGAGACAACTGCAACCGAGGTCAGCTACAAGCCTGAAGAAGGGATTTCAACAGCAAAGACAGAATCACTAGAACCAGAGTCATCGGATGCTGCGTTGATGGCTAACTCCTCTGAACCTCCTCAGGTAAGTACCACTGACCAACTGTTTAAAAATCATGCTTGTTCTGATTGTGATACTTTTAGAGATAGCATAGATGAGAAATTTTCTAGGTTATTAGATCATAATGAGTAAAGGATTTGCAACTATGCACTGAGGCTAATAGAGTTTTAAAACAAAATGAGCATAGTTACAAAGAAAAGATAGACCTTTTGACCAAACAGCTTAGGGAAACTGAAGTAGTTGCATTTAACCAAGCTAATGACATTAGGTACTATCTTAACTCCCTAGAAGACACTAAGAAGCAAAAGGAAGTCTTAGAAGTAGAAGTAAACTCATTAAAGCAAAAGCTGCACAGTTGGACAAGTTCATCACACATTGTCCAACACTTAGTGAGAGAAAGAAACAACGGGGAGGGTTTGGGTTATAAAGTGGTTCCACCACCACCTGAGACCTTGATGAACACTAAGAGTAGACTAATAAATAACAACCCTATCAAGGATCATGTGGTGTCTACTCCTCTTGTTAGTGATCTAGATTCCTCATGTTCATCAATTGAATCTGGAACAAAACAAAAGAAGGCCACTTCAAAGGCAAAGGGTAAAATGCCTTGTGTTAATCTGGAAAAAGAATTTGATAAGGTTAATATAAAGTTCGAGTCAAACAAAGTCAAATATGAATCTAAAAGGACTGTTAAGGTTAATCTTTCACAAGCTTCATGTCAAAAACCAGTTAACCAAAAGGAAAAAGATGTTAAAAATGTTAAAACAATTGATTTTGTTAAACAGAAGAAAACATCAAAAGAAACAGAGTCAAAACCCAAACTAAGTGATGTTACTAGGGTGTCACACACATCTCCACAAAGAAAGTTTAATCATAAAGTTGATAGCAGGTTGTGCTACAACTGTGGAGAGTGTGGACACATTGCTTCCTTCTGTCCTTACTATCAGACACCTAGGAAGAAGATTGAACTTCAGGATTCAAAACCTAGGTATTCTAAGAGGAGTTCTTTAACTCCACCTAGAAGAACTAGTGAACCTAACGTTCAACCCACTAGCCAGTCGACTGTTTATCACAAACAGGCATTGCACAAATCTGGCTTATGGAAAGAGAAGTCATCCTCCGCGTCTGATAATGATGACAAGAAGGACCTGAGCTACCCTCACCCTCTTAGGGTCAATGGGTTGAATTCATAATGTGTGATGCCTCTAGGAAACCCAAGCCAGTAAAGGCTTGGGTTCCTAACCTAAACTAATGTTTTACATTGTATGTGCAGGGTGTTCGCTACAGTGCTGAAACCAACACGTGGATTGTAGACAACGGAGCATCCAGGCACATGACAGGAAACAGGGCTCTTTTATCAAACGTCAAGCAAATAAAAGGAGGGCATGTTTCGTTTGCTGGAAACAAGGGAGGCTATATCACAACTCAGGGAGAAGTTGGAAATCAGAAAGTTAAGTTTGATAAGGTGAACTACGTTCAACAACTTCAAAACAACTTACTTTCTGTCTCCCAAATCTATGATAAAGGTTTTAAAGTCATATTCGACAACAAGAAGTGTTACGTCCTAAAGAAAGACTACGTGATTTCGGAGGACCAAGTTCTGATGACAGCTTCAAGATATAAAGACCTTTATGTTTTGTATCTCTCAACAGCTTCTACAATGGATCATGAAGTTCAGTGCTTTCTATCAAAAGCCATTGAGAAGGACTCCATCTCCTGGCATAGGAGAATAGGACACATCAATCAACGGAAGATGAATCACGTGATCCAGAAGGATCTTATGAGAGGAGTTAATGTCAAGAATTTCCAACTTCCTGATTTTTGTGTAGCTTGCAAGAAAGGCAAACAGACGAAGAAGTCTCATAAGGAAAAGAAAGTTCGTTCAATAGAACTTCCTCTTGAACTTCTTCACATGGATCTGTTTGGTCCAGTCAGTACAAAGAGCATTACAGGCGACTGTACTGTTTTGTGGTTACTGATGACTACACAAGATTCTCTTGGGTAATGTTTCTGAAGTCCAAATCAGAAACATTTGAGTCATTCAAGGAGTTAGTAACCACATTGGAATCTCTCTACAAGCTGAAGGTGAGACAAGTACGCTCAGACAACGGGACTGAATTCAAGAATCAGTGGATGGAGGCTTACTGCAAGGAAAAGGGAATTGTGCATCAATTCACTTCTGCCTACATGCCTCAGATGAATGGTGTTGCTGAGAGAAATAACAGAAGCTTGATAGAGACAGCACGGACAATGCTGGCAGACTCGAAACTGCCTATCCAATTCTGGAATGAGGCAGTGGCTAATGCATGTTATACACTGAATCGTGTTCTGATAGTCAAATCATCTGCAAGTTGCTGCTACAAGTTGCTATTCACAAATCATCTGGATTCAACAGCAAATGCGGGATTACGGTTTAAAGTTTTCTTCTACTCCTATCTTTGTTGATAACTCTGCTGCAATTGCGGTAACTAAAAATCTAGTACAACATCCAAAGACCAAACACATTGGTATTAAATACCATTTCATAAGAGACTATTTTGAAAAGAACTTAATCGATGTGGTAAAAATAATACTGACTTTCAACGCGCTGATCTCTATACAAAAGCCTTTGATAACCACGTTTTCTATATCTGTTAGAGGTTAACGGCGTTAAAAACAAAAGTGATGTTATTCCTGATGATGATCATGTGTAGTCCGATGCATTGTAGTTATCTTTTTTTTCCTTATTTATTTTATTCTATTTAAATTAAATTCATGTTATTTAGTTGTCTGTTAAAATCCTAAAATAATTAAATCCAGCATGATTTTAAAATTTTAGGGGGAGAGTAGGTCAGCTAGTAATATTAAAAAAACGAGGGAGAAGGAGTGGATAGCTGATATAAGGTAGATCGTATCTGTGATACTGATTCAAACCTTTTGGAAAATGATAGTACACATGAACAAATCAAAAGGGACTTTAAAATTTTAATTTAGAAAAGATGCAAAATTCAAAGTATAAGTCTGCGTAGTCTAAGCAATATAAAAGGGAAGATGATAGAAAAACTGGTAACTACTAAGGTAACACAAAGAAAGTAGACCTAGAGGTTGCTAGACCACAAATGATATGTCGGTAGATTCAACACAATAGATGATTAGACCTGACTGGTGATCTCAAGATCAAACTAAATTGTTCTACTGACTGTGGGCTGCCATCTTATCAATGGTTAACACAATCAACAATATTCCAATAAGGGGTAATGAGCATGTAAACACCACAAATGTGTGCGGATGACCATAAATAGAGCAAAGCACGAAAAAAATGAAAGACAAATGCTATCAAGCTAATGACATATGTTGTTGGTGCTTTCTGTGCAAAAGAAAATTTAGCTGCTTTAACAAGAAGATAGGTTGTGTGCCTCTCTGCTGTGCGATGGCACTGACCTGAGGATAAGCATAACCTAGATATTCTATAATTCATTGTTGTTTGCCGCCTCTCTACTGTGCGATGGCACTGACATGAGAATTGGCTTCTCTTTTAATGCTCTAAGAATAGTCTCTTCTAGTAAAAATACCCATAGACCGCTCAAAAGCTCCTGAGGAATGTTGATTACCATATAAGTGTGGGAACCAAAAATGTTAGTTGAAATAAATAAACCTAAAACTATCACCAGTTTGTGTCTAAAGTCTGTGTATGGATTTAAGAGGACAAATATACTGACAATAATTGTGGCTACAATTCTTGAAAGTTCAAATCAATGTGGGAATCTAATAGTACCAGTGTGATTTCCTAAATTTGCTAACGACTCTAGATGAAAACCAAGAATTGAGCATCAAAAGGTTTTGATAACAAGTCCCAAATGATTTGACTTGCCTGTATGATTCCAAAATTGAATTGGTCTAGGTGTGGTCAAACTAAATTGAAGGTGCCTATTCTGGAACCAAATCTAGTAGATGTCTATCTTAGGATTTATCTCTCACAAAAAGTCAAAAACAAGTTTTATTTTTGTATTTAGTTTAAGTTTCTAGTTAGTTAGTCATTTTAGTTGTTTGTTCGTCGGACTATATCATGAAAATCAGTATGGGATTAACTCACCTAAAAGGGTCATGTCTGAGATGGCCATATGTGTTTTCAAAGTTTAAAAGGGTCACGTCTAAGGTGACTAAATTGTTTAAAAAGGATCACGTCTGAGATGGTCAAAAGTTTCTCAAGTTAAAATGATCATGTCTGAAATGATCAAATGCTCATAATGTTTAATAAAAAAAAATAAAAGTGCGGAATGGTCAAAAAGTCAAAATTTATGAGTATGATCCATTCGAACGACTGGACCATGAGTATGAACCAGTCGTACGATTGGAAGATACGTACGAGCCCAATCGCACGATTCACCCACACGTATGGAACATACGTGCGATTGGACCATAAGCATCAATAAAACCACATGATTGGATCACAAAATGAACCAATCGCATGGATGAGAATGACCGAATGACACAGTCGCACGACTGATCTCCAGTCGCACGACTGAAGGTGACCGATTGTGCCAATCGCACGACTGAAAGAAACCCCAGTATAAATAGAGGGGGAGTTGGAAGTAGTCACTCATCACTCCCAATATCGTCCTAAAGTCGCACAAGAGTATTGGTACTCTGCCAAAACTGAGTTTCATTGATGTATCTTGGAGTTTGTGATTCTAACGATTACTCTATTCATCTGCAGGTACACTCCAACTTAACTCGGTTAAATCTGAATGTCTTAAATGCAAGTTTTAGTGTAGGACATACTACAATCTGTCAACGAGACTTCTCTTAAGAATAGAACACTTAAATGGTCACGCATGTTGGACTAAATGATACTAAGTGTTAATTCGAGTCTTTGCGGTCAAAATGATTCTAAACACAAAGTGAAATGTCAGGTCTTGATAAATGTTAAAATCCTTTGTGTTTAACAGTGAGGTATACAAATGGACACGCTGATGAACTCCAGTCACACGATTGAGTTAGCCGTATGACTCAATCACACGTATGAACCATGCTTATGGGTTCTGTCGCATGATTGTTCCAATCGCATGGTACAATATACGACTCAGTTCAGTCACAAGCTCGATCGTATGACTGAGCCCAATCGCACGACTAGGCCTCAGTCGCATTGTCCATTCGCACGATTGTACTAAATGAATCAAGTTCATTAAAATCCAAGTGTCATCCATGTACACCAATTCTAACTTATATGTGTCTTGTGTTTCAGCACTATGGCTGAATGCTGGATAGTGAACAACAATCATAATGTATGTGCACATGTAGATGCTAGTCTGAGGATGAAGTACACTGGGGACATCAACGCAGGTGTGTTCAACAAGAGAAACTTGAGTCTCCTATTCAAGTGTTTAGCTCATGACATCCATAAGGGTATAGTGTCAAGGGGAGCAGGAATTGATGAGATGGTTGATCAAATCCAGAATGCATACTTCGCACTGAGGTTAAACCATCTGTCCACGTGCTCTCAGATGATCCTCTTCTTGTTGATAGAGAGGAAGAATATGATGTTTTGGACAGAGATGGGAATAATGCTATGCAAATGGGCAGTGATATGGATGACGAAGACTCTCAAGAAACTAACGAGGTTATGTCATTTAGGGTCCAAGCTGTCTATGCTTATTGGTTACAGTAGAATATCTCTCAGGCTTATGAACAACAGATTGATCCACAACAGAGCCAAAAGCTTGCTGAAGGACTAAAGATTCTAGAAGAAGGTGATGACTGTGAAGTTGAAACTAAGTCCCTGATGCATTGGCAGTATGATAATTTCAACCTGATCAAGAAGCTTTTGAGAAATAGATTGAAGATTGTGTGGAGTACACATCAAGCTCAAGCTAAAAAGACTAAAGCTCATGACAAAAGGAATTATTAGATGTTTATGTATTTGAAAACTTTTGTGTAATTAAATCATGTATTAAACTTGTGTACATAATGTTTATATTTTGATTATTGATGTTACTGTCTTGATTATTAACAAATATTTGCTGTGTTGAATGTTTTAAATCAAGCAGATCTTGATTTCCAAAGAGATGAATACGATATTGCTCCCCTCCAACAGGTCAAGACTCAACTGACGTTGATTCTTGATCTGCAGGGTATTGTCAGGAGATCGGTTATGTATACTCCTGAGGAAGGAGAAATCATTCATAATCTTACTGACGAGCAATTAGCTAAGATCTTCAAGTTAAATCCTGATGCGATTGTGAAGGATGCTCCAACATGCGACTCGACAAGTGACGAAGAGCTCAATGACGTTGATGAAATAGAGATAGAAGATGTCACTGCAGAGCACTACCCTCAGTATGCTGACAATAAGGGAAATGTGGTCTCCAATCTGGGAGAATCCCTTGTTAGTGATACGTTTGAGGTGTTAGACAAAATGGAGCAGGAGTCAGAGAAGACAGAGGGAACAACACAAGCCTCAAATGATGATGTTGATATCCGAAAGGCTGAGTGGGCTGCCTATTTTGAAGAAGTTAGAGCCCAACGCGCTGCACCTAAACAAGACGCCTACACCAAACTCTACAGAGTCAAGAAACATCATAATGTGTCAGGCAGGATTATAGCTTGGGCATACTTTGAGGACCTTAACGTCTATGCAGTTAAGAGGGAGAAGGGCATAGAGTACTTTAGATTTCCAGATGATCTAAAGACTCTACCAGGTTTTGAGCTCAACCAGCTGACCAAACTAAAGCTGTTGTATGCTGACCCAAGAAAGATGTCAGGCTGGTTTGAGGCTGCCCTAAGGAAGGAGTACCACACCAGGTGGGTTAACTTCAGACCTCAACAGCCTACAAGGTACATCAGAAGGTCTGAAGTTGATGCCATTACTGGAAAGCCAAAGATAGTGTTGAAGTGGAGTCCTCCGTGCACGATGTCAAGAATCCCACTCAGGGAAATGCCACAGGACTTCACTCCACACTTTAAGTGGTGGTACTACGATTGGAGGACAGGAGAAGCGGTCATAGTCCTAAACAAAGAGGGCCAAATGGATACTATCAGGGTATTTGACCCAATGTGGCTTACCAACTTGTCAGCTAATGATGTCTACACTCTATACAAGTGGCCACTGTTCTATGATACGCAGGATATAGTACAAGCCCTCCAGTTCCAGAATGTCATAAGTCTCTGTTTTGCATTTGAGATTCATGCAGGAGTCACAAAAGAGGATAAGTACAAGAAGTATGAGGAGGTAATGAAGAAAACAAGACACTAGAGAGATCTAGGTCCAAGGGGGAGTTTGTTGATACATGTATGTCCCTAGATCATGATATGAATGTAATAGATCTTGTTTGTCTGATTCTGATGAAATGTTTGGAATGATTAATGAAATGATATTAATTGTTTGTTATTTATAATGTTTAATATTTCATTAATGAGTCGATGTTGAATTCGTTAATTAGGTTTGTGGTTGTTTGAATTCTTACACATAATGTTATATTAATTAATACATTCAAACTTAACAAAATGAAGTTCTCATGCGAATGGCCCATGCGAATGGACCATACGCATGAATAACTTCATATGAATGACTCAGTCGCACGACTGAACCAGGAGACTGGATCAGTCGTATGATTGTAACATAAGATTGGCTCAGTCGCAAGACTGAACACTCAGTCGTGCGGATGAATCAATCGCATGGTTCAATCGCACGACTGAACCATACCAATGGTTCAGTCGCACGAATGAACAGTACTAACCTATAAATACAACCCAATTCTAGAAAAACAAGAGCTTTCATTCTATTTCGACTCCAGACGTACCCTAGCCGTCCAGAAGCCTCAAAGTTGATACTCCAAGTTCATAGAACGCTGTAGATTGATTCCTAATTGATTCTTAACGTTTGATTCAATACGTTATTGATTCTACGTGCGTTCTCACCGATTGGATCACCTATCAAATAGGATTCCGCACTATTTGGTTTGGTTTACACGTTAATCATTCGGTATTTCGTTCAAATACCAGATCCTATGTTGATACATGTATGTCCCTAGATCATGATATGAATGTAATAGATCTTGTTTGTCTGATTCTGATGAAATGTTTGGAATGATTAATGAAATGATATTGATTGTTTGTTATTTATAATGTTTAATATTTCATTAATGAGTCGATGTTGAATTGATTAATTAGGTTTGTGGTTGTTTGAATTCTTACACATAATGTTATATTAATTAATACATTCAAACTTAACAAAATGAAGTTCTCATGCGAATGGCCCATGCGAATGGACCATACGCATGTATAACTTCATACGAATGACTGAACCAGGAGACTGGATCAGTCATATGATTGTAACATAAGATTGGCTCATTCGCACGACTGAACACTCAATCGTGCGAATGAATCAATCGTATGGTTCAGTCGTACGAATGATCAGTACTAATCTATAAATACAACCCAATTCGTAGAAAAACAAGAGCTTTCATTCTATTTAGACTCCAGACGTACCTTAGCCGTCTAGAAGCCTCCAAGTTGATACTCCAAGTTCATAGAATGCTGTAGATTGATTCCTAATCGATTCTTAACGTTTGATTCAATACTTTATTGATTCTACGTGTGTTCTCACTGATTGGATCGCCAATCAAATAGGATTTCGCACTATTTGGTTTGGTTTACACGTTAATCATTCAGTATTTCATTCAAATACCAGGTCCTAACATTATTAGGTGGAGGTATGACAACAACAGGAAAGCCCTCATTATCATAATAGTTCAAGGACAGCAAGAAGTCTTTAATTTTTAGAACTTGGACTACTATAAAGGTCTGGATCTAGTCAACATGCCACTTGTCAACCCAAGCCAATCAAGACAAGCTGACAGACTGGCTAAACGAACCCAAAATAGGATCATTGCAGAGTTCAGTCTAAGAAGGAGACTAAGGCAATCAGGCAATGTCATCGGTCAACTGGATGTTGAGGCAGACCCTAAGATTAGCTTCATAGGGGAAACCTTGACTGAAGGCCCAGTGATAGAACCCGAGAGCCCTGTCTCATCATCTCCAACTGCTGCAGAGATCCATATTCCTTCTGAGACACCTGCTGGTGAAGGTGCCTCTCAACCTCTCTCTGGCCTGAGCTCAGATGCTGCAACAAGCAATGAAGGCCAAAGCTCTCTCCACCCTGAGTCACAAAGGTCTGAGAGTGACAAAGGGAAAAGAAAGATGACATCTGAGGAGATTGAGGAGGAGGAGAGAGAGAGGAAAAGGAGGCTAAAGGGAGAAAGTTCCTCTACTGAGTCTCCAAGACTCATGGAGTCTGCAATTAGGGCTGCCCCCAGACCAGATACTCAGAATGATGAGTTAGGGCAGTCAGGATTAACTATCTGCAGACTAGGAACTATGACATAATATTGTCATCTCTCTCCCCTTGGATGAATTGAATGAGCTGGTTGATCTGGAAAGGTCAAGAGAGAAGAAGGAGGCAGAAGATGTAGAACTCCTAGTATAAGTCAAAGAAGAGAGAAGAAGAAAAAGACTGTACAAAGGTATGCCTACCCTCTCACCAGTTCAAGAAAGTCCTGAACAAGAGGATGTGGTTTAACAAGAACCTCAGGTAGATAAGGAAGAAGACAGAATCAAGATGATTAACTACTTGAGTGCCACAGGCCTTTATCAAGCAGATGCACTTCTTCCCTTACCTTATGACTATATTGATTTTGAGTACTTAAAACAACTCGGGCTTGAGTTAGTCAAGGAAAGAAAGACAACAAAGAGGAAGTTGAGGGAAGAAGCTGCAAAGTCAAGAGCCATCATCCAAAAGAGCACGAAGAAGTCTGCTGATAGGCAGAGGATGATGAGCTTCTTGAAGCTGTATGGATTCTCCAAAAGGAGAGTTGGACCCATGTCTCTATCCACTATGGATGAGCATATCAGGGTAATCGAGCAGAAGATTAAGAGTGGAGAGCTCACTGACTTACACTCCAGTCCAAGTCAGGCCCCACCTGAAGTGGAGGTTAAGGTTGAACAAACAGACACAACACAACCTGGACCTCTTTGTTGGACCAAAAGAACCAATGAGCCTGATCAAAAAAACCTCTAAGTCCCACAGACATTACAACTGCTGAAGAAGATCACAACAGCTAAAGACATCAGCTGATTACAAGGTCTGAAGACAAAGTCTGAAGACAAGAACTGAAGAGTATACTACTAAAGACAAAGTCTGAAAGTAAAGAACTGAAGACAAAGTCTGAAGCTATCAGCTAAAGACAAAGTTTGAAAGTAAAGTACTGAAGACAAAGTTTGAAGCTATCAGCTGAAGACAAAGTCTGAAAGTAAAAGTCTGAAGAATAAAGTCTGAAGAACAAAGACTGAAGACAAAGACTGAAGACCAAAATGATCAGTAGTTGTCACAACAGCTGAAGTTATCAACTTCAGTGGTTGTGATAGTTTCCTTTCAGTACTTGTAATTTACTTTTCAGTAGTTATAGTTTCAGTAGTTTAGTTTCAATAGTTTTATGTGTTTGTACTTAAGCATTCTCTGAGATGTAATCAGTAGTTGAGAACATTCTTAGTAGTTTGCATAGTTCCAGTAGTTTGAATAATTCTGTTAGATGTCACTATCAAGTGACATCAGCAGACGTCACATATCCTATATAAGGAATGTTGACCTAATTGTAAAGTGTGACATTGAGCCACCATGAAAGCATATGAATGAAATATCTCTTTTGCAGAGTACTCTTTTTCTATAACCATTTACTGTTACATTGAATATCAATTGTGTTCTTGTGAATTGTTTAATTCATTATTCGTACTCCGCTGAAATACTCTCTAATTAATCAAACTTAGATCAATGATCCTAACAAATGGTATCAGAGTAATGTTAATCATTGATCGATCTAACAATTGATCATTGAAACTGCTATTCGATATAAGTTTGATTGAATTAGCATATTTGCAAGAATTGGTTATAGATCATTGAATTTCTGCTGCTTTCGTTTATCTGCTTTGAGTTTTCTCTTGGTTCATATTGAGTTTGTTGTGTTTTGCACTAAATCAGTTAAAACTTAATTGAATTTGGTTGAATCTGAGAATGACTACTCCTTCTAATGACCCTCACAATACCGGTTCCTCAACCAAGCCTCCGATGCTGGTTAGGACTGAGTATAACATATGGCAACGAAGAATGCTTCATCACCTGTTTGTTAACAGTTCAGGTTGGTGGACATCTGTGGTACATGGTCCACACAAGCCTATGGTGAACAATCGGAAACCAACCAAATGTTCCGAAGAAGAAGGAACAATACTTAGAGGATCGAAAAACTGTTTGAGATTGATGCTAAAGCGCATGGAATTCTGGCCATGGCACTGCCGAATGAAATCTATTATGGGCTTATGTATCATGAAACTGCTTATGACCTCTGGAATGCATTGAAGGAACAATTTGGTGGAACAAATGAGGTCTTAGAAAACAACAGAGAAATCCTTGCCCAACAATATGAGACATTCTCTCATAGGAAGGGTGAGTCACTGACTCAACAGTTTGAGTGTTTTTCCTGTTTGATCTCTGAGCTGAAAATGGTCAAACATGAATACACTAATAGTCAGATGAACAACAGATTCCTCAGATCACTGCCTGAGAGATGGGACACATATACCATTGTCCTACGCTCCAGTGCAAATCTGGATAGTCTATCTCTCACCCAACTCCATGGGAAACTGCATACATTTGAAAGAGAGATAGAGTAGAAAAGGAACTGGCATCATCAGGAAAGCTCACTGATGACTTTGTACCAGGGAACACTGCCTTGGTTGGTCATGAGTCAGAATATGCTGCATCAGAAAGCAATTATGATGAGCATTGTTACGACCAGTGATCTACGTTTGATTGATTAGAGAGTATAGCAGCGGAATTCTAACAATGAATTAGCCAATTCACAAGAACGAAAAGATATTCTATGAAGAACAAAAACGGTTATAGACAGAGAGAATTCTACAAATATATTTCATTCAATATTCGCTTTCGTGGTAACAGAATGTCACACTTACAATTAGGTCGACACCTCTTATATAAGAGATGTGATGTCTGCTGATGTCACTTGATAGTGACATCTAACAGAATTATTCCAACTGAAACACAACTACTGAAGATGTCAAAACAGCTGACATCTTCTTACAAAAATACTAAGTGTTATCAGTTACTACAACTACTGAAAAACATAAAACTACTGATACTACAACGACTGAAGAACAAGCTCTTCGGTCATTTTACAAAACTACAGAAAGTAAAAACATAAAACTACTGATATCACAACTACTGAAGAAGTGCTCTTCAGCTGTTGTGACAAACTACTAAAACTTCAGTACTTGGTCTTCAGACTTGAACTTCAGACGTTTCATCAGCTGATGACTTCAGTAGATATCATCAGCTGATGTCTTCAGTCTTTGTCTTCAGACGTTGTACACCAGTTGTTGATCTTCAGCACTTGTAGACTCTTCAGCTGTTGTACATCAGTACTTGGTCTTCAGCTTCAGCACTTGTGTTCTTCAACTGTTGAAGTCTTCAGCACTTGATCTTCAGCTGTTGAAGTCTTCAGCACTTGTCGAAACTTCTGATGAAGCCTTCAGCAGTTGTTGTGATATCATGTGGGACTTAGAGGTTTTCTGATCTTGGCTCATTGGTTCTTTTGGTCCAACAAACTCCCCCTGAACCAATACAGCCAAAACCTCTAATTGATTTTTTTCCCACTTATTATTGACAAAATGGTTGGTCTTTTTCTTTCTTGATCAGTAGAGAAGATGACCCATATTAGCACTGGCCTGGGAAGAAATCTCAGAGATCTGTTTGGCAAGGTATGAATGGGAACTCTGTTTTGGGGAACTGAACACAGAGTTGTTATCCCATTCATGAGATTTACTTCCCCATTATGAGTCTGTATGACTCTCGAACATAGGCCTCAAGGAGACAACTTGTTCCTCCTTGGAGAGTTCTTCTACTCCTCCTTCAAAGAAGAACTCTGGACCATAGTACTCAGATAAGTACTTCACAGTCCTTCCATTTTTCAACTCCACAGTAGTTACCTCCCTGTAGACAAATTCATCAGGATGAGTGCCCTCAAGGAGTAACTGGAGCTCATTCTTCTTAATGTCTTCAAGCTTCTTATATAATAACCCCTTTTTGATCATCTTGTTTTCCAGTAAGGCTTGAGGGGTCTTTTTTGATTGATGAGCCTTCTTGAATTCATCAATTATTTCCCATGGTGAGACTACAATGGCCAACATGATGGTAGAGTCTATTGTTTTTTTAACCTGGCCATTGTATCTGTGTGGAATAGATCTTTTGTGGATTCTAGAACTCACCTTGGGGTCTGGACATACTCTCACTCTCTCCTTCTAATACTAAATGTGTGTCTGAGAGTGTACAGCCTCTAAGCATGCCCTTTCATGGCTTGTATAGATGATGACTGAGGAAATTCCTTGTCAACCATCTTCAGTAGTTGCTCATCGTGCTGCTTCTGCTGTTCTTCATCTTCTATTTTGACTCTAACCATTTCCCTTTGAGAGTCAGGTGTGATCATGGGTTGACTCCTGGTTCTGGTAGCTTTAGAACTGCAGAGAGTGGCAGACTATCATCTTCATCCTCTTCTTCTTCATCTTCTTCTATCCTTAGCACCTTTTCCTCCTCTAGGTGCATCACTGGATGATGGTTGGGTTGGTAAAGGAATTGGTTTTGAAGATTTAGGATGTTTGGATTGGGCTTTGAGATTGGTTTGGAGATTTGAGGGGTAGGCTGTTTTTGAGTGGGTGATAGGGAAGGTTGTTCAAGCATTTTGGTTGTGAGTTTGGCCTTTGTAAGTCTTTCCATTTCAAACCTTTTTCCAGCCCCAGCCTCATCAAGTGCTTCAATGATTATCCCCTATGAAATTGCTCAGACAACAGATTCTGGTGGCTATAGCCAGAATACTGTCTCTGGTCCATGAACGAATCTCCATCAAAGATCTTCCTAAGTATTTGGCAATGAATCGAATCATGATCTCCAATCTCTCTTTCTCCAGCACATCATATCCAGCCCATCTGGTTTGAATTTCCTCTACTTCCAACTTCTTGATCTCACTGTCTAATGTGGCTGTATCAAAGCCTTGCTTGAAGATTTGTTCAATGATTTTGTCCATGGATCGGCTGTGTGTGTCATCTGCATCTTTTACCAGCTCTTCCAAGGATTTTTCTTTAGCATTAGTTTGATCACCAGCACTTTTCTTTCTTTTGTAAGTGATCAGTTGTTGTTGCTTTTCTTTTTCCAACTCCTGGGTTTTCTCTTGTGCCTTCTCATCCTCAGTTCTTTTTCTCTTCTTTTCTTTCACTGCAGTACTCTCCCCCTTTTTGGATGCATTGGAGACAGGGTTTGTACCGCATAAAGTTTCTTGTGCACAGCATCATCAATGAGTGGTTGTAGACTTGAGGAAATCCTCTCATCAATGGCTTTATAAACAATGTCATTGATGATGGGAGTGATGAGAGGGAGGGATTGTTGGAATACAGCAACCATCTGCTCTGGGGGGTTCTGTCCCGGAGAGATAGTGCCAAAAGCAAAAGCTGGAGGCTCAGTGAAGTGAGAGGGTAAAGTGTTTGGGGAACCTTCAAAGGAAGGTGCCATCTGTGGGTTAGTGGGGCAGATGGACTTACATCCTGAGACTTCTTGGCAAGCAGTTCTTGTAGTCTGCTTACCTCAGCCTCCAGGATTTACATGCACTGGGTGTAGACCAGTTTTAGCATGTGCCCCTTTTTCTTGGAACTGGGGACTTGCAGCCTCAGGACTATGTCCTTCATCAGTTGTTGCCTCTAGTGAGGTCTTAGCAATGTTACCAGCCTCATTCTGATCATGTGTTGATTCAGAAGAGGTGACAGCCTCACTAGATATTCTAATCTCCCTATCTACACCAGGAGATAGAAGTTGTAAACCCCGGTGCTGTGGGTTGTCAGAAACATGGTGATCCTCTTCCTTAATGTCTGTGGTTATCCCCTTTGTTGGTGGTTTTTGGGGAGGAGGAGAGGCATGCAACTGAGTCAGCACATTTGCAATAATTATGGTTGGACTTTGGGGGGCGGTTGCATGGGGAGATGGGGTAGAAGCAGTGTGCACCTGGGGAGGATGGTGCTCTTCAATGGCAATCTCCTCAAGTGAGGAAGATCCCAGATGTGTGGGTACCCCTTGTGTGGTGGCTGCAGGCTCCTTTGGAGAGGAATCCTGAGCGGCTATGGCTGGTAGAGTCTCTGATACTGCTGGGGGGGTTTAAGCCAGCAAGTATATCCTGCGTTGGTGGTGCAGGAGCATCTTCAGGGGACTCATCTCCCTGAATAGCTGTTTTGGGTTGTTTTGGTTTTGGTTTAGTGGGGACTTTGGTTCTGGTGGAGGAAGCTGTGGGTTCCCTGTGCTTGGGTTTTAGCATTCGGGCAGCTTCTTTGAGTGTAAGGTCTGAGTTGTGCCTGGAGTATACCTCATCCAAAACAGCTGGTGTAGGGACTCCAATGCCAACAAGGCCATCAGATTTTAATTCATCCAAAATAATGGCCATCAGAAACCTGGGATATAATGGCCACCGGTTTGCCACAGGTTTCTGAGCCAAGTTCTTTATTTCTAGAAACACGATTTCAGAAAAATTTAGCGGTTGGTGTTCTAGAATAGAATACAATACCTGTTGCCATTGGGATGACATTTGATCCCAAGAAGATGTCTTGGAGGCTAAGCAGACATTTACCATGTGAAAAATGACTTTCTCAGCGTCATGGAAATGTTTCTTTAGAACGGTTGTAGCTCGAAGATCATCTTCATACCCATGATTGATAAAGGACATATCTGTTATGCCCTTTGGGTATGCAGTCACAGCGGTGGAATCGTGTAGATGTAATGCCTGATGAATGATGTCGGCTGTAACGACCACTGGTTTCTGGTTGATAAGGGACCGAACAGAGATCTGACCGGTAGACTCATCAGTATGAACAAAAGCATTTGACCAGAATTGACTGAGGGATTCAGGGTAGATGGTTAGATTCAAGAGAAAGGCTGTGCGATATGGGGAATCCACCATTAAGTCAATGGCATTATCATATTTGTTCCAGAAAGCCGACTTTGTAAGGTAAGCAACGCAGTTATGTCGTGGTTTCAGACTCATGGTCGCCATGTTTGAGAGAGAGAAGTTCAGAAAATAACGGCTAATGAAACATTAGAGAAGAGGACAGGTATTTATAGGATAGGGGTGAGAAAATGACTGAAGGGTTTGGTGTTAGTCATTAGTAGTTTTAAACCGACTGTTGACATGGTATTTATAGACGTTGAAACAGCTGAAGTCGTGGTTTTAGGCATCAGCAGTTAGAAAACTACTGAAGACCATGGTTTTGACTTCAGATGATGAAACAACTGAGGACTTGGTGTTTGTCATCAGTAGTTGTGAAACTACTGAAGACAGTGGTTTTGTCATCAGTTGTTGTAAACAGCTGAAGACTTGGTGTTAGTCATTAGTAGTTATAAAAACTACTGAAGACATGGTTTTGCTTCAGTTGTTTAGAATGAAACAACATTGTAGAAACAACTGAAGAGAAAGTTCTCTTCAGTAGTTTTCGTCAATTCATAGCCTTTCAGCTGTTTCATACTGTCCTCAACACTTACTCATCAGACTTTGCATCTGCTTTTCAGGTGTTTCATAGGACGTCAGTACTTATTTGTTTGTACTGATTTCAGTAGTTGTAACTACATCAGTAGTTATAACTACATCAGTAGTTATAACTACATCAGTATTTTAGAACAGATAAAGTACTTCAGTACTTGTGAGGCATTTAGCCATCAGTAGTTATAAAAACTACTGAAGGTGAAAGGACTCATCAGTACTTATATGTGACATGGTTACCAATGATCACCAGTAATTATTACTGAAATCATCAGTAGTTGTCACTTATTCTAGCTGCAGCATACCAAGCCTTAACACAAGGTTTTGGAAAGTAGAACTATCCAAAGGCTTAGTAAAAATATCTGCAAGCTCATCAGCACTAGGCACAAACTTAGGATCAATCAGACCTTTTTCAAAACAATCCCGAATAAAGTGATGTCTGATCACTATATGTTTGGTCCTAGAGTGCTGGACTGGATTTTTGACAATACACAAGCTGAAGCACTATCCATTAATAATGGAGTCTTAGTCTTTGTAATGCCATAATCCAGAAGTTGGTTCTGAAGCCAGAGTACCTGAGAAGTGCAACTTGCAGCAGCAATGTACTCTGCCTCAGCAGTTGATGTAGCAACAGATGTTTGTTTCTTACTCTGCCAAGAAATCAAACAGTTGCCTAGGAATTGACAACCACCAGAAGTTGACTTTCTAATTAACTTGCACCCTGCATAGTCACTATCTGAAAAAGCAACTAATTTGCAAGAGTGTCCAGTGGAATACCATAACCCAGAGATTGTGTACCTTGCAAATATCTAAAGATTCTCTTGACTGCAATCAAATGAGACTCTTTAGGAGCAGCCTGAAATCTAGCACAAACACATGTAGCAAACATAATATCTGGTCTAGAAGCTGTTAATACATCAAGGATCCAATCATACATCTGTAAAGTGTTTCATCAACAGCTTTACCTTTCTGATCTGCATCCAGTTGTGTGGTGTTGCACATGGGAGTAGAACAGGGCTTACAGTTTTGTAATCAAACTTATTCAAAAGATCTTTTGTATATTTTGACTGATGAATAAAGATTCCATCAGCCTTTTGTTTAATTTGCAAGCCTAGAAAAAACTGTAATTCTCCATTGCACTCATTTCAAACCTCTTTTTCATTAAAGTTGTAAAATCATCACACAACTGGGGATCAGAGGATGCAAAAGTGATATCATCAACATAAATCTGAACAAGTAGCTTATGCTGATCCACCTTCTTAATAAACAGTCAATGGAGCCTCTAGTGAAATTATTCTTAAGAAGAAAAGTGGAAAGTGTCTCATACCAGGCTTTAGGAGCTTGTTTCAACCCATAAAGAGCCTTATCAAGTTTATACACCCATTCAGGTTGTTTATTATCCTCAAAACCTGGTGGTTGACACACATAAACTTCTTCCTTTATTTTACCATATAAAAATGCACTTTTGACATCCATTTGAAAAACTTTAAGATTGTGGAATGCAGCATTGGCTAAAAACAACTGATTGCCTCTAGTCTGGCTACAGGGGCAAAGGTTTCATCATAGTCAATACCTTCTTCTTGTGAAAACCCTGTACAACCAGTCTAGCCTTGTTCTTAACAATAAGCCCATTTTCACCAGTCTTATTCCTAAACACCCATTTAGTGCCTATTGCACACTTACCTGGGGGAAGAGGAACCAGTTCCCACACTTGCTGTTTCCTGAACTGAAGTAGCTCAAGATGCATGCCTTCAACCCATCCATTGTCTCTCAAAGCAACATGGTAGTTCTTTGGCTCTAATGACTGATGAAGAGAGCATAGAAGCAGAAGTTAGACAATTGACTTCTTGTTGACACACCAGCATTGATATCACCAATAATCTGAGACATTGGGTGATTCTTCAATTCTTGATAAACAATGAGATCTGTGCAAGTGTTTGTAGACCTTCAGCAGCAGCAGATGTTGATGCAGACTCTTGAAACCAAGAATTAGATGGTAACTCAAAAGATGTAGAGGAATAGAGATCTCATCAGCATTTGTTGTGGATGGAACTGCTGAAGTTACAGGAACATCAAATTAGCAGACACAGGCAGTTGGTCACTAAACTTGAATAGGTGAGTATTGATATTATCATCATCATCATCAATACCACCAGGTGGAAGACATGCTACAGAAGATGATTTATCCACAGGATCTGCACAGCTGGAGGTTGATAAGGAACATATTGCAGTATGTCCAAATCAAACAACTCCACAGGGTTTTGTGGAATCTTGTCCATAGGAGATTCATTAAACTTCACATGCAAAGTTTCTTCAACTATCTTTGTTCTGCAGTTGAAGACTCTGTATGCCTTGCAAGTAGATGAATAACCAACAAAAACCCTGCATCCACCTTAGGATCAAATTTTTGGAGTTGATCCTTTGTTGAGAATAAAACAAGGACACCCAAATGCTTTGAAAAATGAAATTAGAGGAGCCAAGTATGGAGAACTTCATATGGAGTCTTCATCAACCTCTGATTTACTAAGACTCTATTCTGCACAAAGCAAGCTGTGTTGACAGCCTCAGCCCAAAAGGTCAGTGGCAAACCAGAGTCAGCCAGCATGGACCTTGCAGCTTCAATTAGGGTCCTGTTCTTTCTCTCCACTACTCCATTTTGTTCTGGAGTCCTTGGTATGCTAAACTGCCTTTTGATTCCTTTTGAAAGATAGAAGTCATCAAGTGTATGGTTTCTGAATTCAGTTCCATTGTCACTCCTAATACACTTGACTGGAAGGGAATACTGCTTCTCAATATGCAACACAAAGTGAATAATCTTCTGAGCAACCTCATCCTTTGAATGTAGAAAGAAAGTCCATACAAATCTGGAGTAATCATCCATAATTACCAGACAATATTTCTTCTTTGCCATGCTCATTACTCTCACAGGACCAAATAGATCCATATGCAGTAATTACAAGCAGCAGTGGACTTAGGCTCTTCAATAGGAGGGAATGAGACTTTGTGCTGTTTTCCTTTTAAACAAGCAGTGCAGGTTTCATCACAGTTGGAACTCCTTTATTGGTAAGCCTCTAACTAAACTATTGTGGATAAGCTGATTCATGTTTTTGAAATTAACATGGCCCAGCCTTCTGTGCCACAGTTTAGATTCTTGAGAAGAGGCTTTGGAAAATAGGCAAGGATTGCCTCTGAGATCTATTTTCTTGGAAAGATCTAAGGCATACACTCTTCCTGTCCTGTTGGCTCTCAGGAGAGTGTGATCATCCAACACCTTATCAATCAAATGCAGAACTTTGGATGACAGAATCCTACAGTTCTGACTGGTGAAAAGAGCAACATGGCCTTTATCACACATTTGACTGACACTCAAGAGATTGTACTTGAGATTTTCCACATGATTACATCATCAAACTTTATTTCTCCATTGGAGACAAAGCCGTTGCCAATGATGTAACCCCTAGCATCATTGCCAAAAGAAACAACCCCTTCTTTCCTTGAGAGTAGTCATGAAGAAGAGAGCTGTTCCAGTCATGTGCATAGATCCCCCACTGTCTACATACCAGATGCTACTTTGGCATGTTGGAGAACCCTGCAATAATAAACAATCAGTTAGTTTTGGAGACCCAAACCTTTTTGGTTTTGGGCCTGGTCTCATCAACAGATGGTAAACTAACAGGTTTATTGGAAACAACAGCCTGAGAGGAAGAAGATGGTGAAGAAGAGGAATCCTTTGGCTTGGACCTCCTTTTCTGTGGTTTCAACATAGGAGCATCTAATTGGTTAACTCTTCCCAATAGATGTTGAACCATCATAACCAGCTGTGTCTGATTTTGTGATAAAGCTTTCAGCTCATCAGACACATTGCCAGTGGAGTTTGATAAGTTCCTATGTTGCACCTTCTTCATCTAGCAATCTCAGCTGTCACCTGTTTAACCCCTTCCTTTTTGGATTTCTTTGTGGACTTAAGGGTTACAGGATTTGATGTTGCTGATACAAATGTGGTCTCAAACTCAGTTTTCATTTTACCATTTTCTCTTTAATTTCCTCTTTATGTTTGAGTTTGGAACCTCTTTTGTACCAGCAATCATCTGTAAGATGATTGAACAAACCACATACTTCACATGGTTTCTTCTTCATCTTATGTTGATCATCAACTAAAGAGGGTGAAGCCACTGAAGACTTGCTCTTCAGTACTTTGGAAGCATTGTTTGCTTTCTTGACTTCCTCTTTAGTAGTCTTCAAACTCTTTCTACTGACAGTTTTCTTCTTTTCAGTACTGGCAGTAGTTGGAGTTTGAACTTCAGTGTTAAATCCTGCTCTCTAGTCCTTTCAGGACTTTCAGAATTAACTCCTGAGTTGATCAACTCATTGATCATGTGAGTGTCAGCAGTGGAACCATCAACATCAGCTGATAGGTTCTGAGAGGGCTTGGTGCTGACTTCTACTTCTGATTGTGCTGTATCAGAAAGTAGATCACATGATGAGATGGATTGGTTATTACTCTCACCATCAGATTCTACCTCTGCTCTGGAGTAAAATCTGTAGGTGGAGCAGTGTGATTGTAACCAATGCCAAACTTCACATTGGAAGCAGATTGCTTACTAAGAAGCATTTCAAAACCTTTGCATGATTGTACCCATCTATCACACTCTACCTGGGTGACTACAAGGGTTTCTTTGAGATCTTTATACTTCTCTAGAAGTATCTCTTCCCTAGCCTTATCATCAGTTATTTGGCATTTAAGTTTGTAAATCTCATCATTCTTATCATTAAGCACAGACTCAAATTCAGCTTTGCTTTGGAAATTGTTTGTTCTAGCTCAATGTTCTTGTTAATCAAAGCTACATTTGCTTCTCTAATAGATGCAAATGCTGCTATGCATGTTTCAGAACATAATTTGGCTTTTGCCTCAGAGGATACCTGTGATACCTTTGGTGTAGAGGCATTAGTGGATGAAGTATCAGCAGAATCCAAAGCCATAAGAGCTAGATTTCCAAAGGGACTTTCACCACCATGTTGACCAGCACCAGGAACAGTTGTTCATGACCAGACAAATCATCTGGTAAACTGCTCCAGTCAACAACTCCTAGGGTGAAGAAGCTGTGTTGTTGAGGTTGAGTTTGTTGATGAGATTGGGAAGGTTGTGGTTCAGGCAATGCTTGTGGTTGTTGTGCAATTGGAGCTTGAATAGGATTTGGTTGAGGCATATAATAGCAGGGATAAGGATATGACATTTGACCCTGTGGAACAAAGTATGCAGGAGACCTAGGATGTGAATGATGACCAAAACCAGCAGTATGTTGCCCTCTGTTTTGTGGACTAGTACTAGGAAAAGTCACAAAGGGTGTAGAAGAGTTAGATCCAATTGATCTACACTCTCTTGCAAAGTGTCCCAGCCTTTGGCATTTGTGACACCTCAACTTACTCTTGTCAAAACCAACTTTGGTTTTGCTAGAAAGTCCAGGAAATTTCCTGCCATTTCTCTTATAGAACTTCTGAGATCTGATATTAATCAATGCCATTTGGCTCAGAATATCCATCTCTTCAGATCATCATGAGCTATTCCTTTCAAATCATCCATGATGAAGCATAGATTGTCACTATTACTGCCAGAATGACACTCAATACCAACAAATGCATGATCAGAACTATTTGAAGAGAAATCAATATGCTCATCATAATTGCTTTCAGATGCAGCATATTCTGACTCATGACCAACCAAGGCAGTATTCCCTGGTACAAAGTCATCAGTGAGCTTTCCTGATGAGGACAATTTCCTCTTCTGCTCTATCTCTCTTTCGAATGTAAGCAGTTTCCCATGAAGTTGGGTGAGAGATAGGCTATCCAGATTTGCACTGGAGCGTAGGACAATAGTGTATGTGTCCCATCTCTCAGGCAGTTATCTGAGGAACCTGTATTCATCTGGCTATTGGTGTATTCCTGTTTCACCATTTTCAGCTCAAAGATCAAGCAGAAAAATCGCTCAAACTATTGAGTCAGTGTCTCATCCTTTCTATGAGAGAATGTCTCATATTGTTGGGCAAGAATTTCTTTGTTGTTTGCTAAGACCTCATCTGTGCCACCGAATTGTTCCTCCTCAGGGCATTCCAGAGATCATGAGCAGTTTCATGATGCATAAGCCCTGAATAGATTTCATTAGGCAGTGCCATGGCCAGAATTCCATGGGCTTTAGCATCAATCTCAAACAGTTTCCGATCTTCATCAGAGTATTGTTCCTTCTTCTTCGAAACCATTTGATTGGTTTCCGGATTGTTCACCATAGGCTTATGTGGTCCATGTACCACAGAAGTCCAACAACCTGAACTGTTAACAGACAGGTGATGAAGCATTCTTCGTTGCCATATGTTTTACTCGGTCCTAACCAGCATCGGAGGCTTGGTTGAGGAACCGGTATTGTGAGGATCATTATAAGGAGTAGTCATCTCAGATTCAATCAAATTCAATTAAGCTAAAACAGATGTAGAACAAAACACAACAACCAATTGAACCAAGAGAGATCTCAAAATAAATGAACGAAAGCGACAGAAATTCAATAATCTATACCAGTTCTTGCGAATATGCTAATTCAATCAAACATAGATATCAATTAGCATTTCAATGATAATTTTTAGATCGATCAATGATTAACCAGCTCTGATACCACTTGTTACGATCAGTGATCTACGTTTGATTGATTAGAGAGTATAGCAGCAGAATTCTAACAATGAATTAGCCAATTCACAAGAACGAAAAGATATTCAATGAAGAACAAAAACGGTTATAGACAGAGAGAATTCTACAAATATATTTCATTCAATATTCGCTTTCGTGGTAACAGAATGTCACGCTTACAATTAGGTCGACACCTCTTATATAAGAGATGTGACGTCTGCTGATGTCACTTGATAGTGACATCTAACAGAATTATTCCAACTGAAACACAACTACTGAAGATGTCAAAACAGCTGACATCTTCATACAAAAATACTAAGTGTTATCAGTTACTACAACTACTGAAAAACATAAAACTACTGATACTACAACGACTGAAGAACAAGCTCTTCAGTCGTTTTACAAAACTACTGAAAGTAAAAACATAAAACTACTGATATCACAACTACTGAAGAAGTGCTCTTCAGCTGTTGTGACAAACTACTGAAACTTCAGTACTTGGTCTTCAGACTTGAACTTCAGACGTTTCATCAGCTGATGACTTCAGTAGATATCATCAGCTGATGTCTTCAGACTTTGTACACCAGTTGTTGATCTTCAGCACTGTAGACTCTTCAGCTGTTGTACATCAGTACTTGGTCTTCAGCTTCAGCACTTGTGTTCTTCAGCTGTTGAAGTCTTCCGCACTTGATCTTCAGCTGTTGAAGTCTTCAGCACTTGTCGAAACTGCTGATGAAGCCTTCAGCAGTTGTTGTGATATCATGTGGGACTTAGAGGTTTTCTGATCTTGGCTCATTGTTCTTTTGGTACAACAAGCATATAGATTTCTCCTCAAGCGGTTCAGATCATGCATTTGTTAGTGTTGACAGTCAGTCAGGCTGTAATAGTGACAATTTGTGTTTCATTATGGATGATTTAAAGGGTATTGCTGATGATGACTTAGAGAGATGGATATTCTGAGCCAAATGGCCTTGATTAATATCAAATCTCAAAAGTTCTACAAGAGAACTGGTAGGAAATTCCCAGGACTCATTGGCAAAACCAAAGTGGTTTTGACAAGAGTAAGTTGAGGTGTCACAAATGCCATAGGCTTGGACACTTTGCAAGAGAGTGTAGATCATCTGGATCTAACTCCTTTGCACCCTTTGCGACTTTTCCAAGCAATAGTCCACAAAACAGAGGGCAACATCCTGCTAGTTCTGGTCATCATTCACAACCTAAATCTCCTGCATATTTTGTCCCTCAGGGTTCAATGTCATATCCATATCCCTGCTATTACATGCCACACCCAAATCCGGTTCAAGTTCCTAATGCATAACAACCTCAAGCCCTACCTGAGCCTCTACCATCTCAATCATCTCAATCACAACATCATCACAGCTTCTTCACCCCTGGTATTGTTGACTGGAGCAGTTTACAAATGATCTCTCTGGTAATGAGCAATTATTTGCTGGTGATGGTCAACATGGTGGTGAACATCCTTTTGGGAATCTAGCTCTCATGGCCCTGGAATCTACTGACAGTTCATGCTCCAATGCATCTTCATCACAGGTAACCCAGGTATCCTCTGAGGCTAAGGCCAAGCTATGTTCTGAATCTTGCATAGCTGCATTTATCTCTATTAGAGAGGCAAATGTAGCTTTAATAAATCAAAATCTAGAGCTTGAGCAAACCCTTTCCAAAAGAAAAGCTGAATATGAGTCTGTCCTTAAGGATAAAGATGATGAGATTTATAAGCTTAAATGCCAATTAAATGATGAAAAGGCTAAGCTAGAGGTCATTCTTGAGAACCATAGAGCTCTCAAAGAAAAACATGCAGAGTTACCCAAGTTGAGGTGACGCTGGGTATCATCCTGCAAGGGATTTGAAATGCTGCTCAGCAAGCAATCTACTTTGAATGTGAAGTTGGAATAGGTTACAACCACATTGCACCACCTACAATTTTACTCCAAAATGAATAGTAAAATCTGAAGGTGAAAGTAATTTCCAAACCACATCATCATGTGCATCATCCTCAAGTGATCACCCAAATCACAAGATGAAATTGACAGGATCAGCGATCACACGTTTGGTGTATTAGGATACAAAGCAGCGGAATACAAACTAGAATTAGACAAATTGTAGCAAGCAATCGATACTTGTAAGCATTAAGATCGCATACGGTTATAGGGAGAGAATATATATTTCTGATTTCAAGAATGTTTATAGATGTAGAATATTTCTAATCAATCAATCATTCATTCCATTCATTCACCATTCATTCACTGATTACATAGGTTGTCACTCCTTATATAGAGTGCAACAATCACTGCTGTTATCACGGAAAGTGACAACTGGCAGATCCAATACAAAAATAACTAATTCTTAACAAACTACTGAAATGTTCACCACTACTGAGAACATATCAGCATGTTAAGTACAAAATATAAAACTACTGAAACTACAACGACTGAAGAACAAGCTCTTCAGTCGTTTTACAAAACTACTGAAACATAAAAATATAAAACTACTGATATCACAACTACTGAAGAAGTACTCTTCAGTAGTTGTGACAAACTACTGAGGCTTCAGTACTTGATCTTCAGACTTTGACCTTCAGGTGTTTCATCAGCTGATGACTTCAGTAGATACATCAGCTGATGTCTTCAGTCTTTGTCTTCAGACCTTGTACATCAGTTGTTGATCTTCAGCACTTGTAAACTCTTCAGCTGTTGTACTTCAGTACTTTGGTCTTTCAGCTTCGGCACTTGTGTTCTTCAGCTGTTGTACTTCAGCACTTTGGTTCTTCAGCTGTTGAGGTCTTCAGCACTTGATCTTCAGCTGTTGAAGTCTTCAGCACTTGTCAAACTACTGATGCGGCTTTCAGCAGTTGTTGTGATACCATGTGGGACTTAGAGGTTTTCTGATCTTGGCTCATTGGTTCTTTTGGTCCAACAAACTCCCCCTGAACCAATGCAGCCAAAACCTCTAACTTATTTATTCTCCCACTTATTGATGGCAAAATGTTGGTCTTTTTCCTTCCTGATCAGTAGAGAAGATGACCCATGTAAGCTCCGGCCTGGGAAGAAATCTAAAATATTTGTTTGGCAGAGTATGAATGGGAACTCTGTTTTGGGGAACTGGACACAGAGTTGTTATCCCATTCATGAGATTTACTTCCCCATAATGAGTCTGTATGACTCACGAACATAGGCCTCAAGGAGAACAACTTGTTCCTCCTGAGAGAGTTCTTCTGCTCCTCCTTCGAAGAAGAACTCTGGACCATAGTACTCTGATAAGTACTTCATGGTCCTGCCATTTTTCAGCTCCACCGTAGTTACCTCCCTATATACAAATTCATCAGGATGGTTGCCTTCAAGGAGTAACTGGAGCTCATTCTTCTGGATGTCTTCAAGCTTTTATATAACAACCCCTTCTTAATCATCTTGTTTTCTAGTAAGGCTTGAGGGGTCTTCTTTGCTTGGTGAGCTTTCTTGAATTCATCAATGATTTCCCAAGGTGAGACTACAACGGCCAACATGATGGTAGACTTTATTGTTTTTCGTACCTGGCCGTTGTATCTGTGTGGGATAGTTCTTTTATGGATTCTAGAACTCACCCTGGGGTTGGCCATACTCTCACTCTCTCCTTCTGATACTGAAAGGTGTGCCTGAGAGTGTACAGCCTTTGAGCATGCCCTTTCATGGCTTGAATAGATGATGACTGAGGAAATTCCTTGTCAACCATCTTCAATAGTTGCTCATCGTGCTGTTTCTGCTGTTCTTCTTCTTCTATCTTGACTCTGACCATTTCCCTTTGAGAGTCAGGTGTGATCATGGGTTGACTTCGGGGTTTTGGTAGCTTCAGAACAGCAGAGAGTGGCAGACTATCATCTTCATCCTCTTCTTTTTCTTCTTCTTCCATCCTCAGCACCCTTCTCCTCCTTCTGGGTACATCACTGGATGATGGTTGGGTTGGTGAAGGAATTGGTTTTGAAGAAAGAGGATGTTTGGATTTTGGCTTAGAGGTTGGTTGGGAGATTTGAGGGATAAGATCTGTTTGAGTGGGTGGAAGGGAAGGTTGATCTAGCATCCTTGTAGTTAGTTTCGCCTTTGTGAGTTTAGCCATCTCTAACCTTTTACCAGCCCCAGCCTCATCAAGGGCTTCCACAATAATCCCTTTGTTGAATTGCTCAGACAGACAGATTCTGGTGGCTATAGCCAGAATGCTGTCCCTGGTCCATGCGCGGATCTCCATTAATGATCTTCCCAAGTATTTTGCAATAAAGCGGATCATTATTTCCAACCTCTCTTTCTCAAGAGCGTCATACCCTGCCCATCGGTTTGTATCTCTTGTACTTCTAACCTTCTGATCTCACTATCCAGTGTGGCTGTGTCAAACCCCTGCCTGAAGAGTTGTTCAATTATTTTATCCATGGATCGGCTGTGTGTGGTGTCAGCTTCTTTGACCAGCTCCTCCAAGGATTTGTCTTCAGCAGTGTGATCATCAGCACTTCTCTTTCGCTTGTAAGTGGGCAGAGGTTGCTTTTCTTTTTCCTCCTCTTGCTTCTTCTCCTCTGTTCTTTTCCTCTTCTGTTCTTTCACTGCAGTACTCCCCCCTTTTTGGTTGCATTGGAGGAAGGGGTTTGTACCGCAGAAAGAGTCTTTTGGACAGCAGCATCAACCAAGGGCTGTAATGTTGAGGAAAGCCTCTCATCAATGGCTTTGATCACTAAATCAGTGATTATGGGTGTGATGAGAGGGAGGGAATTTTGGAGTACAGCACCTATTTGCTCAGGAGGGTTCTGTTCCTGAGAAGTAGGGCCTGAAGCAGAGGCAGGTGGTTGATTTTGGAGTGGCTCGGTGTTGGGAAACCTTCAAGTGAAGGTGCCATCTGTGGGTGGATAGAGGCAGATGGTCTTTCTCCTTGTGAGAGTTGGTCAAGTAGGTTTTGCAGCCTACTGACTTTCTATTCAAGGATTGTTTTCTGGGCAAGAACATCATAGAAGAAGCCAGGTCATCATCAGCCAAAGCTGAATCAGCTGACCTCCTGCTTAGAGCAGGATTTACATGCACTGGGTGTAGACCAGTTGGTGCATGTGCCCCTTGTGCTTGGTACTGGGGACTTCCAGCCTCAGGACAATGTCCATCATCAGCTGTTGCCTCTAGGGAGGTCTTAGCAATGTTACCAGCCTTACTCTGGTCATGTGCTGAGTCAGAGGAGGTGGCAGCCTCACTAGATATTCTAAGCTCCTTGTCTACACCAGGAGATAGAATTGGGAAACCCCTGTGCTGTGGGTTCTCAAGTGCACTGTGTTCCTCCCCCTCAATTGTAGAGGTATTCCCAGTAGTAAGTGGTTTCTGGGGAGGGGGTGAGGAGTGCAATTGAGTCAGCACTTGTGCAACTATTAAAGTTGGTCTGTGAGGGGCGGTTGTTTGGGGTGAGGGGATAGAAGCAGTGTGCACCTTGGGAGGTTGGTGCTCTTCAATGGCAATCTCCTCAAGTGAGGAAGATCCCAGATAAGTAGGTACCCCTTTGGTGGTTGCTGCAGGCTCCTGTTGAGAGGAGGCCTGAGCGGCTGTGGCTGGAGGAGTCATTGTATCCACTAGGGGGTTTGTACTAGTGGATATATCCTGCGTTTGTGTTGCAGGGGCATCCTCAGGGGACTCAATTCCCTGAGTAGCCATTTTGGGTTTCTTTTTGGTGGGTTTGGTGGGGACTTTGGATTTGGAGGTGGTGGCTGTGGGTTCCAGCTGCGTGGGTTTTCGCAGCTTGGCAGCCATTTTTAGTGTCCGGTCAGAGTTGTGCCGGGAGTATACTTCCGGCAGAATAGCCGTAGCAGGGACTCCCACGCCAACAAGTCCCTCAGCATTAAGCTGGTCTGTAATAATGGCCATTAGGAACCGTGGATAAAGTATCCAACGGTTGGCAGTTTGTTTTTGAGCCATATCTTTGAGCTCTGAAAATATTAATTCTGAAAAGTTTAGTGGTTGTTGCTCAAGGATAGAATACATTACTTGCTGCCATTTGGTGGACATTTGATCCCAAGACGACGTCTTAGGGGCCAAACATACATTTACCATGTGAAAAACCAGGCGCTCAGCGTCATTAAAGTGTTTCTTCATGATGGTGGTGGCACTGAGATCGCCTTGATATCCATGTTGAGCAAAAGATAGATCTATGGTGCCCTTCGGATATCCAGCAGGAGAAGTAGCAGCATTCAGTTGAAGAATTTTGCGGATTGTTGCAGGAGTAATGACTACTTCTTTGTTGTTGACGACTGACCGGAGGGATGGTGTGTTGCTCTCCTCAGTGGTAACAGTAACGTTCATCCAAAATTGGTTCAAGGATTCGGCATGTAAGACGGGGTTCAGAAGAAATGCCTTGTTGTATTGGGACTGAACCATAAGATCGATAGCAGTGTCGAACTTAGTCCAGATCGGCGATTTAGTGAGGTAGGCAACACAGTTGTGTCGCGGTTTAATTTGCATAGACGCCATGGAGAAGAGGGAAGTTTTGGAGAGGAACGTTAGGTTTGAAGAAGATGAAGCATGGAGAGCTAAGGTTAGGGGTATATATAGGGTACGGGTAAGGAAACAACTGAAAGATGTGGTGTTAGTCATCAGTAGTTTTAAACGACCGTTGACATGGTATTATCTTTTCAGGCGTTGAAACAGCTGAAGTCGTGGTGTTAGGCATCAGTAGTTTAGAAAACTACTGAAGACCGTGGTTTTGAATTCAGATGATTGAAACAACTGAGGACTTGGTGTGTGTCATCAGTAGTTATGAAACTACTGAAGACAGTGGTTTTGTCATCAGTTGTTGTAAACAACTGAAGACTAGGGATTAGTCATCAGTAGTTATAAAACTACTGAAGACATGGTTTTGCTTCAGTTGTTTAAAATGAAACAGCAGTTGCACAAACGACTGAAGAGAAAGTTCTTTTCAGCTGTTTTCGTCAATTCTTAGCTTTTCAGCTGTTTCAATCTGTCCTCAACACATTCATAAGTCTTTTTGGCTGATTTTAGTTGTTTCATAGGACATCAGTACTTATTTGTTTTTACTTATTGCAGTAGTTGTAACTGCATCAGTAGTTTAGAACAGATGAAGTACTTCAGTACTTGTGAGACATTTAGCCTTCAGTAGTTATAAAGACTACTGAGGATAAAAGAACTCATCAGTACTTATATGTGACATTGGTACTTATGATCATCAGTATGAATTACTAAGATCATCAGTAGTTGTCACTTATTCTAGTTGCAGCATACCAAGCCTTAACACCAGGTTTTGGAAGGTTGAACTATCCAAAGGCTTAGTAAAAATGTCTGCAAGCTCATCAGCACTAGGCACAAACTTAGGATCAATCAGACCTTTTTCAAAACAATCCCTTATAAAATGATGTCTGATCTCTATATGTTTGGTCCTAGAGTGCTGGACTGGATTTTTGACAATACAAAGAGCTGAAGCATACCAAGCCTTAACACCAGGTTTTGGAAGGTTGAACTATCCAAAGGCTTAGTAAAAATGTCTGCAAGCTCATCAGCACTAGGCACAAACTTAGGATCAATCAGACCTTTTTCAAAACAATCCCTTATAAAATGATGTCTGATCTCTATATGTTTGGTCCTAGAGTGCTGGACTGGATTTTTGACAATACAAAGAGCTGAAGCACTATCCATTAACAATGGAGTCTTAGTCTCTGTAATGCCATAATCCAAAAGTTGGTTTTGAAGCCAGAGTACCTGAGATGTACAACTTGCAACAGCAATGTACTCTGCTTTAGCAGTTGATGTAGCAACTGAGGTCTGTTTCTTGCTCTGCCAAGAAATCAAGCAGTTGCCTAGGAATTGACATCCACCAGAAGTTGATTTCCTGGTCAACTTACACCCTGCATAGTCACTGTCAGAAAAAGCAACTAATTTACCAGAATGTCCGGTAGAGTACCATAACCTAGAGATGGAGTGCCTTGCAGATATCTAAAGATCCTCTTGACTGCAATCAGATGAGACTCTTTAGGTGCAGCCTGAAATCTAGCACAAACACATGTAGCAAACATAATATCTGGTCTAGAAGCTGTTAAATACATCAAGGACCCAATCATACATCTGTAAAGTGTTTCATCAACCACTTTACCTTTCTGATCTGAGTCCAGTTGTGTGGTGCTGCTCATGGGAGTAGAACAAGGCTTACAGTTTTGTAAATCAAACTTTTGCAAAAGATCTTTTGTATATTTGGACTGATGAATAAAAATTCCATCAGCCTTTTGTTTGATTTGCAACCCCCGAAAGAACTGTAATTCTCCCATGGCACTCATTTCAAACTTCTGTTGCATCAACTTTGTAAAGGCATCACACAACTTTGGATCAGAAGATGCAAAAATGATATCATCTACATAAATTTGAACAAGTAGATTATGCTGCCCAGCTTTCTTAATGAATAAAGTCTTGTCTATGGAGCCTGTAGTGAAATTGTTTTCCAGAAGAAAGTTTGATAATGTCTCATACCAGGCTCTGGGAGCTTGTTTTAACCCATAAAGAGCTTCATCAAGCTTATACACCCAATTAGGATGTTTATTGTCCTCAAAGCCTGGAGGTTGACATACATAAACCTCTTCTTTAACTTTTCCATACAAAAATGCACTTTTGACATCCATTTGAAAAACTTTAAGGTTTTGGTAAGCAGCATAAGCTAAAAACAATCGAATTGCTTCCAGTCTGGCTACAGGGGCAAAGGTTTCATCATAATCAATACCTTCTTCTTGTGCAAACCCCTGAACAACCAGTCTGGCCTTGTTCTTAACAATAAGCCCATTTTCATCAGATTTGTTCCTAAACACCCATTTAGTGCCTATTGCACACTTACCTGGAGGTAGAGGAACCAGTTCCCACACTTGCTGTTTCTTGAACTGAAGAAGCTCAAGCTGCATGGCATCAACCCATCCATTGTCCTTTAAAGCAATGTGATAATTATTTGGTTCTTGCTGACTGATGAAGAGAGCATAGAAGCAGAAATTTGACAATTGACTTATTGTTGATACTCCAGCAGTGATATTACCAATGATTTGAGACATAGGGTGATTCTTCAGATCTTGATACACAATGAGATCTGTGCAAGTGTTTGTAGCCGGTTCAGCAGCAACAGATGGTGATGGTGTATCATTTCCTTGAAACCAATCAGTGGATGGTAATTCAAAGGAAGTTGAATTCGAAGAAATCTCTTCAGCATTTGTTGTGGATGGTGCTACTGGCGCTACAGGAACAGCAGGTCTAGCTGAGTCAGGCAGCTGATCACTAAACCTGAAGAGGTGAGTACTGCAATCATCATCATCATCAGCAGTACCACCAGGTGGTGAACTGTTGACAGGAGCAACAGCAGGAGTTTGATAGGGAACATATTGCAGTATGTCCAAATCAAATAACTCCACAGGACTTTGTGGGATCTTGTCCTTTGGAGATTCATTAAACTTAACATGTATAGTTTCTTCAACCATCTTTGTTCTGCAGTTGAAGACTCTGTATGCCTTGCAAGTAGATAAATAACCAACAAAGTACCCTGCATCCACCTTAGGATCAAATTTATGGAGTTGATAATCTTCTGAGTAGTCTCATCCTTTGAATGTAGAAAGAAAGTCCATACAAATCTGGAGTAATCATCCACAATTACCAGACAGTATTTCTTCTTTGCCATGCTCATTACTCTCACAGGACCAAATAGATCCATATGCAGTAATTGCAAGCACGTAGTGGACTTGGACATTTCAATAGGAGGAATGAGACTTTGTGCTGTTTTCCTTTTAAACAAGCAGTGCAGGTTTCATCACAGTGGAACTCATTTATTGGTAAGCCTCTGACAGGATCAGCGATCACACGTTTGGTGTATTAGGATACAAAGCAGCGGAATACAAACTAGAATTAGACAAATTGTAGCAAGCAATCGATACTTGTAAGCATTAAGATCGCATACGGTTATAGGGAGAGAATATATATTTCTGATTTCAAGGAATGTTTATAGATGTAGAATATTTCTAATCAAATCAATCATTCATTCCATTCATTCACTCATTCATCTCACTGATTACAATAGGTTGTCACTCCTTATATAGAGTGCAACAATCACTGCTGTTATCACGGAAAGTGACAACTGGCAGATCCAATACAAAAATAACTAATTCTTAACAAACTACTGAAATGTTCACAACTACTGAGAACATATCAGCATGTTAAGTACAAAATATAAAACTACTGAAACTACAACGACTGAAGAACAAGCTCTTCAGTCGTTTTACAAAACTACTGAAACATAAAAATATAAAACTACTGATATCACAACTACTGAAGAAGTACTCTTCAGTAGTTGTGACAAACTACTGAGGCTTCAGTACTTGATCTTCAGACTTTGACCTTCAGGTGTTTCATCAGCTGATGACTTCAGTAGATACCATCAGCTGATGTCTTCAGTCTTTGTCTTCAGACCTTGTACATCAGTTGTTGATCTTCAGCACTTGTAAACTCTTCAGCTGTTGTACTTCAGTACTTTGGTCTTTCAGCTTCGGCACTTGTGTTCTTCAGCTGTTGTACTTCAGCACTTTGGTTCTTCAGCTGTTGAGGTCTTCAGCACTTGATCTTCAGCTGTTGAAGTCTTCAGCACTTGTCAAACTACTGATGCGGCTTTCAGCAGTTGTTGTGATACCATGTGGGACTTAGAGGTTTTCTGATCTTGGCTCATTGGTTCTTTTGGTCCAACAGAAATCAGTGTTGATACCTCAGCAAATCAATTGGCTGATGGGTTAACTACTGATAAGCACATGAAGCTGAGTAGTTCAGATGTTGTCCCTCAAAGTACCTCAAGTACTAAAAGGCAAGTCACAACATCTGAAAAGCATTTCAAATCAGCTGAAATAAAAGGATTAACAACCGCTGATAGAGAACAGCTGAAGAACAAGTCTTCAGTTGTTACAGATCCTTCAGTACTAAACAAAAGTACTGAAAGGAGGAAAGTACTAAGAGCACACCTTCAGTAGTTTCCACATCAGCAGTTGATCACTCCAAGATGAAGAATAAGCCATGTGAAATATGTGGTAAATTCAATCATCTTTCTGATGAATGTTGGTATAGAAAGGGTTCAAACTCAACAGAGATAAGCTCATTAAAATACAGATGGATGAAATGAAAAATGAGTTTGAGACTAAGTTTGTACCACAGTCATCCCTTTGTGATAAACCTAAGCCTTCAACCAAATCCAAAAAGAAGGATAGGGTTTATCATAAAACATCTGATAGTGCTCCTCATGATAAACATCAGACTAAGTCATGTTAATTTCAAAAAACATGAATCAGCTAATCCACAATAGTTTAGTTAGAGGCTTACCAATAATAGAGTTCCACTATGATGAAACCTGCACTGCTTGTTTAAAAGGAATACAACACAAAGTCTCATTCCCTCCTATTGAAGAGCCTAAGTCCACTGCCTGCTTGCAATTACTGCATATGGATCTATTTGGTCCTGTGAGAGTGATGAGCATGGCAAAGAAGAAATACTGTCTGGTAATTGTGGATGATTACTCCAGATTTGTATGGACTTTCTTCTTGCATTCAAAGGATGAGGTTGCTCAGACGATTATAAACCTTGTGTTGTATGTTGAGAAGCAGTATTCCCTATCGGTCAAGTGTATAAGGAGTGATAATGGAACTGAATTCAAAAACCATACACTTGATGATTTTTATCTATCAAAAGGAATCAAGAGGCAGTTTAGCATCCCAAGGACTCCTGAACAAAATGGAGTAGTGGAGAGAAAGAACATGACCCTAATTGAAGCTGCAAGGTCTATGTTGGCTGACTCTGGTTTGCCATTGACCTTTTGGGCTTAAGCTGTTAACACAGCTTGCTATGTGCAGAATAGAGTATTAGTAAATCAGAGGTTGATGAAGACTCCATATGAACTTCTACATCATTTGGCTCCTCTAATTTCATTCTTCAAAGCCTTTGGGTGTCCTTGTTTCATTCTCAACACATAAGATCAACTCCACAAATTTGATCCTAAGGTGGATGCAGGGTATTTTGTAGGTTATTCATCCACATGCAAGGCTTACAGAGTCTTCAACTGCAGAACAAAGATAGTTGAAGAAACCTTGCATGTGAAATTCAATGAATCTCCTAAGGATAAAATTCCACAAAACCCTGTGGAGTTGTTTGATCTGGACATACTGCAATATGTTCCTTATCAACCTCTAGCTGTTGCAGATCATGTGGATAAATCATCTTCTGTAGCAAGTCTTCCACCTGGTGGTACTGAAGATGATGATGATATCAGTACTCACCTTTTCAAGTTAGTGACCAACTGCCTGAGTCTGCTAAACTTGATGTTCCTATAGCTTCTGTAGCTCCATCCACAACAAATGCTGATGAGATTTCTGACACCTCTACATCATTTGACTTGCCATCTAATACTTGGTTTCAAGAATCTGGATCACCATCTTCTGCTGCTGAACCGGCTACAAACACTTGCACTAATTTTATAGTATACCAAGAGCTGCAGAATAACCCCATGTCTCAAATCATTGGTGATATCAATGCTGGTGTCTCAACCAGAAGTCAGTTGTCTAACTTCTTCTTCTATGGTCTCTTCATCAGTCAGCTAGAGCCAAAGAACTATCATGTTGCTTTGAGAGACAATGGATGGGTTGAAGCCATGCAGCTTGAGCTACTTCAGTTCAAAAAGCAGCAAGTGTGGGAACTAGTTCCTCTACCCCCAGGTAAGTGTGCAATAGGCACTAAATGGGTGTTTAGGAATAAAACCGATGAAAATGGGCTTATTGTCAAGAACAAGGCTAGACTGATTGTACAAGGGTTTTCACAAGAAGAAGGTATTGATTATGATGAAACCTTTGCCCCTGTAGCCAGACTAGAGGCAATTAGATTGTTCTTAGCCTATGCTACATTCCACAATCTTAAAGTTTTTCAAATGGATGTCAAAAGTGCATTTTTATATGGTAAAATAAAAGAAGAGGTTTATGTGTGTCAACCACCAGGTTTTGAGGATAATAAACATCCTGATTTGGTGTATCAACTTGATAAGGCTCTTTATGGGTTAAAGCAAGCTCCTAGAGCCTGGTATGAAACACTTTCAAATTTTCTTCTTAAAAATAATTTCACTAGAGGCTCCATAGATAAAACTTTGTTTATTAAGAAAGTGGATCAGCATAAGCTACTTGTTCAAATTTATGTTGATGATATTATTTTTGCATCCTCTGATCCCTAGTTGTGTGATGCTTTTACAAGTTTAATGAAACAAAATTTTGAAATGAGTGCAATGGGAGAATTACAGTTCTTTCTAGGCTTGCAAATCAAACAAAAGGCTGATGGAACCTTTATTCATCAATCAAAATATACAAAAGAACTTTTGAATAAGTTTGATTTACAAAATTGTAAGCCCTGTTCTACTCCCATGTGCAACACCACACAATTGGATGCAGATCAAAAAGGTAAAGCTGTTGATGAAAGACTTTACAGATGTATGATTGGGTCCTTGATGTACTTAACAGCTTCTAGACCAGATATCATGTTTGCAACTTGTGTTTGTGCTAGATTTCAGGCTGCTCCTAAAGAGTCTCATTTGATTGCAGTCAAGAGGATCTTTAGATATCTGCAAGGTACACAATCTCTAGGTCTTTGGTATTCCACTAGACTCTCATGCAAATTCGTTGCTTTTTCTGATAGTGACTATGCAGGGTGTAAGTTAACCAGAAAGTCAACTTCTGGTGGATGTCAATTCCTAGGCAACTGTTTGATTTCTTGGCAGAGTAAGAAACAAACATCTGTTGCTACATCCACTGCTGAAGCAGAGTACATTGCTGCTGCAAGTTGTACATCTCAGGTACTCTGGCTTCAAAACCAATTATTGGATTATGGCATTACAGAGACTAAGACTCCATTATTAATGGATAGTGCTTCAGCTCTGTGTATTGTCAATAATCCAGTCCAGCACTCTAGGACCAAACAAATAGAGATCAAACACCATTTTATTAGGGATTGTTTTGAAAAAGGTCTGATTGATCCAACGTTTGTGCCAAGTGCTGATGAGCTTGTAGATATATTTACTAAGCCTTTGGATAGTTCAACTTTCCAAAACCTTGTGTTAAGGCTTGGTATGCTGCAGCTAGAATAAGTGATAACTATTGATGATCTCTGTAAACAAGTACTGATGATCATTAGTAAACATGTCACAAATATGTACTAATTCTGTTAAACGAAACTGATGCAGTTACAACTATTGATGTAGTTATAACTCCTGATATCAGTAAAAACAGATAAGTACTGATGTCCTATGAAACAACTGAAATCAGCTAAAAAGTCTGATGAGTAAGTGTTGAGGACAGTATGCAACAGCTGAAAAGCTAAGAATTGACGAAAACTACTGATGAGAATTTTCACTTCAGTCGTTTCCACAAACTGCTGTTTCACTCTAAATAGCTGATGACAAAACCATGTCTTTAGTAGTTTTACAACTACTGATGACTAATACCAAGTTCTCAGTTGTTTACAACAGCTGAAGACAAAACCAAGGTTTTCAGTAGTTTCACAACTACTGATGACTAAAACCAAGTCTTCAGTTGTTTTCAAACGTCTGATAGTTAAAACCACGTCTTCAGCTGTTTTCATAACAACTGATGCCAACACCAACACTTTCAGTCGTTTTCTTTTCAGCCTTTTCTTAACCTATAAATACCTGCACTTATAGACAAACGTTTCATTAGCCGTTTTCAAACCTCTCTCTCGCAACAATGGCGATCATGAAACTCAAACCCCGACACAACTGTGTTGCCGACCTTTCGAAATCGGTCTTCCGGAACAAGTTTGACACTGCCATCGATCATATGGTGGATTCCCCATACAGAACAGCCTTTCTTCTGAATCCTACCATATATCCTGACTCCTTATCCCAGTTCTGGACCAACGTCTCTGTAATAACTGGTGAGAATGATAGACAAATCACTCTCCAGTCGTTGGTGAACCAGAAACAGGTGCTCATCACCCCCGACATCATTCGCCAAACCCTAAATTTGCATGATGGCACCTATCCTAAAGAATACCCGAAAGGCATCACTGATATGTCTTTTATCTATAACGGGTATGAAGGCGACTTAAGTGCTACAAGTATACTTAAAAAGCACTTCCATGACGCTGAACGACTTATCTTTCATATGGTGAATGTCTGCCTTGCATCAAAGACATCTTCTTGGGATCAGATGTCTTCCCGATGGCAACAGGTATTGTTCTCTATCCTTGAACGCCAAAATCTAAATTTTTCTGAGATAGTGTTCATGGAACTAAAGGATCTGGCTTAGAAACCTGTGGCAAATAGATGGATACTTTATCCAGGTTTCTGATGGCCATAATTTTGAATCAATTACAATCTGATGGCCTTGTTGGTCTTGGAGTCCTTGCTCCAGCTGTTTTAGCTGAGGTATACTCCCGACATAACTCAGACCCTACTCTTAAAGGGGCTGCCCGGATGCTAAAACCCAAGCAGAGGGAACCCAAACCTCTACTTCCAGATCCAAAGTCCCCACCAAACCCAAATCCAAAGAGCCCAAAAAGACTACTCAGGGAGATGAGTCCCCTGAGGATGCCCCTGTACCACAAACACAGGAAATACATACTGGTTATAACCCCCCCAGTTATGTCCAAGACTCAACCTGCTGAAGCCGCGCAGGTATCCTCTCAACAGGATCCTGTTGCAACCACAATTGGGGATCCCACATTTCTGGAACCTCTCTCAATTGAGAGGGTTACCATCGAAGAGCACCTCTTTCCCCGGGTGCATTCTGCTTCAGACCAATCTCCACATGCAACCGCCCCTCAAAGCCCAACACTGATCGTTGCTAAAGTGCTGAGTCAGTTGCATTCCTCACCCCCTCCCTAGAAACCACTTATCACTGGGAATACCTCAAATATTGAGGGGGAGGACCAAAATGCTTCTGATAACCCACAGCACAGGGGTTACAATGTTCACTCTCCAAGTGTAGAAACGGAGAATAGAACATCTGGTAAGGCTGCCACTTCTACTGATTCAGCAAATGATCAGGATGACGTTGGTAACATCCATAAGACCTTACCAGAGGCAACTGCCAATGAAGGACACAGTCCTGAGGCAGGAAGTCCCTAGTACCAAGAACAAGGGGCACATGCTTTTACTGATCTACACTCAGAGCATGTACATCCTAATTCCATCAGGAGGTCAGGTGATTCAACACAAACTGATGATGACCTGGGCTTTTTCTATGATGTATTAGCCCATAATACCATCTTTGAGACTGAGGTGAGCAGACTCAAAGAGTTGTTAGCCAAAATGTATCAGGATCCAAGTCCATCTACGTCACAAACCCCACAGATGGCACCTTCAATTGAAGGTTCCCCAAACACTGAGCCAATACACATAACTGAGCCACCAGCCACTGCTTTTGGCACCACCTCTCAGGGACAGAACCCCTTTGAGCAGATGGTTGCTATCTTTCAAAACTCCTTACCTCTCATCACTCCCATCATCACTGATATCTGCATAAAGCCATTGATGAGAGGATATCCTCAAATCTACAACTCCTCATTGATGATGCTGTTCAAAAATCTCTTTCTGCCTTTCAAGCCCCTGATCCCAATGAAACCAAAAAGGGGGAGACTTCCAAGTCTAAGGCAGTGAAAGAAAAGAAAAGAAAAAGAGTATGAGAAAGAACCTACAAAAGAGAAGGAGGTGGAGAAAGAACTGATCTCAAAACAACTGATCACATATAAAAGAAAGAAAAGTGCTGAGTCAAAAGCTGATGAAGATAAATCCTTAGAAGATCTTGTCAAAGATGCTGATGAAGCTCACAACAGATCCATGGATAAAATTATAGATCAGCTCTTTCGACAAGGTCATGACACAGCTACACTAGACACCGAGATCAGAAGGCTGGAAATAGAAGAGATTCAAACTAGATGGCCGGTTATAGTGTGTTGGAAAGGGAAAGATTGGAGATAATGATCAGATTTATTGCCAAATACCTTGGAAGATCATTGATAGAGATAAAGGCTTGGTCCAAAGACAGTATCCTAGAGATAACCAAGAAGATCTGCTCTGCTGGAAGCTATAATAAGGGGTTGATAAATGAAGCACTGGATGAAACAGGTGCAGGGAAGAGAACTGAAATGGCAAAGCTCTCCAAAGCCAAACTCACCACCAAAATGCTAAGTCAATCTTCTCACACTCCCACTCAAACATAACCCTTATCTCTAAAATCTCCCAAATCTATCCCTAAACCAAAGCCACCCACAACTCAACCCACAAAACTAATCCCTTTACCCCAAAAACCACCTCAAACCTTACCCAATGATGCACCCAGAAGGAGGAGAAGGGTGTTGAGGGTAGAAGAAGATGAAGAAGAGGATGATGATGATGATAGTCTGCCAATCTCTGCTGTTCTCAAACTCAAATCACCAGAGCACAGAAGTCAACAAGTGATTACTCCGACTTGCAAATGCAGATGGTGAAGGTAAAGATTGAAGAAGCAGAATAGCAGAAACAACACGATGAGAAGTTTCTCAAGATGGTTGATAAGGATTTCCCTCAGTCCTCATCCATTCAAGAAATGAAGAAACAGGCTCTAAGGCTATACACTCTTAGACATACCTTTCAACATCAAAAAGAAGAGTGCGGATCTGGCCAGACCCCAGGGTAAGTTCTAGAATTCATAAGAAGAATATACCAAGTAGATATCGTGGCCAAGTGAAGAAGACCTTGAATGCTGCAATTACATTGGCCATAGTAGTCTTACCCTGGGAAATCATTGAAGAATTCAAGAGAGCTCACAAATCCAAGACAACCCCTCAATCTATTCTTGAGAACAAAATGATCAAGAAGGGGTTGTTATACAAAAGACTTGAAGATCTTCAAAAGAGTGAACTCCAGTTGTTGCTTGAAGGCTCTCACCCTGATGAATTTACTTATAGAGAGATAACAACTGTGGAGTTGAAAAATGGAAAGACAGTGAGATACCTGTCTGAGTATTATGGCCCAGAGTTCTTCGAAGGAGAAGCAGAAGAACTCAACAAGGAGGAACAAGTTATTCTCCTTGAGGCCTATGCTAGTGAGTCTTATAGACTCATTCATGGGAATTAGGTTTCATGATTGGGATAAGACTCTGTGTTCAGTTTCCCCAAAACAGAGTTCCCTTCCATACTTAGCCAATCAAATGATTAGAAACCTTTTCCCGGCCTGTGCTTAACTGATTACCTCTGAAGCTGATCAAGAGGGTGTTTCTGCCAAGAATAAGTGGGATCATCAATAAGTTTAGAGGTTTTGGCTGCATTGGTTTAGGGGGAGTTTGTTGGACCAAAAGAACCAATAAGCCTGATAAAAAAACCTCTAAGTCCCACAGACATTAGAACTGCTGAAGAAGATCACAATAGCTGAAGACATCAGCTGATTACAAGGTCTGAAGACAAGAACTGAAGACAAAGTTTGAAAGTAAAGAACTGAAGACAAAGTCTAAAGCTATCAGCTGAAGACAAAGTCTGAAAGTAAAATACTGAAGACAAAGTCTGAAGCTATCAGCTGAAGACAAAGTTTGAAAGTAAAAGTCCGAAGAACAAAGTCTGAAGAACAAAGACTGAAGATAAAGACTGAAGACCAAAGTGATCAGTAGTTGTCATAACAGCTGAAGTTATCAACTTCAGTAGTTGTGATGGTTTCCTTTCAGTACTTGTAATTTACTTTTCAGTAGTTATAGTTTCAGTAGTTTAGTTTTAGTAGTTTTATGTTTTTATACTTAAGCATTCTCTGAGATGTAATCAGTAGTTGAGAACATTCTTAGTATTTTGCATAGTTTCAGTAATTTGAATAATTCTGTTAGATGTCACTATCAAGTGACATCAGCAGACGTCACATATCCTATATAAGTAATGTTGACCTAATTGTAAAGTGTGACATTGAGCCACCACGAAAGCATATGAATGAAATATCTCTTTTGCAGAATACTCTTTTTCTATAACCATTTACTATTACATTGAATATCAATTGTGTTCTTGTGAATTGTTTAATTCGTTGTTCATACTCCGCTGCAATACTCTCTAATTAATCAAACTTAGATCACTGATCCTAACACTCTTGCTAATGCTCAGCAAGCTTCATCTTTTGATCCACAGCAGGGTCAACCTCCTTCTTCATCTGAACCTGAGAGAGAGGAAGTCCCAGCTGAGAAAGACAGTGAAGATCAATATGGTGCTGCAGGCCAGTCTTCTCAGTTAAAATTTGGAAAGAGAAGGAAAAAGATGGCTTCTAAACCAAAGTCTAAGAAGAAGAAGAAGCCTGAATCCCCTTCTGAACCTCAGGATGAATCAGAACAGCCTGAGGATGTGCAGCCAGAGGAAGCTCAATCAACTCCAACTTTAGTAGCTTCTCTAGCATCAGGAAGACCCATCTTGTCTTGGACATACACCACAAATCCAGAAAGGTGGCATGTTATTAGAGATCAAGGCATTGAAGACATCTATACATGGAAGATATGTTTCAGTTGCCTCTGCATGATCTCTTTTACATGAGAAGACACTGATAGCCTGAAGGATCTTGATCATCTTATGAAGAAAGGAATGGTGATCATCCTAATAAGGACTGTTAATATCTGAAGTTTTCTAAATGTTTTGGTAGCATTAGCCTAGGGGGAGTTTGTAGAGATTAATGAAGAGGCTGATGCAACCTAAACATCTTTAGTCTTTCCTGCATGCTCCACAAGTACATTGAAGTGGAATGCTTCGAAAGTTTCACATGTGCAACAGAAATACTCTAAGTGTGAAATCTTCCGAAGCCAAGACCAACATCTTCCGAAGCCAAAGATGAAGTCTTCCAAAGCCTCAGAGACAAAGTATTCCAAAGCTTCAAGTTCATGAAGACAGATTTCTTCCGAAGACTTTTAGTAACATGCTTTATCTGATGTACTGTTCCATAAAGCTGCACACCTTTTCGCTACAACTCTGCAAGTCACCAACTAACATGGTTTGGTGAAAAGGTCCATGCTTTTGGTAACTGTACACTGAGGTCTTGGGTCTGTAACTTTCTACTTTATGTACTTTATCCTTTTTGTAATAGATAAGGATGTGAGCTATGGCATGTCATAGTCACTAGTCAAAAGGCAATTTGCCTTTTGACTCTACAATTGATTTTGTGTGTGTCTAGTCAATTGTATCCAGCTGGCTTTCAAAGTATAGCCGGCTGTAGGATGTTGTATAAGTATCTCATGTTCTTGTATCTTTCGAATACGCTTTTGTAATACTTGTAATAAACATAGAGAAGGCAATATACTGTATTCTTGAAAACCAAACACGTGTGCTCTTTGTGTTCTGGCTCATATATTACTTGTGTTCTTAGTGTCACCACTTGGTTAATCCAGTTTACTGTTTGATCTAAGTTTAGTTTATCTCCTCTTTGTGTTGTTGTGTTGTAACTCTTCACCCTTCAACGATCCTGCACCCAATCGCATCTCTCAATCGCACGACCGGTCCATTATCATGGCTCAGTCGTACGATTGAGTCTCATTCGCATATGCTCATGCGAATGACCCAGTTTCATGTGTTTACAACATATCAGGTGTATTACATTAAGCCTAGACTATTCGACAAGTGACGGACACTATAATGACAATATATGCTCCAACACGGACACCACCTCCGAAGGCCACCACCGTCGCTGGAAACCTCCGCCACTGGAAACCACATCCGAAGGCCACTACGCCCATTAGAGACCATCACTAGAAACCATAGAAAGCCACCACCGCCTCCTGAAACCAGTTCTGGCCACCACCACTGCCAGAAACCACTACCGCTCACCATCATAACTACTTTTACATTTCATTGCTTCATTTTTTCATACCTAACAACACAACACAAAGTAATGATTTATTTATTTCTATAAAAAGGTAACAAAACAGGACAATGAAATATAACTATTAATTACATTCTATCATTCATTCCATTCTCTCATTTATTTCATACCTTTGTCCATTACATTACCCCATACCAAATAGACCCTTTGAATATTCATAACCAATCGATGAATGCATCCTAATCCTTATAATTACATTAACAATTATATTTTTCTTATTTTTAATTAAATAATATTTTTCTATACTTTTATAATTATATTTTCTCTATAATCCACTTACAACCACTTTCAAAATATTAAAATATAGAATAAATTCCACTTTTCATCCTTTAGGTTTGTGGCAAATTAAGGAAATTAAGGAAACTACTGAAACATCCTTTATGTTGGGGTTCAACAATGTAATAAACTGAAGTTTACCAAATGATAATCACAGCCGACTAAAGATCACATTGTACAAGTTCAGAGACCAAATTGATAACAGAAGAAAACAAATACAAAACAAAGTCAACATCAAGACAACAAGAAAAGTTAAAATTAGGTCATGATGTAATATTAGTATAAATAGACCCACTAGTGCATTTTTGCACGTGTGGCTTTTGTGTGTGTGTTTCTTATGGTGTGAATCACCACCCAAGGAGAAATCCTCTCCTTTGGGTGGGTTTGATTTGATCAGCCATCTATGATTCTCATTGTAACTTTTTTATCAACATCAATGAAATCATAGCATTATTATTATCCATCTCTTTGTTCTTTGATTCATGATCGATGTCAAAGTATCAATCAAATAAGATTTAAAATGTGTGTTCCTATTCACCTTAATTAGTTAGGGTAAGTAGGGTTGTCGAACCTCATGGAATTAGTGGTTAGTGTGTTGTATTTTGATTTGTAAGAAAATAGATTAAACTAATGAATTATCAAACTACTGCCTCTTAGCTATGAAAAGTGAATCTTAGAATGATTAACAACTTAATTAAGAAAACAAATTGCAATTAATGAAATTAATTAGAAGATGATTATGAAAAAGGGTAATCCACCCCGGGATTCAGGTTCGGTTCTCGGTAGTCGCCAAGTTCAACTTAGTGAAAAATCCTTAACGAGGATTCTATACGTGTAATGATTAAGTGGCATAGATAACCAAGACTTAACGGGTCTTAGTACACCATGTCAATTGAATGAACAACCAAAACCTTGCAATCATACAACTCACGCATAATTATATGAACTTCAAATCAAGATTTACTAAAACATTGTTTAAACAATCAAGGCATAAGTTAAACTCAATAAAGAACTTAACGGGTTGTAAAGTTTAATCCCAACACAATTTGAACATAAACGAAAACCTAAAAACACGAACCTATCACCCGAGTCACGAAAAGTTTAGCCTTGCATCTTCATGAATTCGGCAACAAGATCGGATTGGAACATGATTCGATGGATTGGAATGAGTTGGGGAAGTATAATTGACCTCAAGAATCATCCAAGTTCGTCCCTTTTTGCTCCCAATGCGAATTAGAGTTTTTAGAATTGATAACCCTCCTTAAATATGGTCAAAATCCGGAAAATTACGTCAAATCCACCCTACGACGTAGGTTATGTACTTAGATACGTAAATTATGTCATCCCCCATGATATACGTGGTTAGCCTCTGTCTTACGTCCAAAAAACTATCAGTTTTAGAAAGGACGTATCTTACTTTCTTTAGGACGTAAGTTACGTCGTATGCTCATTTTACACCAATTTCTTCATTTTCTTCATCTCTTTTCATCCATATATCATCTAATCTTCGTGCAACCTTTGAATACATATTTTAAGCTTCCCACACCTATAATTCAAACATAACACAAAGTGATTACGCTTGATAGCAAAATCACGTTAAAAGCATACATTTAAACACTTTAAACACATACAAAACATGAACGCATCATATCGCCACGCTTATCATTTGCTTGACCCCAAGCAAACTTGCTCATAACACTACAACTATCATTAGACAAATACGATCCAACCATGTGTTCACCATCTGTTAGCTAAGGTCGCAAGTCATACCCACTTACAATATCATACATGAAGTTATAGCTTTGTAAATAAAGATATTACTCGTTTGAAATTTGTTCTATCTAACCAAGCCCAACAAGCTTCCTAGTCTTCCTTATGCATGTAATCACACATCTCACAAGTTTCACTCCTCTTGGTTTAGTATTTGGTGTAGAAAAAGGTGTGCTAGTATATCACTTGTTAGGATCTCAGCATCTAGTTTGATCAACTAGATTGGATTTGCAGCAGAATGAGCCCACGAATTAACAAATTTAAACAAGAACGCACGAAATTTATCAATGAAATAGTGTTTTTTATAGAGAGAGAATTTCTGCCAAAAGGAATATATTCATTCAATACACGCTTCGGCTGGCTTTTCGCACACCGTTACAATTAGGTCATCTTTCCTTTTATAAGGGAAGCTGACGTCAGCTGATGTCACTTGACAGTGACATCTAACTGTTATTTAACTACTGAAAGTTAACACAACTACTGAAGATGTCAAACAACTGACATCTTCTTACAAAAATACCAAGTGTTAACTATCACTACAACTACTAAAAAGAAACTACTAAAATAACAACGACTGAAGAACATGCCCTTCAGTCGTTTTACAAGTACTGAAATAAAAAAGAAAACTACTAAAAGGAAACCATCACAACAATTAAAGAATGCTTCTTCAGCTGTTGTGACAAACTCTGAAGGCTTCAGTACTTGGACTTCTTGAACTTCAGTTGTTGTCATCAGCTGATGTCTTCAGATGTTGTCTTCAGTCTTTGTACTTCAGCTGTTGATCTTCAGTACTTTAGTCTTCAGCTGTTGATCTTCAGACTTTGCTCTTCAGTTGTTAAAGTCTTCAGTACTTTAGTCTTCAGCTGTTGATCTTCAGACTTTGGTCTTCAGCTGTTGAAGTCTTCAGTACTTTAGTCTTCAACTGTTGATCTTCAGACTTTGGTCTTCAGCTGTTGAAGTCTTCAGTACTTTAGTCTTCAGCTGTTGATCTTCAGACTTTGTCAAACAGCTGATCAAGTCTTTAGCAGTTGTTGTGATGTCTTGTGGGACTTAAAGGTTTTTCTGATCTGGCTCATTGGTTCTTTTGGTCCAACAAACTCCCCCTGAACCAATGTAGCCAAAACCTTTAAGCTTATTGAAGATGTCCCACTTATTTTGGCAGAAAGATTGGTCTTTTTGTCTTCTAGATCAGCTCAGAAGTGACCCTTGTAAGCACAGGCCTGGAAGAAGTCTTAATGATCTGTTTGACAAAGGATGGATGGGAACTCTGTCTTGGGGAACTGGACACAGAGCTGTTACCCCATCCATGAGATCTACTTCCCAACTATGAGTTTGTAAGACTCCCTTGTATAGGCCTCAAGGAAGGTTACTTGTTTCTCCATGGTAAGCTCTTCTACTTCTCCTTCAAAGAGTGACTCTGGCCCATAATACTCAGAGAGTATTTGACCTGCTTCCCATTTTTTAGTTCCACAGTTGTTATGACTCTATATTCGAATTCATCTGGGTGAATACCCTCTAAGAACAACTGGAGCTCATTCTTTCTAACTTCCTCAAGCCTTCTATACACTAACCCTTTTTCACCACTTTATTCTCCAGCATCTTTTGTGGGGTCAGTTTAGCTTTATAGGCTTTCTTGAAGTCATCTAGGATCTCCAAGGTGATACTACAAAGGCCAGTGAGATTACTTCATCTACAATCTTCTTTACTTGGCCAATATATCTCTGTGCAATATTTTTCTTTTGAATCATATGAGACACCCTGGGAAGAGGCCAAATCCTCACTCTCTCTTTTTGATATTGAAAGGTATGTCTGAGAGTGTATAATCTCTGAGCATGTTTCTTCATATTGATGATTGAAGATGTGGCAGCGTATGCTTTGTCGACTCTTCTCAATAGTTCCTCATCATGTTGTTTGTGAAGCTCTTCTTCTTCTAACTTCACTTTCACAATTTGCCTTTGAGATTCAGGAGTAATTGTTGGAGGGTGACTTATGGCCTTAGGCAACTGTATAACAGCTGAGATTGGCAGCCTGTCTTCATCTTCATCATTATCTTCTTCTTCCTCTTCTAGCCTCAGTACCCTTCTCTTCCTCTTCTGGGGTACATCATCGGCTATTGGTTTTGTGGGTAAGGGAATTGGTTTAGTGGGTTGTGTTTGTGTTGGTTTTGGTGTGAGAATTTTGACAGGCTGTTCTAGCATTTTGGATGTAAGTGAGGCTTTAGATTGTTTGACCAGTTCAGTCCTGCTCCCAACACCAGCTTCATTCAAGGCTTCAATGCCCAGCCTTTTGGTATATACTTCAGATGAACAGATCTTGGTGGTTATTGCCAAGATGCTGCCCCTGGACCATGACTTGATTTCAATCAATGATCTTCCAAGATACTTAGCTATGAACCTGATCATGATTTCCAGCCTTTCCCTTTCCAACACACTGTAACTTGCCCATCTTGCTTGGATTTCTTCAATCTCCAATCTTCTAATTTCTGAGTCAAGTTTTTCAGTGTCATGACCTTGCCTAAACAGCTGATCAATGATGTTATCCATTGATCGGCTGTGTTGGGCATCAGCCTCCTTCACCATTTTCTCCAACTCCTTCTCCTTCTTTCCACTCTTCCTTTTCTTGTATGTGACATGAAAGTCTTTAGTACTTTCAGTCATTTCTCCATTTCAGCTTCCTTCTCCTTCTCCTTCTCAGTCTCTACACCCAACTCCTTCTTATTTTCCACCTCTATCTCTTTTTCTTTCTCTTTCCCATCTTCAATTCTCTTTCGTTTTGCTTTCAATGACTGAATCTCCCCCTTTTTGGTTGCATTGGTTACAAGGGTTTGATTGTCAGAAAGCCTTTTGCTCATAACTTCCTCTATCAAGGGTTGGATAACCGAGGGAAGCCTCTCATCAAGGGTTAGTCACTATATCAGTGATAATTGGTGTGATGAGAGGTAAGGAATTTTGAAAGATAGCAGCTATTTGCTCAGGGGGTTCTGTCCCTGAGAGATAGTGCCAGAAGTAGAGGCAAGTGGCTGAGTGTTTTGGAGTGGCTCTGTGTATAAGAGACCTTCAGAGGAAGGTGCCATCTGTTGGTGTATTGGGGCAGATGGACTTAGATCCTGAGACATTTTGGCAATCAGATCGTTGAGTCTGCTTACCTCATTCTCTAGGATGGTATTTTGGGCTAAAACATCATAGAAGAAGCCAGGTCATCATCAGTGTTTGCTAAATCACCTGACCTCCTGATAGAATCAGGATGTACATGCTCTGAGTGTAGATCAGTATGAACATGTGCCTCTTGTTCTTGGTACTGGGGACTTCCTGCCTCAAGACTATGTCCTTCATTGGCAGTTGCCTCTGGTGAGGTCTTATGGATGGTACCAACTTCATCCTGATCATATGCTGAAGCAAGAGAAGTGGCAGCCTCACCAGATGTTCTAATCTCCGTTTCTACACTTGGAGATGGAACAGTGTAACCCCTGTGTTGTGGGTTATCAGAAGCATTTTGATCCTCCCCCTTAATGGTTGAGGTATTCCCAGTATTAATTGGTTTCTGGGGAAGGGGGTGAGGAATGCAACTGACTCAGCACTTTAGCACGATCAGTGTTGGGCTTTGAGGGGCGGTTGCATGTGGGGATTGGTCCGAAGCAGATTGCACCCGGGGTGAGTGGTGCGCTTCAATGGTAACCCTCTCAATTGAGATAGGCTCCAGTATTGTGGGATCCCTAATTGTGGTTGCAACAGGAACCTGTTGAGAGGATACCTGTGCGGCTTTAGCAGGTTGAGTCATGGACATAACTGGGGGGTTATAACCAGTATGTATTTCCTATGTTTGTGGTACAGGGGCATCCTCAGGGGACTCATCTCCCTGAGCAGCCTTTTTGGGTTTATGGGATTTGGGTTTGGTGGGGACTTTGGATCTGGAGGTGGTGGCTGTGGGTTCCAGCTGCGTGGGTTTTCGCAGCTTGGCAGCCTGTTTGAGTGACTGGTCTGAGTTGTGCCTGGAGTATACCTCAGGCAATATAGCCATGGCAGGGACTCCAAGGCCAACAAGTCCCTCAGCTTTCAGCTGGTTCTCTATAATGGCCATTATGAACCGTGGATATAATATCCATTGGTTAGTAATAGGTTTTGAGACCATATCCTTAAGTTCAAGAAATATATTGCATAAAATTTATGTTTGTTGCTCAAGGATAGAGAAGAATACCTGCTGCCACCTGGTTGACATTTGATCCCGAAGAAGTCTTAGGGGCTAGGCAGACATTCACCATATGAAAAATAGGCGTTCCGCGTCATGGAAATGCTTCTTTAGGATGGTAGAAGCGCTGAGGTTACCCTGGTATCCATGTTGGACAAAGGATAGATCAGTGGTGCCCTTGAATATCCAGCGGGGAAGGTGGCATCATCCAGTTGTAGGGTTTGGTGAGGATTGCCGGAGCGATGACCACCTTATGGTAGTTGACGAACGACTGGAGAGACTCGGTGTCATTCTCCCCAGTGGTAAGGGTGACGTTCGTCCAGAACTGATTTAGGGATTTGGCATAAATGGTTGGATTGATAAGGAAGGCCGTGTTGTATGGAGAATGGACCACTAGATCAATGGCAGTATCAAACTTCGTCCAGAAGGGTGATTTGGTAAGGTAGGCAACACAGTTGTGTCTTGGTTTAGCTGCATGGTCGCCATTAATGTGAGAGAAGGTTCAGAGTTTTTGAACGTTAGGTTTGAGATAATGAAGCTCTGTAGGATTAGGTATTTATGGGTATGGGTTTAAAAACAACTGAAGGGTTTGGTGTTAATCATCAGTAGTTTTAAACGACTGATGACATGGTATTAACCTTCAGAGGTTGAAACAACTGAAGTCTTGGTTTTAGGCATCAGCAATTATAAAACTACTGAAAACCATGGTTTTGGCTTCAGATGTTGGAAACAACTGAGGACTTGAGTAGTTTTCGTCAATTCTTAGCTTTTCAGCTGTTTCATACTGTCCTCAACACTTACTCATCAGTCTTTTTGGCTGTTTTCAGTTGTTTCATAGGACATCAGTACTTATCTGTTTTTACTAACATCAGTAGTTATAACTACATCAGTAGTTTGTAACAGAATCAGTACTTATTTGTGACATGTTTACTAATGATCATCAGTACTTGTTTACTGAGATCATCAGTAGTTGTCACTTATTCTAGCTGCAGCATACCAAGCCTTAACACTAGGTTTTGGAAAGTTGAACTATCCAAAGGCTTAGTAAAAATGTCTGCAAGCTCATCAGCACTAGGCACAAACTTTGGATTAATCAGACCTTTTTCAAAATAGTCCCTAATAAAATGGTGTCTGATCTTTATGTTTGGTCCTAGAATGCTAGACAGGATTCTTGACAATGCAAAGAGCTGAAGCACTGTCCATTAAAAATGGAGTCTTAGTCTCTGTAATGCCATAATCCAAAAGTTGGTTCTGAAGCCAGAGTACCTGAGATATACAACTTGCAGCAGCAATGTACTCTGCTTCAGCAGTGGATGTAGCAACAGATGTTTGTTTCTTACTCTACCAAGAAATCAAACAGTTGCCTAGGAATTGACATCCACCAGAAGTTGACTTTCTGGTTAACTTACACCCTGCATAGTCACTATCAGAAAAAGCAACTAATTTGCAAGAGTGTCTAGTGGAATACCATAACCTAGAGATGGTGTACCTTGAAGATATCTAAAGATCCTCTTGACTGCAATCAAATGAGACTCTTTAGGAGCAGCCTGAAATCTAGCACAAACACAAGTTGCAAACATGATATCTGGTCTAGAAGCTGTTAAGTACATCAAGGACCCAATCATACATCTATAACGTTTTTCATCAACAGCTTTACCTTTCTGATCTGCATCCAGTTGAGTGGTGTGGCACATGGAGTAGAACAGGCTTACAGTTTTGTAAACCAAACTTATTCAAAAGATCTTTTGTATATTTAGACTGATGAATGAAACTCCCATCAGCCTTTTGTTTGATTTGCAATCCTAGAAAGAACTGTAATTCTCCTATTGCACTCATTTCAAACTTCTTTTGCATTAAATTAGTAAAAATCATCACACAATTGGGGATCAGAGGATGCAAAATAATATCATCAACATAAATTTGAACAAGTAGCTTATGCTTATCCACATTCTTAATGAACAAAGTTTTATATATGGAGCTTCTGGTGAATTATTTTGAAGAAGAAAATTTGATAATGTCTCATACCAGGCTCTAGGAGCTTGTTTCAACCATAAAGACCTATCAAGCTTGTATACCCAATCTGGATGTTTATTATCCTCAAAACCTGGTGGTTGACACATATAACCTCTTCTTTTATTTTACCATATAAAAATGCACTTTTAACATCCATTTGAAAAACTTTAAGATTGTGGAATACAACATAGGCTAAGAACAATCTAATTGCCTCCAATCTGGCTACAGGAGCAAAGGTTTCATCATAATCAATACCTTTGTTAGAATCTCAGCCCTTGGTTTAATCGATTGAACAGTTTCAGCAGCGGAATAGCTCAGAACTAGACAAATTCAAACAAGAACAATTGATATAAAACGATAAAAGAATTTTGTATAGAGAGAGAAATATCCGACAAAAGGAATATTGCATTAAGATTGTCGGCCTCAAAGGCCCGATTACAGGTGAGTCATCTTTCCTTATAAAGGAAAGAATGACGTAGGCTGATGTCACCTGAAAGTGACATGTAACCGTTTTTATAACTACTGATGTTTAACAACTACTGAAGATGTCAACAACTGACATCTTTTTACAAATGTTCCTAAGTGTTAAACATCTTATTTACAACTACTGAAAAACATAAAACTACTGAAACTACAACACTGAAGAACAACCTCTTCAGTTGTTTACAAGTACTGAAAAGAAAAGTAAACAAACTACTGAAAGGAAAAGAAAACTACTGAAGAAGAAAAACCATCACAACAACTGAAGAAGCCCTCTTCAGCTGTTGTCATCAGCTGTTAACATCAGCTGATGTCTTCAGTACTTAAACATCAGACTTTGTCTTTCAGCTGTTGATCTTCAGTCTTTGTCTTCAGTACTTGTTGAAGTCTTCAGACTTTAGATCTTCAGCTGTTGTCTCAGTCTTTGTCTTCAGTACTTCAGACGTACTTCAGCAGTTGTATTCTTCAGACTTTGTAGAACAGCTGATCAGGTCTTCTTCAGCTGTTGTGATGTCCTGTGGGACTTAGAGGTTTCTCTGATCAGGCTCATTGGTTCTTTTGGTCCAACAAAATCCCCCTGAACCAATGCAGCCAAAACCTCTAAGTTATTGACGAGTCCCACTTATTTTGGCAGATAGATTGGTCTCTTTATCCTCTTGATCAGATGAGAAGTGACCCTTTTTCAGCACCGGCCTGGAAAGAAGTCTCTGATGATCTGTTTGGCATGATATGGTTGGGAGCTCTGTATTGGGGACTTGGACACCGAGCTGTTGCCCCAACCATGAGATCTACTTCCGTGTATCAGCCTATATGATTCCCTGGTGTAAGCCCTTAGAAACATGATTTGCTCATCCATTGTCAGCACCTCGGCACACACCATCAAATAATCCTTCTCGGCCATACACTTCAGATATGTACTTGGCCTGTTTTCCATTCTTGAGCTCAACCGTGGTTATTTGTCTATAAGCAAACTCATCTGGATGAGTCCCTTCTAAGAGCAGGTTGAGCTCTTCTTGTTTGAAGTTTTCAAGTCGTTTGTAAACCAATCCCTTCTTTATAATTTTGTTCTCTAACATCTTTTGAGGTGGTTGTTTGGCTTCATAGGCTTTCTTGAACTCTTCAACAATTTCCCAAGGGGACACTACAAGCACCACAGTGATGTCTTCGTCGACAACTCTCTTCACTTGGCCCTTGTATCTTGAAGGAATTTCTTTCTTGACAATCCGGTGTGCCACCCTAGGATCAGGCCATATCCTTACTCTTTCCCTTTGGTATTGAAAGGTATTAGCAAGGGTGTACAATCTTAATACTTCTTTCTTCATGCTGATCATTGAAGAGGATGTAGCATATGCTTTGTCAATGCTTTTCAGCATTTCCTCATCATGTTTTTGCATCTGTTCCTCTTCAATCTTTATCATTACATCATGCATTTGAGAAGCAGGAGTGATGGACATTGGTTTAGCCTTAGGCAAAGTAATGACTGCAGAGAGTGGCAGTCTGTCTTCATCCTCCTCTTCATCTTCATCAGCCTCAGTACCTTTCTTTTCTTTTGCTAGGTACATCACTGGCAATGGGTTTTAGGGGTAAAGGATTTGGTTTTGTGTTGGATGGTTGGTTTAGAGGGTAAATGGGTTGTTTTAGTGGGTTGTGGAGATAGTGATTTTGAGGATTGAGGCTTTTCAGACTGTTTTAGCATTTTGGCTGTAAGGGAGGCTTTGGTAAATTTTGTCAGTTCTTTTCGATTCCCAACCCCAGCTTCATTCAATACCTCAATCACTAAACCTTTGGAGTATTCTTCAGACGAACAAATCTTGGTGGTTATTGCCAAGATGTTGTCCCTGGTCCAGGCCCTTATTTCCATTAGAGATCTTCCCAAGTATTTAGCTATAAATCTGATCATTATCTCCAGCCTTTCTCTTTCTAAGGCATCATAGCTAGCCCATCTTGAATTGATCTCCTCTGTTTCCATCCTTCTGATCTCGGAGTCTAGTTGTTTGATGTCAAAACCCTGCCTATACAACTGCTCAATGATTTTATCCATTGAACGGTTATGGTTGGCGTCAGCTTCTTTCACCATATCCTTCAGCTCCTTCTCCTTCTCAGACTCTCCTTTTCTCTTTTGATATGTGACATGAAAGTCTTTTTGACTTTCATTCACTTCAGCTCCCTTCACACTCTCCTTCTCCTTCTCATTTACAACCTCAGATTCTTTCGCCTTCTCCCCATCTATCCTCTTCCTTTTCCTTTAACTAACTGACTCTCCCCCTTTTTGGTTGCATTGGGTGCAAGGGTTTGAGCAGTAGAAAGGGATTTAGTCACCAACTCCTCCACCAAGGGTTGTATTATTGTAGGAAGCCTCTCATCAATGGCTTTGATCACTATATCTGTGATCATGGGAGTGATGAGAGGTAGGGATTTTTGAAGGGTAGCAACTGATTGATCAGGATGGTTCTGTTCCTGAGAATCAGTGCCGAAAGCAGAGGCTGGTGGCTTGGAAGTATATACTGGCTCAGTGTGTAGGGGACCTTCAGAAGAAGGTGCCATCTGTGGGTGTATTGTGGTGGCAGATGGACTTGCATCCTGAGACATCTTGGCCAGCAGCTCTTTGAGTCTGCTAACCTCATCCTCTAGAATGGTGTTTTGAGCAACTACATCATAGAAGAAGCTCAGGTCATCATCAGTTGATACTGAATCACCTGACCTCCTGACAAAGTCAGAATGAACATGCCTTGAGTGTAGATCAATTATAGCATGTGCCCCTTGTTCTCGGTTCTGGGGACTTCCAGCCTCAGGACTATGTCCTTCATCAGCTGTTGCGCTGGTGAGGACTTAGAGATGTTACCAACTGCATCCTGGTCATTTGCTGAGTCAGGAGCAGTGGCAGCCTCACCAGAAGTTCGCACCTCCTTATCTACACTAGAAGATGGAACATGATAACCCCTGTGCTTTGGGTTGACAGAAGCATTGTGATCCTCCCCCTCAGGTGTTGAGGTTATCCCAGTAGTAATTGGTGTCTGGGTGGGGGGTGAGGAATGCAACTGCGTCAGCACTTTTGCAACAATGATAGTAGGGCTTTGAGGGGCGGTTGCATCAGGAGAAGGTGTGGAAGCAGTGTGCACCCGGGACAAGTGGTGCTCTTCAATGGTAATCCCCTCAAGTGAGGAGGATCCCAACATTATGGCTTCCCTTTGAGTGATTGCTTCAGGTTCCTTTTGAGAGGAAACCTGAGCGGCTTCAGTTGGTGGAGTCACAGTCTCTACTGGGGGGTTATTTCCAGCAGAGATAACCTGCGTTGGTGCAGCAGGAGCATCCACAGGGGACTCAATTCCCTGAGTAGCTTTCTTAGGCTTCTTCTTTGTGGGTTTGGAGGGGACTTTGGATGTGGAGGTGGAGGCTGTGGGTTCCAGCTGCGTGGGTTTGCGCAGCTTGGCAGCCTGTTTGAGAGTTTGGTCAGTGTTGTGTCGGGAGTATACCTCCGGCAATACAGCCAAAGCAGGGACTCCCAGACCAACTAGTCCCTCAGCAGAAAGCTGATTCTCTATTATGGCCATTATAAACCGAGGATATAGTATCCAACGGTTAGAAAGTGGTTTTGTGGCCATATCCTTGAGTTCAAGAAAAATTATTTCAGAAAAGTTTAGTGGTTCTTGTTCAAGGATAGAGAACAATACCTGTTGCCATCTGGAAGACAGTTGATCCCAAGAGGAAGTCTTCGGAGCCAGGCAAACATTTACCATATGAAATAATAATCGTTCAGCATCTGGAAAATGTTTCTTCAGGATTGTTGAAGCACTAAGATCACCCTGATATCCATGTTGTCCAAAGGAAAGATCAAGTTGGCGCTTAGGATATCCAACAGGGTAGGCAGCATCATCTAACAGTAATATTGGCGGATGGTAGCAGTAGAGATGACCACCTTATGCGAGTTGATAGATGAATGGATAGATTCTCCATTAACGGTCGCATTCATCCAGAACTGACGTAGCGAATCGGCATAAATGATTGGATTTAAAAGGAAAGCCGTTTTTAGTGGGGATTGGACCATAAGATCTATAGCATTTTCAAATTTGGTCCAGAAGGGCGATTTTGTGAGGTACGCGACACAGTTGTGTCGAGGTTTGAGTTGCATGGTCGCCATTAATGAAGGTGAAAGGTTTTCAGAGCTTTTGAAAAGTTAGGTCGTGAAAGAATGAAAAACTCTGAAAGAGGGATCAGGTATATATAGGGTACGGGTTATGAAACGACTGAAGGTTTTGGAGTTAGTCATCAGTATTTGAAGCTACTGATGATGTGGTATTATCTTTCAGAAGTTTGAAACGACTGATGGTATTGGTGTGGTCAGCAGTTATAAAACAACTGAAGACATGGTGTTTACTATCAGACGTTGAAACAACTGAATTCTCTGATTTAGGCATCAGTAGTTTTAAAAACTACTGAAGACAAGTTGGACTTCAGATGTTGAAACAACTGAGGACTTGGTATTAGTCATCAGTAGTTGTGAAACTACTGAAGACCGTGGTTTTGCCATCAGTTGTTGTAAACAACTGAAGACTTGGTGTTAGTCATCAGTAGTTGTGAAACTACTGAAGACATGGTATTGCTTCAGTTGTTTATAAAGAAACAGCAGTTTGTGAACTACTGAAGAGAGAGTACTCATCAGTAGTTGTCGTCAATTCATAGCCTTTCAGCTGTTTCATACTGTCCTCAACACTTACTCATCAGCTTTTAGCTGTTTTCAGTTGTTTCATAGGACATCAGTACTTATCTGTTTCTACTGATTTCAGTAGTTGTAACTACATCAGTAGTGTAGAACAGATAAAGTACAGTACTTAAAGCATTTAGCCTTCAGTAGTTATAAAAACTACTGAGGGTAAAATAACTCATCAGTACTTATATGTGACATGGTTACCAATGATCATCAGTAATTACTGAGATCATCAGTAGTTGTCACTTATTCTAGCTGCAGCATACCAAGCCTTAACACCAGGTTGTGGAAAGTTGAACTATCCAAAGGCTTAGTAAAAATGTCTGCAAGCTCATCAGCACTAGGCACAAACATAGGTTTAATTAGACCCTTTTCAAAACAATCTCTTATAAAATGATGTCTAATTTCTATATGTTTGGTCCTAGAGTGCTGGACAGGATTTTTGACAATGCAAAGAGCTGAGGCACTATCCATTAATAATGGAGTCTTAGTCTCTGTAATGCCATAATCCAAAAGTTGATTCTGAAGCCAGAGTATTTGGGATGTACAACTTGCAGCAGCAATGTACTCGGCTTCAGCAGTGGATGTAGCAACAGATGTTTGTTTCTTACTCTGCCAAGAAATCAAACAGTTGCCTAGGAATTGGCATCCACCAGAAGTTGATTTCCTGGTCAACTTACATCCTGCATAGTCACTATCAGAGAAAGCAACTAATTTGCAAGAATGTCCAGTGGAATACCATAAGCCTAGAGATTGTGTGCCTTGCAGATATCTAAAGATCCTCTTGACTGCAATCAGATGAGACTCCTTAGGTGCAGCCTGAAATCTAGCACAAACACATGTAGCAAACATAATATCTGGTCTAGAAGCTGTTAAAAACATCAAGGAACCAATCATACATCTGTAAAGGGTTTCATCAACACCTTTACCTTTCTGATCAACATCCAATTGTGTGGTGTTGCACATGGGAGTAGAACAGATTTACAGATTTGTAAATCAAACTTATTCAAAAGATCTTTTGTGTATTTAGACTGATGAATGAAAATTCCATCAGCTTTTTGTTTGATTTGCAAACCTAGAAAGAACTGTAATTCTCCCATTGCACTCATTTCAAACTTCTGTTGCATTAAGGTTTGGAAATCCTCACACAATTGGGGATCAGAGGATGCAAATATAATATCATCAACATAATTTGAACAAGTAGCTTATGCTGATCCACCTTCTTAATAAATAAAGTTTTATCTGTGGAGCCTCTAGTGAAATTATTCTGTAGAAGAAAGTTTGATAAGGTCTCATACCAAGCTCTAGGTGCTTGTTTCAACCCATAAAGAGCTTTATCAAGCTTATATACCCATTCTGGGTGCTTATTATCCTCAAAGCCTGGTGGTTGACACACATAAACTTCTTCTTTTATTGTACCATATAGAAAAGCACTTTTGACATCCATTTGGAAAACTTTAAGATTGTGGAGTGCAGCATAGGCTAAAAACAATCTAATTGCCTCCAGTCTGGCTACAGGGGCAAAGGTTTCATCATAATCAATACCTTCTTCTTGTGCAAACCCCTGCACAACCAGTCTGGCCTTGTTCTTAACAATTAGCCCATTTTCATCAGTTTTATTCCTAAACACCCATTTAGTGCCTATTGCACACTTACCTGGGGGTAGAGGAACAAGCTCCCACACTTGCTGTTTCTTGAACTGAAGAAGCTCAAGCTGCATGGCTTTAACCCATCCATTGTCCCTCAAAGCAACATGATAGTTCTTCGGCTCTAGCTGACTGATGCAGAGAGCATAGAAGTAGAAATTGGACAACTGGCTTCTGGTTGAGACACCAGCATTGATATCACCAAGGATTTGAGATATTGGGTGATTTTTCAGCTCTTGGTAAACAATCAAATCTGTGCAAGTGTTTGTAGGTCTTCAGCAGCAGCAGATGTTGATGCAGATTCTTGAAACCATGAAGATGGTGGCAACTCAAATGAAGTTGAGGATGCAGAAATCTCATCAGCATTTGTTGTGGATGGTGCGGCTGGAGCTACAGGAGCATCAGGTTTAGAGGACTCAGGCAGTTGATCACTAAACCTGAAGAGGTGATTACTACTATCATCATCATCTTCAGTAGTAACACCAGGTGGTGAACTGTTGACAGGAGCAACAGCAGGAGATTGATAAGGAACATATTGCAGTATGTCCAAATCAAAGAGCTCCACAAGGCTTTGTGGAATCTTGTCCTTTGGAGATTCATTGAACTTGACATGTAAAGTCTCTTCAACCATCTTTGTTCTGCAGTTGAAGACTCTGTATGCCTTGCAAGTTGATGAATAACCAACAAAATACCCTGCATCCACCTTAGGATCAAATTTCTGGAGCTGATCCTTTGTGTTGAGAATGAAACAGGGACACCCAAATGCTCTAAAAAATGAAATGAGAGGGGCCAAATGATGTAGAACTTCATATGGAGTCTTCATCAACCTCTGATTTATTAGCACTATTCTATTCGCACATAGCATGCTGTGTTGACAGCTTCAGCCCAAAAGGTCAATGGCAGTCCAGAATCAGCCAACATAGACCTTGCAGCTTCAATGAGGGTCCTGTTCTTTCTCTCCACAACTCCATTCTGTTCAGGAGTTCTTGGAATACAAAACTGTCTCTTTATTCCCTTGGAAAGGTAGAATTCATCAAGTGTATTGTTCCTGAATTCTGTTCCATTATCACTTCTAATACACTTGACTGAGAGGGAATACTCTTCTCAGCATACAACACAAAGTTTATGATCTTCTGTGCAGCTTCATCCTTTGAATGTAGAAAGAAAGTCCATACAAATCTGGAGTAATCATCCACAATTACCAGACAGTATTTTTTCTGTGCCATGCTCATCACTCTCACAGGACCAAAGAGATCCATGTGAAGAAGTTGTAAGCAGGCAGTGGACTTTGGTTCTTCAATAGGTGGAAATGAAACCTTGTGCTGTTTTCCTTTCAAACAAGCAGTGCAGTTGTTTTCACATTTGAACTCCTTCATAGGCATTCCCCTTACTAAACTATGGTGTATCAGCTGATTCATGTTCTTGAAATTAACATGTCCCAGCCTTCTATGCCATAGATTAGATTCTTGAGGAGAGGCCTTGGAAAATAGGCAAGGATGGCCTTTGAGATCAATTTTCTTGGAAAGATCTAAGGCATACACTCTTCCTGTCCTGTTGGCCTTCAGGAGAGTGTGAGCATCCAATACCTTGTCAATCAAACTCAGAACTTTGGATGACAAATCCTGCAGTTCTGGCTTGTGAAAAGGGCAACATGGCCTTTGTCACACAATTGACTGACACTCAAAAGATTATACTTGAGATTTTCCACATGGTTGACATCATCAAACTTTATTTCCCCATTGGAAACAAAGCCCTTCCCGATGATGTAACCTCTTGCATCATTGCCAAAAGAAACAAATCCCTTCCTTCCTGGAGAGTAGTCATTAAGAAGTGAGTTGTTCCCAGTCATATGCATAGACCCCCCACTGTCTACATACCAGATGCTACTTTGGCATGTTGAAGAAACCTGCATAAATAAACAATCAGTTAGTTTTGGAGACCCAAACCTTTTTGGTTTTGGGCCTGGTCTCATCAACAGATGGTAAACTAACAGGTTTATTGGACACAATAGCTTGAGGTGAAGGAGATGGTTTAGAAGAGGAATCCTTCGGCTTGGATCTCCTTTTCTGGGGTTTCAACACAGGGCCATCAAGTTGGTTAACTCTTCCCAACAGATGTTGAACCATCATTACCAGCTGTGTCTGATTCTGGGAGAGAGCTTTCAGCTCTTCAGACACATTGGTATTGGTGTTTGATGATGAGTTCTTGTGTTGCACCATCTTCTTTTGAGCAACCTCAGCTATTGCCTGTTGCACTCCTTCCTTTTTAGATTTCTTTTTGGTCATAGGAGTAACAGGATTTGATGCTGCTGGTACAAACTTGGACTCAAACTCAGTTTTCATTTTAGCCAAGTTTTCTTTAATTTTCTCTTTTTGTTTGAGTTTGGATCCCTTTTTGTACCAACAATCATCTGTGAGATGATTGAATAGACCACATATTTCACATGGTTTCTTCTTCATCTTCTGTTGATCATCAACTAAAGAAGATGAAACTACTGAAGACTTGCTCTTCAGCAGTTTAGAAGCACTTTTTGCCTTCTTGTCAACTTCCTTAGTAGGCTTCAAATCCTTCCTACTGACAGTTTTCTTCTCTTCAGTGCTGTCAGTCATTAGGATTTGAACTCCAGATGTTATCCCCTGCTCTCCAGTACCCTCAGTACTTCTAGGGATAACACTTGGGTTGATCAACTCATTGATCATGTGAGTGTCAGCAGTTGAACCATCAATATCAGCTGATAGGTTCACAGAGGGATTACTACTGACTTCAACTACTGATGGTGCTTTATCAAGTAGTGAATCACATGATGAGGTGGATTGGTCATTACTTTCTCCATCAGATTCTGCTCCTGCTCTTGAAGCAAAAACTGTAGGAGGAGCAGTGTGATTATAACCAATTCCAAACTTCACATTGGAAGCTGTTTGCTTACTAAGAAGCATTTCAAAGCCCTTGCAAGATTGTACCCATCGATCACACTCTACCTGGGTGACAGCAAGAGTATCTTTGAGGTCTTTGTACTTCTCTAAGAGTACATCCTCCCTAGCCTTATCATCAGAAATTTGGCATTTTAATTTGTAAATCTCATCAGTTTTCTCTTTTAGCACAGACTCAAACTCAGCTTTATTTTTGGAAATTGTTTGTTCTAGCTCTACATTTTTATTGATTAAAGCCACATTTGCTTCTCTAATAGAGGCAAATGCTGCTATGCAAGTTTCAAAACATAATTTGGCCTTAGCCTCAGAGGATACCTGTGATACCTGTTTGAAGAGGTACTTGAGGATGATCCATCAGAGGATTCCAAAGCCATAAGAGCTAGATTTCCAAAAGGATGCTCACCGCCATGTTGACCAGCACCTGAGAACAGTTGTTCATTACCAGACACATCATCTGGTAAACTGCTCCAGTCAACAACTCCTGGTGTGAAGAAGCTGTGTTGTTGAAGTTGATTAGGTTGATGAGATTGGGATGGTGAGGCTCAGGGAGTGCATGTGGTTGCTGAGCAGTGGGTGCTTGAACCTGGCCTGGTTGTGGCAAGTAATAGCAGGGGTATGGATATGGCATTGGCCCCTGTGGAACAAAATATGCAGGAGATTGTGGTTGATGATGATAACCAGAATTGACAGGTTGTTGCCCTCTGTTTTGTTGACTATTGCCAGGGAAAGTCACAAAAGGTGCAGGAGAGTTAGATCCAGATGATCTACATTCTCTTGCAAAGTGCCCAAGCCTGTGGCATTTATGGCACTTCAACTTACTCTTGTCAAAACCAACTTTGGTTTTGCCAGAGAGTCCTGGGAATTTCTTCCAGTTCTTTTGTAGAACTTCTGAGATCTGATATTTATCAAGGCCATTTGGCTCAAAATATCCATCTCTTCTAAGTCATCATCAGCAATCCCCTTGAGATCATCCATGATGAAACATAGATTGTCACTATTACTACCAGCAGAATAACTATCAACACTCACAAAGGCAGGCTCAGAAGTGTTTGTAGAGAAATCAATATGCTCATCATACTGGCTTTCAGATGACGCATATTCTGACTCTTGATGTCCAATCAGGGCGGTGTTCCCTTGGACAAAATCTCAGTGAGCTTGCCAGATGAAACCAATTTCCTTTTCTGCTCTATCTCTCTCTCGAATGTAAGCAGTTTCCCATGAAGTTGGGTGAGAGATAGGCGATCAACATCAGCATTTGAGCGTAGAACAATGGTATATGTGTTCCATCTCTCAGGCAGTGATCTTAAGAATCTATGGTTCATCTGACTCCTGGTATATTCATGTTTAACCATTTTCAATTCAGAGATTAAACATGAAAACCGCTCAAATTGTTGAGTCAGAGTCTCACCCTTTCTATGAGAGAAAGTCTCATATTGTTGGGCGAGGATTTCCCTGTTGTTTGCTAAAACCTCATCAGTACCACCAATTGTTCTTTGATGGCATTCCAGAGGTCATGAGCACTCACAATGCAGAAGCCCAGAGTAAATCTCATTAGGAATAGCCATAGCCAAAATTCCATGGGCTTTTGCATCGATTTCAAACAACTTCTTGTCCTCATCGGAGTATTGCTCCTTCTTCTTTGGAACCAACTGGTTTGTTTCCGGATCATTCACCATTGGCTTATGTGGTCCATGTACCACAGATGTCCAACAACCTGAGCTATTGACAGACAGGTGATGGAGCAATCTTCTCTGCCAAATGTTATACTCATTCCTCACCAAGATCGGAGGCTTGGTAGAGGATCCAGTATTGAAAGGATCATTCGAAGAAGTAGTCATTGTGGAAAATCAGACAGATTCAAGTAAAATCACAATAAATTTAGCTCAAAACCACACAGAACCTCAAATAAAACGGCCAGAAGCGATACACTCTCAATCTCTATAACAGATCCTTGCGAATTTGCTAATTCGATTAAACTTAGAGCGATTGAACAGTTTCAATGATCAATTGTTAGATCGATCAATGATTAACCGGCTCTGATACCATTTGTTAGAATCTCAGCCCTTGGTTTAATCGATTGAACAGTTTCAGCAGCGGAATAGCTCAGAATTAGACAAATTCAAACAAGAACAATTGATATAAAACGATAAAAGAATTTTGTTATAGAGAGAGAAATATCCGACAAAAGGAATATTGCATTAAGATTGTCGCCTCAAAGGCCCGATTACAGGTGAGTCATCTTTCCTTATAAAGGAAAGAATGACGTAGGCTGATGTCACCTGAAAGTGACATGTAACCGTTTTATAACTACTGATGTTTAACAACTACTGAAGATGTCAACAACTGACATCTTCTTACAAATGTTCCTAAGTGTTAAACATCTTATTTACAACTACTGAAAAACATAAAACTACTGAAACTACAACAACTGAAGAACAACCTCTTCAGTTGTTTACAAGTACTGAAAAGAAAAGTAAACAAACTAATGAAAGGAAAAGAAAACTACTGAAGAAGAAAAACCATCACAACAACTGAAGAAGCCCTCTTCAGCTGTTGTCATCAGCTGTTAACATCAGCTGATGTCTTCAGTACTTAACATCAGACTTTGTCTTTCAGCTGTTGATCTTCAGTCTTTGTCTTCAGTACTTGTTGAAGTCTTCAGACTTTAGATCTTCAGCTGTTGTCTCAGTCTTTGTCTTCAGTACTTCAGACGTACTTCAGCAGTTGTATTCTTTAGACTTTAGAACAGCTGATCAGGTCTTCTTCAGCTGTTGTGATGTCTGTGGGACTTAGAGGTTTCTCTGATCAGGCTCATTGGTTCTTTTGGTCCAACAACCTTCTTCCTGTGCAAACCCCTGAACAACCAGTCTGGCCTTGTTCTTAACAATAAGCCCATTTTCATCTGTTTTATTCCAAACACCCATTTAGTGCCTATTGCACATTACCTGGGGGTAGAGGAACCAGTTCCCACACTTGCTGCTTGTTGAACTGAAGTAGCTCAAGCTGCATGGCTTCAACCCATCCATGTCCCTTAAAGCAATGTGATAGTTCTTTGGCTCTTGCTGACTAATGAAGATAGCATAGAAGCAAAATTGGACAATTGACTTCTTGTTGAAACTCCAGCATTGATATCACCAATGATTTGAGACATTGGGTGATTCTTCAGCTCTTGATAAACAATGAGATCTGTGCAAGTGTTTGTAGGACCTTCAGCAGCAGCAGATGGTGATACAGACTCTTGAAACCAAGAATGAGATGGCAAATCAAAAGATGTAGAGGAATCAGAGATCTCATCAGCATTTGTTGTGGATGGAACTGCTGAATCTACAGGAACATCATGTTTAGTGGACTGAGGCAGTTGATCACTAAACTTGAATAGGTGAGTATTGATATTATCATCATCATCAATACACTGTTGACAGGAGCAACAGCTGAAGCCTGATAAGGAACATATTGCAGTATGTCCAAATCAAATAACTCCACAGGGTTTTGTGGAATCTTGTCCTTTGGAGATTCATTAAACTTCACATGCAGAGTCTTTTCAACTATCTTTGTTCTGCAGTTGAAGACTCTGTATGCCTTTCAAGTAGATGAATAACCAACAAAATACCCTGCATCCACCTTAGGATCAAATTTGTGGAGTTGATCCTTTGTGTGAGAAGGAAATAAGGACACCCAAAGGCTCTGAAAAATGAAATTAGAGGGGCCAAATGATGTAGAACTTCATATGGAGTCTTCATCAACCTCCGATTTACTAAGGCTCTATTCTGCACATAGCAAGCTGTGTTAACAGCTTCAGCCCAAAAGGTCAGTGGCAAACCAGAGTCAGCCAACATGGACCTTGCAGCTTCAATTAGGGTCCTGTTCTTTCTCTCTACTACTCCATTTTGTTCTGGAGTCCTTGGGATACTAAACTGCCTCTTGATTCCCTTTGAGAGATAAAAATCATCAAGTGTATGGTTTCTGAATTCTGTTCCATTATCACTTCTGATACACTTGACAGATAGGGAATACTGCTTCTCAACATACAACACAAAGTTTATAATCGTGTGAGCAACCTCATCCTTTGAATGCAAGAAGAAAGTCCATACAAATCTGGAGTAATCATCCACAATTACCAGATAGTATTTCTTCTTTTCCATACTCATTACTCTCACAGGACCAAAGATATCCATGTGTAGTAATTGCAAGCAGGCAATGGACTTAGGTTCTTCAATAGGAGGGAATGAGACTTTGTGCTGTTTTCCTTTCAAACAAGCAGTGCAGCTGTCTTCACATCTCAACTCCTTCATAGGCAATCCCCTTACTAAACCATGATGTATCAGCTGATTCAAGTTTTTAAGATTCACATGACCCAGCCTTCTATGCCATAGAATAGATTCTTGAGGAGAAGCCTCGGAAAATAGGCAAGGATGGCCTTGAGATCTATTTTCTTGGAAAGATCTAAGGCATACACTCTTCCTAACCTGTTGGCCCTCAGGAGAGTGTGATCATCCAACACCTTATCAATCAAACTCAGAACTTTGGATGACAAAATCCTGCAATTCTGACTGGTGAAAAGAGCAACATGGCCTTTATCACACATTTGACTGACACTCAAGAGATTATACTTGAGATTATCCACATGGTTAACGTCATCAAACCTTATTTCCCCATTGGAGACAAAGCCTTTGTCAATGATGTAACCCTTAGCATCATTGCCAAAAGAAACAAACCCCTTCTTTCCTTGAGAGTAATCATGAAGAAGAGAGTTGTTCCCTGTCATATGCATAGATCCTCCACTATCTACATACCAGATGCTACTGTGGCATGCTGAAGAACCCTGCAATCATAATAAATTAGTTAGTTTTTGAGACCCAAACCTTTTTGGTTTTAGGTCTGTTCACATCAACAGATGGTAAACTAACAGATTTGCTATGAAGAACAGCCTGAGGGGATGGAGATGGTGAAGAAGAAGAATCCTTTGGCATGGATTTTCTTCTTTGTGGTTTCAGCACAGAAGCATCTAATTGGTGACTCTTCCCAATAGATGTTGAACCATCATAACAAGTTGTGTCTGATTCTGTGATAAAGCCTTCAGCTCATCAGACACATTAGTGCTTGAGATTGATGGATTCCTGTGTTATACCATCTCCCTTTGAGCAACCTCAGCTGTTGCCTGATTAACCCCTTCCTATTTGGATTTTGTTTTGGATTTTGGGGTTACAGGTTTTGATGTTGCTGGTACAAACTGAAGGGTTTGAGAGAACACTAAAACATAGTTTAACCTTTTAAACTTTTCAGAAAACGCAGCGGATGTATAGGATAATAACAAGTTTATAATCTGAAATTTTCGTGTTCTAAGTGTGGTTTTAAGATGGAAAACAAAACCCAAATCAATAGGATCTTGAATATATGAATGGACAAGCTATGAACAAAACCAAATGTACATAAAGTCACAGCCATATGAGGCTGTGAATAGCTACCTTTCTCCAGCAGAATAGTCGACTTAGAGGAGTGTTTTGGATGCTTGAATCGACCAAGAACTCAATGTAGAGATCCTCAAGCTTCGTATACCCCAAGCACTATTACAAAACACCTTGTATGCTAGGATTAAACACCAAAAACAAGCTGTTGGAACTCCTTCTTCCTGCCTTGTTTCCGAAACTAGAGAGGGGAGAGAGAGAGAGTTCTTTTGCATGTGTATACTTAAAATGGCTGGTCCAAGAGGCAAGTCATAAGACCCCTTAATTGTTTTATCTAATCAACAAAGTGGTCCAATAGGAACACAAGAAGGGGGCGGCCAAAAAAACTTTGAAATGGGTTTCCCCCTTTTTATATTTAGACACATTACAATGTTACATGGTCTTATAACTTGGTATCTCTTAGCAAATGTATACAACTAACCAATTAATTGTATAACATATGTAGCCATTTTAATTTGTAATGTCATCTAACTAATATAAATAACATTACAAATAATATCATTGAACAAAATATCCTAATAAATTGTTCCATGTCATATGCAACTTGTTTAGAAAACCCATTTTCTAAATTGGTGTTAATATTTTATTGCATGATCACATCATCAATTAAATATTATTTGGTGTTTGCTAAGCTGTTATTGGGTATAACCCGACTTGGATCATGACGTACTAACCACATCAATATTCTAAGTGTCTTGGGCACACAGAATCCTACAATCTCCCACTTCCCAAGATTCATAGAAGATTGATGCAAGCAGTAAATACCGCCTAACAACGGTTTACTACCCTTAATACGCATGACTTATAGCCATTCAATAACATCATCCCTTTCAAGTGCCCTACTTGAAATGATTTAGGTGAATTAATCATTTATCCTTTTGTTACAGATGTCATGTTAAATCCAAGGACACAGAATGATCATTCCTTGTTGATTTAACTTAATCAGGCCTTAGACATCTAACTCTCAACGAATAAGAGGAACAAATTCCATCTTGACTACATACGTTTCTCACAAACACCTCGTGTTATACCTGAACATATCCTTATGTACTGTCCACTATTTCAGGACAGTGAAGAATAGGCTCAAGGTGTAATACTTGGTGAATATCAAAACCCAATATGTATCTCAGGTCGGAGGATACCAAATGATATTCGCCTTTACTCAAAATTACTTATGATCAATCAATAAGATTCCATGTAGTAAAATTTGAGATGCGGGTTAGTCCAATATTTGTATCCCACAAATATCTATGAACCTTGGTAGCAACCCATTGCTCTATATTCATCCTTTTGAGTATCAACCAATCCAAGTTCATAATAGTCTTATCTTCAAACTTGTTCCCACAAGTGTGAACGACTACGGACATTTAGAGTAACATTTTACTCATGGATTAAACATGCTAAATTGGAATATTATTTGAAACATTATAACCAAATAATTTTATTCAAATAATAGAAAGTTCCATATATCCAAATACAAAATTTACAGATCAAATCCACTCACTAGAATATCGAAGTCCCATGGCACAAGTATGACCTTCATGCTTTGCCTTTTCAAGGAGCTTCGTGAGGGATCCGCAACGTTTTGATCCGTGTGAACTTTGCGAATACATATCTTTCCCTTTTCAACTTCATCTCGTATGTAGTTGAATCTCCGCTCAATGTGCCTAGTCTTTTGATGAGCACGGGGTTCCTTGATTTGTGCAATCGCACCCTCGTTATCACAAAAGATCTCTAGGGGGTCCTGAATGGAAGGGACTACCCCTAGATCGGCAATGAATTTCTTCAACCATGCAGCTTCTTGGGCTGCCAATGAGGCGGCGACGTATTCTGATTCTGTAGTTGACAGAGCCACCACATCCTGCTTGGAGCTCTTCCAAAAGACCGCTCCTCCATTCAGAATGAAAATGTATCCCGATTGTGACCGAGAATCATCACGATCTGTTTGGAAACTCGCATCCGTGTAACCTTTTACAACGAGTTCCTCGTCACCAGATCCATAGATTAGGAACATATCCCTTGTCCTCCTTAGGTACTTAAGTATGTTCTTAACAGCCATCCAATGACTGTTTCCAGGATTCTGCTGGTAGCGGCTTGTCATGCTTAAGGCGCATGACACATCCGGTCGAGTGCATATCATTGCATACATGATGGATCCAATAGCAGATGCGTATGGGATTGCCTTCATTTTATCTTGCTCATCCTTTGAGCTTGGACATTGGTCGTACTCAACATCGTTCCTCTTTGAATAGGTACGGTACCTTTCTTAGAGTTTTCCATCTTGAACCTTTTCAAGATTTTATCAATGTATGCACTTTGATTCAAACCAATCAACCGCCTTGATCTATCCCTATAGATCTTTATTCCCAGAATATAGGCGGCTTCACCAAGATCCTTAATGGAAAAACAACTTCCAAGCCAGGTTTTTACACTTTCCAAGGTTGGAATGTCATTTCCAAATAGTAGTATGTCATCAACATACAATACTAGGAAGGTTATTATGCTCCCACTAGCCTTCTTATACACACAAGCTTCATCAGCGTTTTTGATGAAGCCAAATTTCTTGACCTCCTCATCAAAACGATGATTCCAGCTTCTCGATGCTTGTTTCAATCCATAGATTGATTTCTTTAACTTGCATACTTTGTTAGGATGTTTTGGATCAACAAAACCTTCAGGCTGAACCATATAGACATCTTCCTCAAGATATCCATTTAGGAAAGCGGTTTTGACATCCATTTGCCAAATCTCATAATCATAATGAGCAGCTATGGCAAACAATATCCTTATAGACTTTAGCATCGCAACAGGTGAGAAGGTTTCATCATAATCAACCCCTTGAGTTTGAGTGAAACCCTTTGCTACAAGTCTAGCTTTATAAGTATCCAAGTTTCCATGCATATCGGTTTTCTTCTTGAAAACCCACTTACTTCCAACTACTTTGGAATTAAGAGGTGGTACAACAAGTTCCAAACTTGGTTGTCATACATGGATTGCATCTCAACGTTCATGGCTTCTAGCCATTTGTCACAATCCGCATTGGACATTGCATTATGGTATGTGGTTGGTTCATCAGAATCTACCACATAGCATCCATCCATGAAAAATCCATATCTTTCAGTTGGATTACTAGTTCTACCACTTCTGCGAACGTGTTGTGTGTATTGATCAACCCCTTGATCTTCCTCAACATCCTCATGTTGAGTGCTAGTTTCTACCAAGCGTGCATCGGGTTGTGGTTCTTGATCCTCTTCAAGATCCACTGTTCTACTGCCAGTTCCTTCCATAAGGAACTTTGCTTCTAAGAACTCACCCTTTCTGGCAATAAACACCTTTTGTTCCAGTGGATCATAGAAATAATATCCCATAGAATCTCTAGGATATCCAATAAAGATGCACTTGGTGGATCGGACTTCCAATTTGTTTGGGGTGGGAGTCTTAACATAAACCTCACATCCCCAAACCCTTAAGTATGATAGGGATGGAACTCTTCCATGCCATATCTCAAAAGGTGTCCTTTCCACCTTTTTGGTTGGGGCCATATTTAGAATACGGGCCGCGGAGAGCAAAACGAAACCCCAAAATGATAGAGGCAATGTGCTTCTAGCCATCATAGATCGGACCATATCTAATAAGGTTCGATTCCTCCATTCAGACACACCATTATGTTGTGGTGTTCCAGGTGGAGTGAGTTGTGAGACAATCCCACAACTCCTAAGATGATCTTGAAAAACATCACTTAGGTATTCACCTCCTCTATCGGTACGGAGAATTTTAATTGACTTATTGAGTTGATTTTCTACTTCATTCTTGAAGATTTTGAACATTTCAGAAGCTTCATCTTTGTGCCTTAATAAGTACACATACCCATAGCGACTATAGTCGTCGGTAAAGGTAATGAAGTATCTTTCACCATTCTAGTCATTGGCTTAAAAGGACCACATACATCCGAATGTATGATTCCTAATAAATCTTTTGCCCTTTCGGTAGTTCCACTAAAGGGTGCCTTAGTCATCTTACCTTGTAAACAAGATTCACAAACATCAAATGAATCACATTCATTTGTTTTTAAAAGACCATTCTTTTGAAGTGTTTGTAAACGCTTCTTGTTTATATGACCAAGACGACAATGCCAAAGATAGGTATCACTCAAGTCCAACTTGAGTTTCTTGGTGTTAGTTTGGTACAATGAACTATTTAAAGTATTTTCATGAACCAATTCATAAATACCATTAATTGGAATAGCTTTAAAATAGAACATACCATTTAAAGAAACATGAATATCATTTTCAATAAAGGATAATACATAATCATAATGTCTTAGTTGGGATACAGAAATAATGTTCCTAGTCAAACTAGGAGCATACAAAAACATTCTTCAAAATAACTTCCAAACTACTTGGAAGTTTTAGGATGTAGTCCCCACGAGCTTCAACTAAGACTTTAGTTCCATTGCCCATGAAGAGGCTAACATCCCCTTTCTTGAAGTCCCTACTTCTTGTGAACCCTTGCAACAAATTGCAAATATGAGTTCCACATCCGGTATCCAATACCCATGTGTTTGAAGATGTAACATTAAGATCAATATGTATCATGTATATTGTACCTGAGGTCTGCCCGGCATCCCTCTTTGCTTTCAACTCTTGGAGATGGACAGGACAATTCCTTGCCCAATGTCCTATCTCCCCACACTTGAAGCATGGGTCATTTGTAGCAACCTTTTGCTTCTTCTCTTGTGGTTTGGGTGGTACCCTTACCACCCCTTTCCCTTTCCCCACGCAGGTCCCTTACCCTTGGCAACCTTTGCCTTGGGTGCGGGATGATGCCTTTTGTTGTTCCCACCTTCATTGATGGTGAGAACGGGTAAAACCCTTTTACCCATGGCCGCCTCGGCCGTTTTGAGCATTGAGTGAAGTTCACCAATGCTTTTGTCCCATGCATTCATGTTGTAGTTCAACACGAATGTCTCGAACTTCTTGGTTAGGCCATTTAGGATCAAATCCGTGGCCAACTCTTTTGAGACGGGGCAGTTTAGCCTCTCGAGGCGGTCAATATGACTTTTCATCTTAAGTACATAAGATGAAACAGATTGGTTGTCGTCCATACGACATGCATGGAGCGCTCGAACCGTTTCGAACCGCTCAACCCTTGCTTGCTGTTGGAACGTTTCCTTCAGCTGGGTTATCATGTCGTAAGCTCCGTGATGTTCATACTCCTTTTGGAGATCCGGAGTCATGCTCGCTAGCATGAGACAAGACACTTGGACGGAGTCCTCAGTGTATTTCAGCCAATCATTAAAGGCCTCCTCATCATCCTCGTTAGGTTGATCGGGGATAGGGTCGTCTAAAACATATGATCTTCTCTCTTGCTTGAGAACAATTCTCAAGTTTCGATACCAATCAATAAAGTTGTTATGATTTAGACGTTCCTTTTGGAGGATCGCTCGTAGTGATTGGTTTGACGCGGACGAGTTATCGTGATTTTCATTATTGGTGGCCATCTACAAAATTTAACAAAGATCAATTTTAGTATTTTCGATATTGCTAATTTTAATATTTAATGCCTTTTAAGGACAATTTATATTAAAATCTAGAACCCAACATTACATTTAAATTGTGGTTAGGTGACCTTTATCCCACTATTTAAATTAATAAGGTGGTCAACGATTGACGATTGCAACCATTTGCAACTTCTAGAGGTATGGGATCGACTTTTAAACATCATATGCAGAGTCGGCATGTTAATCCCATCAACACCTATTTGGAAACCATATTTTAGGTGATCCATTCAACATGGTTTGCAAATCAAGTTACCCTACTTGCACACACATGTGAGTTTACCAACATAGGTGGTTAGGTGACCTTTATCCCACCAATGTGGTATTCCCACCTTAAGTCACAAGTTCCCTAAAATGGTTAGGTGACCTTTATCCCATTTAGAGTTTCCAAATGACTTAAGTGTTGTGCAAAAGGATGGTGTTAAACTTGTTTGTTAAATGTTTAGAGGTTTCATAATTCTAGTTTAGAAAACTCTATGTACTTGTATTTGCATGCTTTCAAATACAAGGTACCCTATAGTTCTTTGATTAAAACCTATTTTAATCTTTAAAATCATTAAATCATTTTAATAATCTTTTATTAACCTTTAATAATCATCAATTTTCAGCTTGTTAAGTTGTTAATGAGTTTGTTTTGAATATCCAAATATCAACCAAACAATCAAGACAACAAACAATCAACCAAGCATAAACATTAACAATCATATGTGCATAACCATAGCCCTTATGTTGACAACACTTGTTTGCCATCACAAGTGTTGTCTATGGTCTTTCTAAGGGTCAAACATATCATAAAGGTTCCAAGAACCTCCCACTAGAAACCGCATCCAAATGCTCCATGTTTCTTGTGTCTTTGTGTCCATCTTTGGGTCTTGATCTTGTACATCTTCCTTTTACAAAATTGTATCCTAATACATTTTTCTAGTAAAGGAAATGAACCTAATCTATTATTACATAACCAAATGAATGAATAATTACAACCCAAATGAATAAACACAAATATTACAACCAAATTGAATGAATAAAACAACCACTTGAATCATCCAAACAACACAAGGCCACAAGCTAGGTTATGCACTTTAACAACCAATGATCATATCATCTATTCAAATAATGAAAACCCCATTTAAAACCCCAAATTTCAGCCAACATAAACTGAAATTTTGGGTTTTAATCATTGTCCAAACAACCAACATTTCAACATACATATCTTTCAAGGTTTAATCACAAGCATGTGTAATGTAACCTTGAAAGTTGGGGATTTCAACAAGACATAATGTACCAGCCCAAAAACAGCCTATAACATATCTAATATCATCTTTTAAAACCAATTTCAAAAGATGAATCAAGCAAGCCATCCATATAACCGGCTCTTGATGCCATTGAAGGGTTTGAGAGAACACTAAAACATAGTTTAACCTTTTAAACTTTTCAGAAAACGCAGCGGATGTATAGGATTATAACAAGTTTATAATCTGAAATTTTCGTGTTCTAAGTGTGGTTTTAAGATGGAAAACAAAACCCAAATCAATAGGATCTTGAATATATGAATGGACAAGCTATGAACAAAACCAAATGTACATAAAGTCACAGCCATATGAGGCTGTGAATAGCTACCTTTCTCCAGCAGAATAGTCGACTTAGAGGAGTGTTTTGGATGCTTGAATCGACCAAGAACTCAATGTAGAGATCCTCAAGCTTCGTATACCCCAAGCACTATTACAAAACACCTTGTATGCTAGGATAAACACCAAAAACAAGCTGCTGGAACTCCTTCTTCCTGCCTTGTTTCCGAAACTAGAGAGGGGAGAGAGAGAGAGTTCTTTTGCATGTGTATACTTAAAATGGCTGGTCCAAGAGGCAAGTCATAAGACCCCTTAATTGTTTGTATCTAATCAACAAAGTGGTCCAATAGGAACACAAGAAGGGGGCGGCCAAAAAAACTTTGAAATGGGTTCCCCCTTTTTATATTTAGACACATTACAATGTTACATGGTCTTATAACTTGGTATCTCTTAGCAAATGTATACAACTAACCAATTAATTGTATAACATATGTAGCCATTTTAATTTGTAATGTCATCTAACTAATATAAATAACATTACAAATAATATAATTGAACAAAATATCCTAATAAATTGTTCCATGTCATATGCAACTTGTTTAGAAAACCCATTTTCTAAATTGGTGTTAATATTTTATTGCATGATCACATCATCAATTAATATTATTTGGTGTTTGCAAAGCTTGTTATTGGGTATAACCCGACTTGGATCATGACGTACTAACCACATCAATATTCTAAGTGTCTTGGGCACACAGAATCCTACACAAACTTGGTTTCAAACTCAGTTTTCATTTTATCCATTTTCTTTTTAATGTTCTCATTGTGTTTGAGTTTGGAGCCCTTTTTATGCCAGCAATCATTAGTAAGATGATTGAATAAGCCACATATTCACATGGATTTTTCTTCATCTTAAGTTGATCATCTACTGAAGAAGATGAAACTACTGAAGACTTATTCTTCAGCAGTTTGCGACCAGTACTAGCAGTTTTCTTCCTTGCAGTACATGCTTTCTTGATATCTTCTTCAGTAGTTTTCCCACCCTTTCTTCTGGCAGTTTTCTTCCCTTTAGTACATGCAATAGTTTGGGTTTGTTCTCCAGGTGTTATGACTTTCTCTTTAGTACTTTCAGTACTTTGTGAAATACCACCTGGAGTGATCAACCTTTTGATCATGTGAGTGTCAGCATTTGAACCATCAACATCAGCTGATAGGTTTTGGGAGGAATTAATGCTGACACCAACCTCTGATGGTGCTGTATCAGATAGTAGATCACATGATGAAAAGGATTGGTTATTGCTTTCTCCATCAGATCTACCTCTGCTCTGGGAGTAAAATCTGTAGGAGGAGCAGTGTGATTATAACCAATGCCAAACTTCACATTGGAAGCAGACTGCTTACTAAGAAGCATTTCAAAACCCTTGCAGGAATGTACCCATCGATCACACTCTACCTGGGCAGCTGTAAGTGTTTCTTTGAGGTCTCTATACTTCTCTAGAAGTACCTCTTCCCTAGCCTTATCATCAGTGATTTGACATTTAAGTTTGTAAATCTCATCATTCTTATCATTAAGCACAGACTCAAATTCAGCTTTTCTTTTGAATATTATTTGTTCTAGCTCAATGTTCTTGTTAATTAAAGCTACATTTGCTTCTCTAATAGATCCAAATGCGGCTATGCATGTTTCAAAAACTAGCTTGGCTTTGGCCTCAGAGGATACCTGTGATACCTGTGGTGTGGAGGCGTTAAAGGATGAGGTATCAGCAGACTCCAGGGCCATAAGAGCAAGGTTTCCAAAAGGATTGTCACCACCATGTTGACCAGCACCAGAAAACAGTTGCTCATGACCAGACATATCATCTGGTAAACTGCTCCAGTCAACAACTCCTGGGGTGAAAAAGCTATGTTGTTGAGGTTGAGATTATTGATGAGATTGGGAAGATTGAGGCTCAGGAAGAGCAGGTGGTTGTTGAGCAGTGGGTACTTGAACTTGAATGGTTTGTGGCATGTAATAGCAGGGATATGGATATGGCATTGGACCCTGAGGGACAAAATATGCAGGAGATAGAGGTTGTGATTGATGACCAGAACTAGCAGGATGTTGCCCTCTATTTTGTTGAATATTACTTGGAAAAGTCACAAAGGGTGTAGAGGAGTTAGATCCAGATGATCTACACTCTCTTGCAAAATGTGCAAAGTGCCTAAGCCTGTGGCGTTTATGACACCTGAACTTACTCTTGTCAAAACCAACTTTGGTTTTGCCAGAGAGTCCAGGGAATTTCCTACCAGTTCTCTTGTAGAACTTCTGAGATCTGATATTAATCAAGGCCATTTGGCTCAGAATATCCATCTCTTCTAAGTCATCATCAGCTATACCTTTCAAATCATCCATAATGAAGCACAAATTGTCACTATTACAGCCTGACTCACTATCAACACTCACAAATGCATGATTAGAACTATTTGAAGAGAAATCTATATGCACATCATAATTACTTTCTGATGCAGCATATTCTGACTCATGACCGACCAAGGCAGTGTTCCCTGGTACAAAGTCTTCAGTGAGCTTTCCTGATGATGCCAGTTTCCTTTTCAGCTCTATCTCTCTTTCAAATGTAAGCAGTTTCCCATGAAGTTGGGTGAGAGATAGGCTATCCAGATTTGCATTAGAGCGTAGGACAATTGTATATGTGTCCCATCTCTCAGGCAGTGATCTGAGGAATCTGTGGTTCATCTGGCTATTAGTGTATTCATGTTTGACCATTTTCAGCTCAGAGATCAAACATGAAAAACGCTCAAACTGTTGAGTCAGAGTCTCACCCTTCCTATGAGCAAATGTCTCATATTGTTGGGCAAGTATTTCCCTATTGTTTGCTAAGACCTCATCAGTACCACCAAATTGTTCTTTTAGTGCCTTCCAGAGGTCATGAGCAGTTTCATGATGCAAAGCCAAAATAGATTTCATTAGGCAGTGCCATGGCCAGAATTCCATGAGCTTTAGCATCAATCTCAAATAGTTTTCGATCCTCATGAGAGTATTGTTCCTTCTTCTTCGGAACCATTTGGTTGGTTTCCGGATTATTCACCATAGGATTATGTGGACCATGTACCACAGATGTCCAACAACCTGAACTGTTAACAGACAGGTGATGGAGCATTCTTCGTTGCCATATATTATACTCAATCCTAACCAGGATCGGAGGCTTGGTTGAGGAACCAGTATTGTGAGGGTCATTAGAATGAGTAGTCATATACAGAATTCAGACAAATTCAAGGTAAACAAAGTAAATCTAGCTCAAAACCACTTAGAACCTCAAACAAAATGGCCAGAAGCAACAGAAACTCAATCTCTATAACCGATTCTTGCAAATTTGCTAATTCGATCAAACGTAGATAGCAAAAGAACAGTTTCAATGATCAATTGTTAAATCGATCAATGATTAACCTGCTCTGATACCATTTTTTAGGATCTCAGCATCTAGTTTGATCAATTAGATTGGATTTGTAGCAGAATGAGCCCACGAATTAACAAATTTAAATAAGAACGCACGAAATTTATCAATGAAACAGTGTTTGTTATAGAGAGAGAATTTTTGCCGAAAGGAATATATTCATTCAATACACGCTTCGGCTGGCTTTTCGCACACCGTTACAATTAGGTCATCTTTCCTTTTATAAGGGAAGCTGACGTCAGCTGATGTCACTTGACAGTGACATCTAACTGTTATTTAACTACTAAAAGTTAACACAACTACTGAAGATGTCAAACAGCTGACATCTTTTTACAAAAATACCAAGTGTTAACTATCACTACAACTACTGAAAAGAAACTACTGAAACAACAACGACTGAAGAACATGCTCTTCAGTCGTTTTACAAGTACTGAAATAAAAAAGAAACTACTGAAAGGAAACCATTACAACAACTAAAGAATGCTTCTTCAGCTGTTGTGAGAAACTCTAAAGGCTTCAGTACTTAGACTTCTTGAACTTCAATTGTTGTCATCAGCTGATGTCTTCAGATGTTGTCTTCAGTCTTTGTACTTCAGCTGTTGATCTTCAGTACTTTAGTCTTCAGCTATTAATCTTCAGACTTTGGTCTTCAGCTGTTGAAGTCTTCAGTACTTTAGTCTTCAGCTGTTGATCTTCAGACTTTGGTCTTCAGCTGTTAAAGTCTTCAGTACTTTAGTCTTCAGCTGTTGATCTTCAGACTTTGGTCTTCAGCTGTTGAAGTCTTCAGTACTTTAGTCTTCAGCTGTTGATCTTCAGACTTTATCAAATAGCTGATCAAGTCTTCAGCAGTTGTTGTGATGTCTTGTGGGACTTAAAGGTTTTTATGATCTGGCTCATTGGTTCTTTTGGTCCAACATCACTATAGTACTCTCAACCATGAACAACTCATAATTACCATAGGCTTGCGTAATGATCGTAACTCCACCAATTAACACAAACCATGCACATATCAAAAGGCCTTTAAAATGTTATGGTGTAAGGCTTATGGTTTAGGTTTGGATAAAGAATTTGGAGTGGATAAAGGTGATGGAATTCAAATAAGAATGTTGAACATACTAAACAATAATCGCCACTACATAGTGAATTTGGGTAAACTTAACCCATATTCAACATTATTATCACTACATAGTGAATTTGACCCATTATTTCCTTTTTTTCTTTTCTTATTTCTTTTTTTCTTTTTTTCTTTTTTTTGAATAATGATTATATCTAAACACTTTACTGCTTCTAACAATATTATATCTAAAATTCAAGCAATACTTACAGATTTCACCACATGGCTTAAAAAATACAAAAGGTTTGAAAAGGCTAATGGGTTGATTCGGATTAAATAAATAAAGAGGTTGGAGGCTCAAAGTGATGACTAGGGGATCATTTTTATTGATACACATGTACCTAGTCTATGAGCTTAATGTAAATGTCTGTCATGTCTTACCATATGTAATGAATGAGTTGAATGAAATACAATATGTGATTGATGCTTATAATGTTTAATGTTTCATTGTTTATTGTATGATAAAGTATATTGAACTAACTATATAGGTTTGAGGTTTTTATGCATAGTTCTTAGTCAATAATGATTGAGAACGTGTTCAAACTTAATCGTATGAAGTCTTCATGCGAATGGACCATACTAATGGACCATACGCATGAATACATCATGCTAATGGACCAGTCGCACGACTGAACCAGGAGACTAGATCAATCACACGATTGAAACATAATATTGACTCAGTCGCACGATTGAACCTTCAGTCGTGCGTATGGATCAATCGCATGATTCAGTCACACGACTGAACCATGCTAATGGTTCAGTTGTACAATTGGAAAACCCTAACCTATAAATACCACTTAATTCGTGGAACAACATAACAATTCAAAAACACTTGAATACATACTCGTACCCTAGCCGTCCAGAGCGTCCAGAAAGCGTGTTCCAAGTTCATAGTTTGCAGTTGATCTTGTTCTAATTGTTCTTAATGTTTCTTTAATCGTTAGATTGATCGGGAATGCGTTATTACTGATTGGATCTCCAGGTCTCAAAGTTTACGTTTTTCGGCATACGACATATTAGGGTTCTTGAAAATTCGTGTTTTTGTGTCAATGTGTTAAAAACCTTCGATTTGCAAAAACAGCAGCCTTCAGTCGCACAATTGGCTCAATCGGACGACTGAACTCAATCGCACACCCCATTCGCACGATTGAACTCAGTCGCTCACTCACTCGTATGACTGAACAGCCCCATTCGCTTGTCTCCAATCACACACTCCATATGTACGACTGAATCCAATAGCATGATTGAATTCATTCGCACCATTCAAGTGCACGATTGACTCATCCGTATTTGTCCAATCGCATGATTGACTCATCCGTATTTGTCCAATCGCACGATTGACTCATCCGCATTTGCCCAATCGCACGATTGACTCAATCGCATCTATCCATTCGTACAAGTTTAAAGTTCAAATTTTAAAGAGATGGAAGATCAGTACTCTGCGTTTACTGCCGAAAGGGACTCTCGCATCCAAAACCTTTTGCTTCTGGAGAATGAATTTGGGAATCACAATAAACCACCTAAACTTATAACATTATATGATTACCCATAATGGAAGCAGCGATTCGAGATCTATTTAAACGGAGTTGATCCCAATCTTTGGGAATCAATTGAGACAGGTTATAGTATGCCAGTCGGGGCTGATGGTGTTAAGTTAACGTTGGGAGGTATGATTGATAGCCAGAAAGCGAAGTACAATGCTGAGAAGAAGGTGTATGCCCTGTTGACTCAGTCGATACCAAAAGATATTTTTCATTAGTTTTCTGAAAATAAACAAGCTAAGAAGTTATGGGAGGCGTTGGAGAAAAGATATGACGGGAATGCAACGTTAAAGGCATTAAAGGCAAAGGCTCTCAGAAAGGAGTTTGATAACTTCTCTTCAATAGGGAAAGAAAGCTTGGATGACATAATCAATAGATTCTACCATCTGATGATTGAGCTGCACGCTCATGGGGTTACAATGTCTATTGTGACATTCGTTATTTTTGACTAGCTTTGTATTTGTTATTATATATTGTAAACTCGACTTGTTTTGGTCTTCAGATCTTTGAATATTAATAAAATGATGGATTTTATGTTGTAATTATGTTTCATACTAGTCGTGACGTGACCCACATTTCGTTTCAGCAAAATTAGTTTTTTTAACGTTTTCGGTTCGTTTAAGCTCGTTTAAGGTTCGGACTCGTATTTTAACCATCCAAACCAACCAAGAACTAACCCATGATTATTCTAGAACCCTCCAAACATGTTTTTATACCTGGTCATAATTTATTTAAATCAAAATTAATTTTAAATAAAAGAATCAAAGTGCACCCTTTACCACCGGACAAACGCATTACTCATTCCTTAAACCCTAATATTTCCCTATAAATACCACTCATTCCCAACCTTTCACCTGCACATTTTCATTTTCTTCTCCCAAAAGTTTTGATCTTGTAAGTTGTTCTAGCTAGTTTTGCTTAAGTTTGACTTTAAAAAGTCAACAGAACCAAATCTTGCATTTCAAATCATTTCGGGTATGTGTTTTTGGATATTTTCAGTTTTTCTAAGTTATTTTATGTTTACAAAACCATTTTCATCTTTATTTAAGGCTTGTGGGGATTCAAACTCATATTTATGCATTTTAGATCCATTTGGGTCGTTTTCGGGAAGTTTACTCGCTTAATTTTCTTGTTTGAGTTTAGATCTGGAAAATTTACCTTATTTTAAGTTTAATGGTTTTGGACATGTGGTAACTATCCTCGGGTTCATACCGAGTCAAAGACCGAAACAAACCGAATGCTCGTTTAAGCACTTTAAATAACTTTTAAGCACCATATTACATCAAACACTTTAGATCTGAGTTTGTAGATACATGTGTCCCTAGTTTCTGAAATTAATGTAAAATGTTTTTATTGTCTTACACATATGTAATTGAATGGGTACTTAATGAAATACGATGTGTTGTTGTGCTTATAATGTTGAATATTTTATTGCTTGGTATATAATAACGCTTATTGAACTAATTATATTGGTTTGTGGTTGTTTGAATAGAACTAACTTAATTAATGACTGTGAAACATATTCAAACTTAATCATATGAAGTCCTAATGTGATTGGCCCATGCTAATGGACCATATGCATGAACAACTTCATGCTAATGAACCAGTCATATGAATGAACCAGGAGACTGGATCAGTCGCATGATTGTAACATGAGATTGACTCAGCCGCACGACTGAACACTCAGTCATGTGAATGGATCAACCGCATGACTCAATCGCACAACTGAACCATGCAAATGGTTCAGTCGCCCGAATGAGAAACCCTAACCTATAAATACCACTTAAATCATGGAAAAACATAAATCTTCGAATACCTACATACTAGATCGTACCCTAGCCGTCCAGAGACCTCTAAGAACCTATTCCAAGTTCATAGATCGCACTAGATCGATTCCGCATCGTTCTTAACGTTTAGATTCAATCCATAATTGTTTCTACTTGCGTTCTCACTGATTGGATCGCCAATCAAATAGGATTCCGCACTATTTGATTCGGTATACACATATATCAGTTAGTATTTCATTTAATAAATGATCCGAACAAGTGGTATCAGAGCTTTGGCTCTTGATATATGTGTGATTCAATCGTTTTTGATACAAAAATTGTGTTTTTCACTAAAAACTCAATCTTTTTGTATAAAACGGTGTCTTAGACGTCTCCTGATCGTAAAGTTTAGTTTTTCCGGCATACGACAATTAGGGTTAGTGAAAATTCGAGTTTTTGCGTCCAAAATACCTTAAACCTACGAATTTTCAAGTTCAGCAGCTTCAGTCGCACGATTTACTCAATTGCTCGACTGAATACATACGCATCCCTCATTAGCACGATTGGACTCCTTCGTACCTCCATTCGTACGACTAAGCAATCTATTCGCATTGTCCAACCGCATTTGTTTATTCGCCCGACTGAGCCATCCGCATTAGTTTAGTCGCACGATTGAACCATCCGCATTGTTCAATCGCACACCCTCATTCGCACACCTTCATTCGCACAAGTGAAACAATTTGTTCAAAAGTTTAAAGTTGATAGAAATGGAGGACCAATACTTGGCGTTCACAGCAGGGAGAGACTCAAGGATTCAAAACCTACTACTTCTGGAGAATGAAGTGGGGAATCACAACAAACCCCCTAAGCTACTCACGTTAGACGAATACCCACAATGGAAGCAACATTTCGAGATCTACTTAAATGGAGTAGATCCCAATCTGTGGGAATCAATAGAGACAGAGTACAGCACACCAGTAGGTGCTTATGGTGTCAAACTTACACTAGGTGGCATGACTGGTGGACAAAAGATCAAATACAATGCTGAGAAGAAAGTCTATGCTCTGCTTACTCGGTCAATCCCCAAGGATATTTTCACCAATTTTCTGAGTATACGGAAGCAAAGAAGCTATGGGATGCATTGGAGAAAAGGTATGATGAAAATGCATCATTAAAGGAGATAAAGGCTAAAGCTTTGAAGAAAGAGTTTGAAAACTTCTCTTCGATTGGTAAGGAAAGCCTGGATGACGTCATTGATAGATTCTACCACTTGATGAGTGAGATGCACACTCGAGGAGTAACGACGTCTATGGAAGACAAAGTGTTGAACTTTGCAGATGGGTTGCTGGAGAAATCGGTTCCTTGTCTCCAATCTCAAACAGAATGGTATGCTAACGAAGTTAGATATAAATGATTTCATACTGAAGCTGAGAGAAGAAGAATTAAGGATGAAATACAGAGCCCAAAAGTCTTCTTATGATCAAAATCCGGCACTGTACAACGCGACTCCACAAGCCAAAACATCTGGAGCACCACTTTAGATGGCTTTTGTGTCAAGTTCAGCTGGTCCCTCTCAAACCTCTACTTCAGGGTCATAAACTTCAGGGTCATCCGGTACCAATACATAGTACCTGAAGCCAATGCTGCAAAACTAAAGGCCGAGAATTTTTCGGTAAGTGACATATGAGGTAGCTAAAGAGCACATGGATCTCTTAGCAGCAGTAGTCCACTCCTATGATGGACTAATTACGGGAAAAATGGGAACTGTCATCTGGCCGATGAGGACTACGAGCAGGTTGACGAGATAGAGCTGGAGAGGATGGATATAATGTGGGACTTAGAAAGTGCTGTTCAGAGAGCTAAGAAGTTTGTCAAGAAAATCGGACAGAACTGGTTGCAACTACGGACACTACCTTGGTTTCGACAAGACCAAGGTGACCTGTTTCAACTGTGGCGAAAAGGGGCACTTCAAACATGAGTGTGTGAAGCCCAAGAAAACTAGAAAGAATCCATTCTCATCCTTCAATCGTCCGGATAAAACAACTAGCAGTCCTATTCGTCAAGCAAGGATCCTAAAGCCTTGACAGCGCATGATGATGAAGGACAGGACTGGAGCTTTCGGTTTGTGTCACCGGGAGAATCCAACATTGCTAGTGTTGAAGATTTGGATGATGATTCAGCTAGTGAAGGAGATATTGCAGGGAACTTGTGATGTCAAGAACCGAAGAGACTGCAACAGTGGTCAATACATGCCCGCAGAAGGGAAATCTACAACAGCATCAGAATCACCAAAACCAGAAACACCAGACTGCTTTGATGGCTGATTCATCAGAACCCTCTCAGGTAAGTACTACTGACCGACTTTTCAATAATCATGCTTGTTCTGATTGTAATAAATTTAGGGAAAGCATAGATTTAAAATTTTCTAGGTTATTAGATCATAATGATAGCTTAGTAATGGACTTGCAACTGTGCAATGAAGCTAACATAATTCTTAAACAAAATGAGCACAGTTATAAAGAAAAGATAGAATTGCTGAACAAACAACTTAAGGAAACGAAGTTGTAGCTTTTAACCAATCAAATGAAATTAAGTTCTATCTTAACTCCCTAGAAGACACTAAGAAACAAAAGAAAGTTTTAGAATAGAAGTTAATTCATTAAAGCAAAAACTGTATAGTTGGACGAGTTCATCTCATATGTTCAAAACTTAGTGAGAGAGCTTAACAACGGGGAGGGATTGGGTTATAAAATGGTTCCACCACCACATGAGATCTTGATGAATGAAAAATGCAAACCAATCAATAACAATCCAATCAAGGATCATGTAGTGTTCACTCCTCTTGTAAGTGATCCAGATTCCACATGTAAATCACATGAATCTATTACTAAACAAAAGGAGGCCACTTCAAAGCAAAAGTAAAATGCCTTATGTTATTTGGACAAACAATTTGAATAGGTTTAAGGTTATGTTTGGGCCCACCACAGTCAATCTAAACCTAAAAAGACTAGTAATATTAACTAATCACAGTTTCATGTCAAAGTCCAGGTACACAAAATGGAAAAGATGTTACAAATGTTAAAGAAATTAACTTTGTTAAACAGATAAAACATCTAAACAAGAAGATGTCCACCCAGAAAGGTAATGTTACATGTGTCCACACTTCTCCATACAAACAGTTAAATCGAAAAGTAGAAAGCAGATCATGCTACAACTGGAGAGTTTGGACACATTGTGTCTAATTGTCCTTACTATCAGACCCAAGGAGGAAAGTTGAACTTCAGGACCTAAAACCTAGTTCTTCTAAGAGGAACTCAGTGACTCCACCTAGAAGGGTTAGTGAACCTAAAGTTCAACCCATTAGCCAGTCGTCTGTTTATCACAAACAGGCCTTACACAAGCGGGCTTATGGAAAGAAAAATCAATCTCATGTCTGATAATGAGAACAAGAAGACAACTAAGCTTCCCCCATCCTCTAAAGGTCAATGGGTACATTTATGATGTGTGATGCCTCTCTGGGACACCCAAGCCAGTAAAGGCTTGGTTCCCTAACATGAACTAATGTTTTCAATTGAATGTGCAGGGTGTTCGCTATAGTGCTGAGACCAACACGTGGATTATATATAGCGGAGCATCCAGGCACATGACAGGGAACAAGGCTCTCTTATCAAACGTCAAACAAATAAAGGAGGCCATGTTTCATTTGTTGGAAACAAAGGAGGGTATATCACAGCTCAAGGGGAAGTGGGAATCAGAAAGTGAATTTCGATAGGTAAACTATTTCAACAACTTCAGAATAACCTGCATTCTGTATCCCAAATTTGTGATAAAGGTTTTAAGGTAGTATTTGGAAACAAGAAATGCTATGTCCTGAAAAGGACTATTTGATCCTGGAGGACCAGTCTTAATGTCTGCCTCAAGATATAAGGACCTTTATGTCTTGATCTATCAAAGGCCTCCACAACGGATCATGAAGTTCGGTGCTTCCTGTCAAAACTACAGAGAAGGATTCCATCTCCTGGCATAGGAGAATGGGACACATTAATCCACAGAAGATGAATCACTTGATCCATAATGATCTTGTGAGAGGAGTTATGTCAAAAACTTCCAACTTCCTGATTTTTGTGTTGCATGCAAGAAAGGCAAAAAGATGAAGAAGTCTCATAAGGAAAGAAAGTTCATTCCATCAAACTTCCTCTTGAACTTCTTCACATGGATCTGTTTGGTCCAGTTAGTAGAAGAAGCATTGCAGGCGACTTGTACTGCTATGTGGTTACTGATAACTACTTAAAATTCTCTTGGGTAATGTTTCTAAAATCTAAATAAAAAACATTTGAGTCATTTAAGGAATTAGTAACTACAATGGAGTGCCTATACAAGCTGAAGGTACGACAAGTACGCTCAAACACACGGACCGAGTTCAAGAACCAATGGATGGAGGCATATTGCAAGGAAAAGGGAATTGTGCACCAGTTCACCTCTGCCTACACACCTCAGATGAATGGCGTTGTTGAGAGAAAGAATCGTAGCTTGATAGAGATAGCACGAACAATATTAGCTGACTCGAAACTGCCTATCCAATTCTGGAATGAGGTAGTTGCAAATGCGTGTTACACTTTAAATCGAGTTCTGGTAGTTCAACACCATGGCAGACATGTTACGAGTTACTACAACGACGTAAATCTAATCTAGAGTATCTCGAGCCGTTTGGCGCACCGTGCACTCTACTGAAGAAGACATCAGGAGGGAAAATTCAGCGAGAAGGCTGAAGGTATCTTCTAGGATACAACATACCGAACAAGAGAGTTTACAACAACTCGACGGTCAAGTAGAAGTGTGGTGTAACGTGGACGTCAGAGATACACCACCCACTGCTGGAAAAGGACCTGCCTTCTTTTCGACTATGATGGGTTCTTCAAGTCCTTCAACATCCCTCTCTCCATGTCTGATGATGAGTTAGCAGCAAAGATGATGTATGATGTTCTAACACACCATCTTAGGAACCTACATCATCTGGCTCACAAGGTGATTCATTACCAACTCAGGGGGAGCACTCAAGACAAGTGACTCTTCCTTTGATGATGAAGCCGTGGAGAATAATTAGGACACTTAGGAGCAATAGGTTCCTCCTACTGCAAGTACAAGCATTGCCATTGATGCCTCTGAGTCTCAGATACTGAACCAAATGTTCATAATCTATATACTGAGGTAGTTGTTCCCACCACTCCTGGATCACGCCTAAACGTCTATCCTCCTCTAGACAATGTCATTGGGGATGTAAGATCAGGAGTTCAGACAAGAAATCAGCTGTATTCAACTAATTATGCCTTAGTAATGGAGAAAGGGTACCTTCACGATAGTGCTTATCATTGCTTTGTGTCTCAGTTCAAGTCAAAATATGTGAGTGAAGCCCTAAATGATGAGGCATGGGTAGTGCCATGTAAGAAGAACTTCTTCAGTTCAAGAAGTTAGGTGTATGGACATGGTATATAGACCTAAAGGTGCTAAGGTCATTGGCACCAAATGGGTCTTGAAATGTAAGAAGATGACCAATGAGTAATCATCAGGAATAAAGCTCTACTTGTAGTTCAAGTATGTTCGACAAGTTGAGGGAATAGATTACAATGAAGTGTTAGCACCTGTGGCAAGAATGGAAGCCATCCGTATCTTCCTTGCCTAAGTATCGTATATGAAGATTAAAGTTTATCAAATGGATGTGAAGAGTGCATTCCTTCATGGTGAAATCCGAGACAGTGTATGTCAGTCAACCGAGGGATTTGAGGATCCATATCATCGGGACAGAGTTTACAAACTCGATAAGGCCTTATACGGGCTTTATCAAGCTCCTAAAGCCTGGTATGAGAAACTCTCCACTCACACTTGTGAACCTGGGTTTCGCAGAGGTGTTATTGACTGCACACTATTCCTCAAAGAAAAGGATGGTAATTTAGTGCTAGTCCAAATTTATGTAGATGACATAATCTTCGGTTCCAAGAACGAAGAATTATGTAAAGAGTTTGAAGAGTAATGAAGGCTGAATTTGAAATAAGTGCCATGGGAGAGATGAAGTCTTTCTCGGATTATAGGTGGATCAGACACCTAAGGGAATTTTTCTACATCAGACCAAGTCTGTAGGAGATATTCTCTGTCGGTTTGACTGGAGAATGCTTCCGCAGCTGGGACTCCACTTGCTACAAGCCATGATGTAGCACCCCGATGAGAATGGTGATCTGGTAGATACCACATGTACCAAGGAATGATTGGATCTCTAATGTATCTCACGCCTCAAGACCTGATATCATGTATGCTACATGTCTATTTGAAGATATCAGGCAAAGCCAAAAGTTAACCTTCTGATAGGGGTCAAAAGGATCTTACGTTATCTGAATGGTACTCCAACACTAGGGTTGTGGATCCTCATGTCGAGTCTTCGAGCTTACGACGTATAGTGACTCGGATTATGACGGCTACAAGATGAACTATAAGTCTACATCAGCAGGATGTCAATTCTTTAGGAGGAGATTAGTGACCCTGGGAGTGTAAGAAGCAGACCTTGGTTGCTTTGTCAACCTGCGAAGCCGAATACGTTGCTGCTGCAAGTTGCTGTTCACAAATCATATGGATCAACACCAAATGTGGGACTATGGTTGAATTTCTCTTCTACTCCTATTTTTGTTGATAACTTTGCTGCAATTGCAGTACCTAAAAATCCGGTCCAACATCCAAGGGACAAACACATTGGAATAAAATATCATTTTATACGTGATGTTTGAAAAGAACCAATCGATGTGGTTAAGATAAAATTGATTTTCAACGTGCTGACCTCTATACAAAGGCTTTTGATAAACCACGTTTTCTATATTGTTAGAGGTTAACGACGTTAAAAGAAAGTGATGTAATTCCTGAAGATGACCATGTGTACCGATGCGTATAGGTCCATTTCTCTTTTAATTTTTATTTATTTATTCAGTTATTTCCTTTATTTATCTAATTTTTTAGCATTTAATTAATTGAGGTTATTTCTTTGCTTAGTAAAATCAAAAAATGTAAGCGTTTACGGTTTTAGAATTTTAGGGGGAGAATAGGTTAGAAAGTACATTACAAAGAAAAATGAGGAGGAGGAGAGGTAAGCTTTGGATCGTATTTGTGATACCGATTCAAACTATGGAAATTATAGCACACAGGAACAAACCATTGGGACTTTAAAAGTTTAATTGAATAAGATGCGAAATTCAATATAAATCTTTGTATCTGAGCAATATAAAAGGAAAATGATAGTAAAACTAGCTACTACCAATGTAACAAAAGAAAGTAACCTAGAGGTTGCTAGACCCACTGA
>CM046441.1:41090894-41308394 GCA_025506515.1 Flaveria trinervia
TTAAAGGAGATAAAGGCTAAAGCTTTGAAGAAGAAAGATTTGAAAAACTTCTCTTCGATTGGTAAGGAAAGCCTGGATGACGTCATTGATAGATTTCTACCACTTGATGAGTGAGATGCCACACTCGAGGAGTAGTACGTACGTCTAATGGAAGAAAAAAGTGTTGAACTTTGCAGATGGGTTGCTGGAGAAATCGGTTTCCTTGTCTTCCCAATCTAAACAGAATGGTATGCTAACGAAGTAGATAAAAATGATTTCATACTGAAGCTGAGAGAGAAGAAGAATTAAGGATGAAATACAGAGCCCAAAAGGTCTTCTTATGATCAAATCCGCACTGTACAACGCGGACTCCAAAGCCAAAACATCTGGAGCACCACTTTAGATGGCTTTTGTGTCAAGTTCAGTGGTCCCCTCTCAAACCTCTACTTCAGGGTCATAAACTTCAGGGTCATCGGGTACCCAATACATAGTACCTGAAGCCAATGCTGCAAAAATAACTAAAGGCCGAAATTTCGGTACCGTGACATATGAGGTAGCTAAAGAGCACAGGATCTCTTAGCAGCAGTAGTCCACTCTATGATGGACTAATTACGGGAAAAATTGGGAACTGTATCTGGCCGATGAGACTTACGAGCAGGTTGACGAGATAGAGCTGGAGAGGAGATGGATATAATGTGGGACTTAGAAAGTGCTGTTCAGAGAGCTAAGAAGTTGCAAGAAAATCGGACACAGAACTTGGTTGCAAACTACGGAACTACCTTTGGTTCGACAAGACAAGGTGACCTGTTTCAACTGTGGCGAAAAGGGGCACTTCAAACATGAGTGTGTGAAGCCCCAAGAAAACTAGAACAGGGAATCATTCTCATCCTTCAATCGAGGTAAACCACTAGCAGTCCTACTTCGTCAAGCAAGGATCCCTAAAGCCTTGACAGGCATGATGATGAAGGACAGGACTGGAGCTTTCGGTTTGTGGTCACCGGGAGAATCCAACATTGCTAGTGTTGAAGATTTGGATGATGATGCTAGTGAAGGAGATATTGCAGTGGACTTGTGATTGTCAAGAACCGAAGAGACTGCAACAGGGTCAACTACATGCCCGCAGAAGGAGAAATCTAACAACAGCATCAGAATCACCAAAACCAGAAACACCAGACTGCTTGATGGTGTGATTCATCAGAACCCTCTCAGGTAAGTACTACTGACCGACTTTTCATAATCATGCTGTTCTGATTGTAATAAATTTAGGGGAAAGCATAGATTAAAATTTTCTAGGTTATTAGATCATAATGATAGCTTAGTAATGGACTTGCAACGTGCAAGAAGCTACATTATTCTTAAACAAAATGAGCACAGTTATAAAGAAAAGATAGAATGCTTGAACAAACAACTTAAGGAAACGAAGTTGTACTTGTTAACCAATCAAATGAAAATGAAGTTCTTCTTATCCCCAGAAGACACATAGAAATCAACAGAAAGTTTTAGAAGAAATAGAATTAATTCATTAAAGCAAAAACGTATAGTTTGAGTAGTTCATCTCATAGGGTTCCTTAGGAAGTAATTGTACACAACAAAACTTAATTAGCGAATAAAATGTTCGGGATTTGGACTTAGATGGGAAATTCATACATGGACAATGTTAGCTTTTGATTATGAAAAAGATGGATATATGAAGTCATAAAATTTAATTAAGAGAGGGATTGGGATGCTTGGGTTAGGGATTTGGGTTATAAAATGGTTCCACCACCACATGAGATCTTGATGAATGAAAATGCAAACCAATCAATAACAATCCAATCAGGATCATGTAGTTCACTCCTCTTGTAGGATCCAGATTCCACATCGAATATACATAATCTATTACTAAACAAAAGGAGGGCACTTCAAAGGCAAAAGGTAAATAATAGTTGCCTATGTTATTTGGACAAACAATTTGAATAGGTTTAAGGTTATGTTTGGGCCAACCACAGTCAATCTAAACCTAAAAAAGATAGTAATATTAACTAATCCACAGGTTTCATGTCAAAGTCCAGGTACACAAAATGGAAAAGATGTTACAATGTTAAAGAAATTAACTTTGTAAAACAAGATAAAAATCTAAACAAGAAGAGTGTCAACCAGAAGAAGAAAGGGTTTGTTACATTGTGTCACACACTTCTCCATACAAACAGTTAAATCGAAAAGTAGATAAGAGATCATCATGCACAAATGTGGAGAGTTTGGACACATGTGTTAATTGTCCTTACTATCAGACCCAAAGGAGGAAAGTTGAACTTCAGGACCTAAAAACTAGTTCTTCTAAGAGGAACTCAGGACCCACTAGAAGGTTTAGTGAACCTAAAGTTCAACCCATTAGCCAGTCGTCTGTTTATCACAAACAGGCCTTACACAAGGGCGGGCTTATGGAAAGAAAAATCAATCTCAATGTCTGATAATGAACAAGAAGACAACTAAGCTTCCCCCATCCTCTAAAGGTCAATGGGTACATTTATGATGTGTGATGCCTCTGGGACACCCAAGCCAGTAAAGGCTTGGTTCCCTAACATGAAACTATGTTTTCAATTGAATGTGCAGGGTGTTCGCTATAGTGCTGAGACCAACACGTGGATTATATATAGCGGAGCATCCAGGCACATGACAGGGAACAAGGCTCTCTTATCAACGTCAACAAATAAAAGGAGGCCATGTTTCATTTGTTGGAAACAAAGGAGGGTATATCCAGCTCAAGGGGAAGTGGGAAATCAAAAAAGTGAAGTTCGATAAGGTAAACTATGTTCAACAACTTCAGAATAACCCTGCATTCTGTATCCCAAATTTGTGATAAAGGTTTTAAGGTAGTATTTGGAACACAAGAAATGCTATGTCCTGAAAAAGGACTATTTGATCCTGGAGGACCAAGTCTTAATGTCTGCCTCAAGATATAAGGACCTTATGTCTTGATCTATCAAAGGCCTCCACAAACGGATCATGAAGTTCGGTGCTTCTGTCAAAAGCTACAGAGAAGGATTCCATCTCCTGGCATAGGAGAATGGGACACATTAATCCACAGAAGATGAATCACTTGATCCATAATGATCTTGTGAGAGGAGTTAATGTCAAAAACTTCCAACTTCTGATTTTTGTGTTGCATGCAAGAAAGGCAAAAAGATGAAGAAGTCTCATAAGGAAAAGAAGTTCATTCCATCAAACTTCTCTTGAACTTCTTCACATGGATCTGTTGGTCCAGTTAGTAGAAGAAGCATTGCAGGCGACTTGTACTGCTATGGTTACTGATAACTACTTAAAATTCTCTTGGGTAATGTTTCTAAAATCTAAATAAAAAACATTTGAGTCATTTAAGGAATTAGTAACTACATGGAGTGCCTATACAAGCTGAAGGTACGACAAGTACGCTCAAACAACGAAACCGAGTTCAAGAACCAATGGATGGAGGAATTGCAAGGAAAAGGGAATTGTGCACCAGTTCACCTCTGCCTACACACCTCAGATGAATGGCGTTGTTGAGAGAAAGAATCGTAGCTTGATAGAGATAGCACGAACAATATTAGCTGATCGAAATGCCTATCCAATTCTGGAATGAGGTAGTTGCAAATGCGTGTTACACTTTAAATCGAGTTCTGGTAGTTCAACACCAGGCAAGACATGTTACGAGTTACTACAACGACGTAAATCTAATCTAGAGTATCTCGCCGTTTGGCGCACGTGCACTCTACTGAAGAAGACTCAGGAGGGAAAATTCAGCGAGAAGCTGAAGAAGGTATCTTTCTAGGATACAACATACCGAACAAGAGAGTTTACAACAACTCGACGGGTCAAGTAGAAGTGTGGTGTAACGTGGACGTTCAGAGAGATACCCCCCCACCCTGCTGGAAAAGGACCTGCCTTCTTTTTCGACTATGATGGGTTCTTCAAGTCCTTCAACATCCCCTCTCCATGTCTGATGATGGTTAGCAGCAAAGATGAGTATGATGTTCTAAACACACCATCTTAGGAACCTACATCATGGCTCACAAGGTGATTCATTTACCAACTCAGGGGGAGCACTCAAGACAAGTGACTCTTCCTTTGATGATGAAGCCGTGGAGAATAATTAGGACACTTAGGAGCAATAGGTCTCCTCCTACTGCAAGTCCACAAGCATTTGCCATTGATGCCTCTGAGTCTCAGATACTGAACCAAATGTTCATAATCTAGATACTGAGGTAGTTGTTCCCACCACTCCTGGATCACGCCTAAACGTCTATCCTCTCTAGACAATGTCATTGGGGATGTAAGATCAGGAGTTCAGACAAGAAATCAGCTGTATTCAACTAATTATGCCTAGTAATGGAGAAAGGGTACCTTCACGATAGTGCTTATCATGCTTGTGTCTCAGTTCAAGTCAAAATTGAGTGAGTGAAGCCCTAAATGATGAGGCATGGGTTAGTGCCATGTAAGAAGAAACTTCTTCAGTTCAAGAAGTTAGGTGTATGGACATTGGTATATAGACCTAAAGGTGCTAAGGTCATTGGCACCAAATGGGTCTTGAAATGTAAGAAAGATGACCAATGAGTAATCATCAGGAATAATAAAGCTCTACTTGTAGTTCAAGTATTTCGAAAGTTGAGGGAATAGATTACAATGAAGTGTTAGCACCTGTGGCAAGAATGGAAGCCATCCGTATCTTCCTTGCCTAAGTATCGTATATGAAGATTAAAGTTTATCAAATGGATGTGAAGAGTGCATTCTTCATGGTGAAATCGAGAGACATGTGTATGTCAGTCAAACCGAGGGATTTGAGGATCCATATCATCGGGACAGAGTTTACAAACTCGATAAGGCCTTATACGGGCTTTATCAAGCTCCTAAAGCCTGGTATGAGAAACTCTCCACTCACCTTGTGAAACATGGGTTCGCAGAGGTGTTATTGACTGCACACTATTCCTCAAAGAAAAGGATGGTAATTTACTGCTAGTCCAAATTTTAGTAGATGACAAATCTTCGTTCAAGAACGAAGAATTATGTAAAAGTTTGAAGCAGTAATGAAGGCTGAATTTGAAATAAGTGCCATGGGAGAGATGAAGTCTTTCTCGGATTATAGGTGGATCAGACACCTAAGGGAATTTTTCTACATCAGACCAAGTCTGTAGGAGATATTCTCTGTCGGTTTGACATGGAGAATGCTTCCGCAGCTGGGACTCCACTTGCTACAAGCCCTGATGTAGCACCCGAGAGAGAATGGTGATCTGGTAGATACCACCATGTACCAAGGAATGATTGGATCTCTAATGTATCCACAGCCTCAAGACCTGATATCATGTATGCTACATGTCTATGTTGAAGATATCAGGCAAAGCCAAAAGTTAACCTTCTGATAGGGGTCAAAAGGATCTTACGTTATCTGAATGGTACTCCAACACTAGGGTTGTGGTATCCTCATGTCGACGTCTTCGAGCTTACGACGTATAGTGACTCGGATTATGACGGCTACAAGATGAACTATAAGTCTACATCAGCAGGATGTCAATTCTTTAGGAGGAGATTAGTGACCTGGAGTGTAAGAAGCAGACCTTGGTTGCTTTGTCAACCTGCGAAGCCGAATACGTTGCTGCTGCAAGTTGCTGTTCACAAATCATATGGATCAACACCAAAATGTGGGACTATGGTTTGATTTCTCTTCTACTCCTATTTTTGTTGATAACTTTGCTGCAATTGCAGTAACTAAAAATCCGGTCCAACATCCTAAGGACAAACACATTGGAATAAAATATTCATTTTATACGTGATTTTTGAAAAGAACCTAATCGATGTGGTTAAGATAAATATTGATTTTCAACGTGCTGACCTCTATACAAAGGCTTTTGATAAACCACGTTTTCTATATTTGTTAGAGGTTAACGACGTTAAAAAGAAAAGTGATGTAATTCCTGAAGATGACCATGTGTAGTCCGATGCGTATAGTCCATTTCTCTTTTAATTTTTATTTATTTATTCAGTTATTTCCTTTATTTATCTAATTTATTTTTAGCATTAATTAAATTGATGTTATTTCTTTGCTTAGTAAAATCCAAAAAATGTAAATCGTTTACGGTTTAGATTTTAGGGGGAGAATAGGTTTAGAAAGTAACATTACAAAAAAAATGAGGGAGGAGGAGAGGTAAGCTTTGGATCGTATTTGTGATACCGATTCACAACTATGGAAAATTATAGCACACAGGAACAAACCACTTGGACTTTAAAAGTTTAAATGAATAAGATGCGAAATTCAAAGTATAATCTTTGTAGTCTGAGCAATATAAAAGGAAAAATGATAGTAAACTAGCTACTCCAAGGTAACACAAAGAAAGTAGACCTAGAGGTTGCTAGACACTGATGATAGTCGGTAGGGAGATTCAAATAGATGATTAGACTGGTTGGTGACTCAAGATTAAACTAGGTTGTTCAACGATGTGGGTTATCATCTGATCCCTGGTTAACACAATCAACAAAATTCCAATAAGGGGTGATGAGCAGAATAAACACCACCAATGTGTGCGTATGACCAAAATATGAGCAAAAGCACGTGATGAAAAAATGCAAAAGCAAACAAACTAACAACCAATGTTGTTAGTGAGATCCGTGCAAAAACAATAAAATTGCTCAAACAAGAAGATAGACTATGGGCCTCTCTGTTATGCGTGGCACTAACCTGAGGATAAGCATAACCTATATATTCTAGAATTCATTGTTGTTTGCGCCTCTCTGTTGTGCGGTGGCACTAACTTGAGGCTTGGCTTCTCTTTGAAAGCTCTAAGAATAGTTTCTTCTTGAATACTACCCTGAGACCGCTCATAAATCTCCTGAGGAATGGTGATTACCTGATAAGTGTGGGATCCACAAATGCTTGTTGAAATAATCAAACCTTAAACTGTCACCAATTTGTGTCAAGTTTGTGTGTGGATTAAGAGAAAGCATACTGACAATCATCATGGCTATAATTCTTGAAAGTCCAAACAATGGGGGGATCTAATAGTACTAGTATGATTTCCTAAACTTGCTAACGACTCTAGATGAAAAACAGAACAGAGCATCAAAAGGTTTTGATAACATGTCCCGAATGATTTGACTTACCTGTATGATTCCAAATGGATCGTCCGATTATGGTCAAAATGAATTGAAGCTGCCTTTTTAGAAAATAAACCTATTAGATTTCCATCTTAGGATTTACACCTCATCTAAACCACAAAAACAAGTTTAGTTTAGTACTTCAGTTTTAGTTCTTTTATTTTGTTTAAATTTTGTGAATTTAGTTTGTTAAACATCAGACTATGCCATGGAACTTAATCGGGGATTTAATCAACTAAAATTGTCATGTCTGAGTAATGACCACATGTGTTTTTCAAATGTAAATGAGTCACGTCTGAGGTGACAAATTGTTTTAAAGGATCACGTCTGAGGTTATCAAAAGTTTTCCAGTTAAATGATCATGTCTGAGATGATCGAATGCTCATAATGATTAATCAAAAGTTAAAAGGGATTAAGTGTGGAATGGTCATAAAGTCAAATCATGAGTAAGATCCCTTCGCATGACTGGACCATGAGTATGGACCAACCGTATGAATGGACCATACTTATGCCTAGACAACCGAATGGAGCATGAGTATGAACATTCACTCGAATGACATATCAGATTGAGCCAGTCGACCGAATGGAGCTGTGTGAATGAGTCAGTCGCCCGACTGAAATCCAGTTGGCCAACTGAAATCCAATCGGCCGACTGAATGTGATCGACTAAACCAATTGCACGACTGAGGTCCAATAGCCTGAATGAACAAAGTGAATGGGTCCAGTCACCCGATTGAAATCAGGATCAGTATAAATAGGGCTATAGTCGATCACATAAATTCATCACCCCTAATCACCCTAAAATCACATACTGTACCGTTACTCTGCCGAAATTTCTACTGACCGATTTTCTCACATTATTTCCATATACTGATGATTTTAGTTGTATACAGGTACAATGTGGTGTTATCTAACCGAACTTCGTGTGTTTTGAATCCCAATTTGTGATTTTCGGCCCTTACAAGAACCGAAACTAAGAAAGGACAAATAACCTAACTAAACTACGTAAAATGTTAAAATCAAGGTTATTAGGTTATTAGAATAATGATTACGAGTTCAAGTAACCAAAACACGATGTCTAATTTCAAGATTTGGTCCAAATTCGAATCTCAGTTGAACGAACAGTGTGTCATGCGACTGGACACCCGGATGAACTCCAATCGCACGACTGAGCTTGATGAATGACTCAATCGGCCAAATGGATAACACGAATGAACTCAGCCGGCGACTGAACCAATCGCAGTCTCAGTCACCCAATTGAACTCAGTCGCCTGCTCAGTCACCTGATTGAACCCAGTCGCATGCTAGGTCAACCGACTAAACACAGTCGCATGTTTCAATCGAATAATTGAAACAGACTGAGTTCAACCATTTAATTTGAATTGATGATTGTTGTGTGGTGATCTAACATCTATGTGCTTTGTATTACAGATCTATGGTTGGCAGTGGTCCATCAACCCCCAAAGCCACAACATATGTGCTCATTTGTGCCATACTCGGAATGGTGCCGAGTTTGCAGGGATCATTGCATTCCTTAAGAGATTCTGGGTCAGGCTATCGAGGTGACTGCTGAGGATATTGGACGTGTACTTGCTTGGGTGATGATGCTGATCACCCGACCAGACTTCACCCTCTGACAATGAGAGGGTGCTTCCTAAGGATGAAGTATGCTGGGGATTAATGCACGTGTGCTCAACAAGAGCAACCTGTGTCCCCAGTACAAGTACTTAGCACATGGCATCCTTAAGTGGCGGATTCGAGAAGGGTGGGTTGATGATCTTTCAGACCAGATTCAAAATGCCTACGTGGCACTAGTGCGGAACCACCCTTTCAAATTCTGAGTATGATATTCTCTTAATGATAGAGAATCTGGAGGCTAAAGGTAAAGAGGATTTTTGCATGACCCTAGGTTTCTCCAAATGATCATTGATGAGAAGCTGCCCTCTCTACCTAAGGAGAGCCAAGATGCGGTGTCGTTGGAGGTAATGAATGACACAACCTTTGGCCGTATGAAAGTCTACAGGGGGAAGCAAGTCAAGCCCCTTGTGAAGAGACTCTTCGGGCATCTGGCCAAGGTTGATTACGTGGCGCCAGGTAGGCGAAAGTGGCGCCATGAGGAGAGTGACTCAGATGTTGAGCAAATTGCTCTACCATCTGACGACTCCGACGATGACGGTGACACTGGCGCAGACTCTGGGCCCGCTCCTACTAGGGGTCCCACTACTCATGTTACATCTCCACCTCCTATTGATGCCACCACTGCCAGCTTTCAACAGGACTTTTGTTCTCCAGCTGAGGAGGCAGAGAGTTATGAAGAGCCTCTCACGAGGAATGTGGGCAGCCAGGTGGTTGCCACAGAGAGGGGTTGAGGGCGGTTGGTGGACGCCCAGGGAGTCCGGGGATGCTGCTATTGATCCAGATCCCACATATGCCCCGGACCCGCCCAACAGCCAATGGGAGCCTATGTGCCTCGAAGCTCAAGGAAGAAGAGGATGGAACAACCCCACGGCAAGAAGGGGAAGAGATTGAAGTTCACCTTGACCTCATCTACCACCACAGCCACTACCTCAGCCACACCTTCCACTACTACCACCACTGCTACCACACCAACTGCCACCACCTCCACTACCTCACACACCACTACCACACCCACTCCACCAGTTATCAACATCCCATCCACACCACTACAGCAATCCACCACCACCCACATCTATACCACCCCCAATCTTCTATCACTGCCGCCACCACCAACCTCTAGCCACCTAGTAGGACCGTCATCATATCCCTCATTTCCATCAGGCTCATCTCTAACCCCCAGTAGGGTAGAGGAACAGCTCTAAGCACTGAACCGCATGGTGTTGAAGCTATTGGCGGCCGATGACGAGAGACTACCCAGATTCGTTAGCTAGTAGAGCTTACTGCTGCACAATACCATAGATATTCAGCAGGCGCAACTGATTGAGCAGCAGGCACAACAGATGGCTGCTCAGAGCCTAGAGATGTCCCAACTCTAGGAGCAACATGTCAGCAAAAAGGATAGAGGAGTTGGAGGCTACTAACAAGACCATCATATTAAGGCTCAAAGGATCGAAGGATGAGCCACTAAAGACCAGAGAAGGGAGAGATGGAGATGATGGTGATGATGATGATAGTGATGATGAAGATGATGATGGTGATGATCAATATGAACATACAGAGGGAGGTGATGATATGGATGCAGGTGATGATGATGATGAAGGAGAAGGAGGTACATCTGCTATGGGTGCCACATCATCAAGTGAAGGAGGACCAAGAGAGCTCAAGACAAAGACGCCTCTACATCAGCTCCATCAGAAGAGGAACACATGATTCAAGACAAGAGTAATGCATAGTTGTTTATGTTATTTAAAATCATATGTATTTGACTATTGTATCAAATTAATGTACATAATGTTTATATTATGTTAATGTGTTTCTGTTTTGATTATTGATTGATGAATGATGTGTTTATATGTTTAAATCAAGCAAATCACACATCTCAGCAAGATGAGTATGACATTGCTCCCCTTCAACAGATCAAGTCTCAACTCATAATGATACTTGATCCACAAGGGATAGTCAGGAGGTCTTGAGTTACACTCTTGAAGAAGGAGAAATAATCCATGACCTTACTGATGAGCAACTTGCTAAGATATTCAGACGAATCCCGACGAGATAATGAAGGATGCTCCTACAGTGGATATTGACAGTGACGATGAGCTTAAGGATGTCGAGAAATCGAGATTGAAGACATCACTACTCAACATTATCCAGAGTACACTGACAAGGAGGGAAATGTAGTCCCCAATCTGGGTGACTCACTTGTTAGTGAAACTTTTGAAACTCTGGATAAAATGGAGCAAGAGTCGGAAAAGAAGGAAGAGAAGACCCCAGCCTCAGAAGTCGACGTCAATAGCAGAAAGGCTAAATAGGCAGCGTGTTTTGCAGAAGTTAGAGCCCAGCGCAGTGCGCCAAAGTCAAATGTCTACACCAAACTCTATAAGTGAAGAAGCATCACAAGGTGTCAGGCAAATTTATTGTGTGGGTCTATTTGAAGATCTGAACATCTATGCAGTTAAAAGAGAGAAAGGGATTAAGTACTTCAGATTCCCACACGATCTGAAGACTCTTCCAGTTTTGAGTTTAACCAGCTAGCAAAATTGAAATTGCTATATGCTGACCCTCGCAAGATGTCAGGCTGGTTTGAAGCAGTATTAAAGAGAGAGTACCCACACCCGGTGGGTCAACTTAAGCCTCAACAACCAACAAGGCATATCAGGAGATCTAAAGTTGATGCCATAATTGAGAAACCGAAAATAGTGCTAAAGTGGAGTCCTCCGCACACGATGTCTAGAATCCCTCTACGGGAAATGCCACAGGACTTCACTCCACACTTCAAGTGGTGGTACTACGATTGGAGAACAGGAGAGGCAATCATAGTGTTGAACAAGAATGGTAGTATGGAAACTATCAGGGTGTTTGACCCTATGTGGCTCACTAACTTGTCAGCTGATGATGTTTACACCTTAACAAGTGGCCACTGTTCTATGACTCGCAGGATATTGTACAAGCTCTGCAATTTCAGAATGTAATACGACTCTGCTTGCTTTTGAAGTACACGCAGGAGTCACAAAAGAGGAGAAGTACAAGAAGTATGAGGAGCTTATAAAGGAGGTAAGACAGTAGATGAAACTAGGTCCAAGGGGGAGTTGTAGATACATGTGTCCCTAGTTTCTGAACTTAATGTAAAATGTCTTTATTGTCTTACATATATGTAATTGCATGGGTACTTAATGAAAACAATGTATGTTGTGCTTATAATGTTAAATATTTCATTTCTTGGTTGTAATAACGCTTATTGAACTAATTATATAGATTTGTGGTTGTTTGAATAGAACTAACTTAATTAATGATTATGAAACATACTCAAACTTAATCATATGAAGTCCTCATGCGATTGGCCCATGCTAATGGACCATACGCATGAACAACTTCATGCTAATGAACCAGTCATATGAATGAACCAGGAGACTGGATCACTCGCATGATTGTAACATGAGATTAACTTAGTCGCACGACTGAACACTCAATTGTGCGAATGGATCAATCGCATGACTCAATCGCACGAATCAACCATGCAAATGGTTCAATCGCCGAAATGAGAAACCCTAACCTATAAATACCACTTAAATCGTGGAAAAACATAACACTTCGAATACCTACGTACTAGATCGTACACTAGCCGTCCAGGACCTCTAAGAACCTGTTCCAAGTTCATAGATCGCACTAGATGGATTCCCAATCATTCTTAACGTCTAGATTCAATCCATAATTGTTTGTACTTGCGTTCTCACGATTGGATCACAATCACATAGGATTTCGCACTATTGATTCGGTATACACGTATATCAGTAGTATTCGTTCAATACATGATCCTAACAGAGTTTCTTGATATTTTAGTTGTTATATGGTTGATATGAAGGTGTAGAACAAATCTTGGCTTGAACCCAAGTTTCGGGTAAAACCGAAGGTAAACCGAACACCTGTTTTAATGAGTAATCAATGTTCAAACCACCAAAAGTTCAACCTATCTTTTTAGTTATGTTATTTTATATTACTCATATTACTTAAGATTTTGGAAGTGTTAGAATAAATATTAGCTCAAACCAAGTTTCGGGTAAAAATAAAACCCGAGTAAAAATCGAACTTATCGTCTTAACAAGCTAGTCAACCGTTCAAACGCAAAAAAATCTTTCCTACTTTTTTAACTTATGTTTCACTTTATATTAGTTATATTAATAAGATTATGGTATGACGGAACCAAACTTGGTTTATACTAAGATCGGGTTTAAGCGAATTTCTTATTAATTAAAGTCTCAAACTCGGGTTTAAGAGAGTGTAAGTCGGATCTTGATGCTTACATTAATAGGATCATGCACTCTAAATAAAAAGAACTCCCCCTTGTAAAACTTAAACAATGGTGAGGTAAAACTAAACATCAAGGACCCGTTTTCTGGTAAAACTCATTTATACTTACGTTATTTAAACTCATTTTATACTTACGTTATTTAAACTATTTTATACTTACGTTATTTAAACACACTTTGTAAAATATAATAAAACTCCCGAAAACCCAAGCTTATTTTAATGAACTTTTATACCATTTATATTTCATCTTCAGGACTCAATACTTACTCAAGATCTTTCGATCTAGGACATGCACGTTAAACCGTCGGACTCGCTTACTTGAGGATTTTATTCTAAGTTTATCATCAACACAATTTATTTTCCAAGTGAGTAATTTCAACCCGTTTTTCTCTTCTATACTTTGGGGGTAGCAAGCATACTTAATCAACCAAAAAATGATTAACACCTAGATCCTCAACCCACAACCTCTAGTTATGTGTTGCTTAAAATAATTGTCAATTGTATGTATATACCTCATATGGACTAATTGCTACATTTTTATTGCTTTTGATCGGTTAGCCTCATCCTCATCCTCAAAAAAGTATGATCATATTCTCTCCTTGCAATATGGTAGTTTTATCAATTAGAAGGAGCCTCATTTATTTATGATCTATATACCGATTGTCGCTTTTATTTACGGTTTCACATATTTGAGTTGTGGATTTTTGCCTTATATTATATTTATAAGTCATAAATTGCCACCAACATACATGTGACATAACATATATTATGCAATGCTAAGGTTTATTGTCAGTTGAATGAAGATTTAAAGACGTTACTTTATTTGGACCGTTAGGTTATTAGTAAGAACTATTTATTTTCTTGTATTTGTAACAACATGTTATGAATGAATGAGTTGATTAAGTATTATCACTTTAATAGTGTCGTGTGCATTGAACAATCTTAGTTGCATCCCGGCATGTTCCGCCGCTTTGGTCGAGGTGTGACAGATTGTATCAGAGCATGACTATAGCATAGGTGTTAGACGTAATGACCTATTATAGTTTATGCTTTAGGGTCCTAAAACGTGTTGCCTATACGTGTTACCCTACATGATTGTTTATTGCTCTTATTTACTTATTTGTTTCATTTACCCTCATGTACATGCACACATACTCTTATAGAAATCCAAGGTATCCTTACCTACCTAAAAAAATAAAAATAAATAAATAAATAAATAAATTATGGATCTCAAATTTGAGTTGGGTCCCAAATTTTTGATATTCTCATCTCCTTAAAGCGCGACATTATAACGGATTCGTACTAACTGGAAGAGGAAAATACCTAGATGTGAACCTTTGGCAAATGATTCCGAGAATCAAAGGAGATTTACTTACTACGAAAGTTCAAGTCAAGGTGATTGACCTTATAGGCCAAAGCGAATGCGCGTTATATGGGTTGATAACTTTAAGCAGTCACCTTATAGGTCACCTATATTAATTGTTTGATTGAAATATGAAAGCACGGTGATACGTGGACTAGTGTTTTTGATCCCTCCCTCGATTTCGATTTGTTTTGAGTTGAATCATGAAAGCCATGGTGATACGTGAACTAGTGTTTTTGACTTCTAACTTTATCCCATTTTATGATCTTGGTTGAAACATGAAAGACGCGGTGATTAACGCAACATTTTGACTCCCCGCATTACCTCGTATTTCTTTAAGATTACTATCGGGACAACAAGTCATGGTGATTCATGTATGTATTTCCCGCCTCAAATCTTAACGTTTCAAATTTCAAATATATATATATTTTTTCATGTGTTAAAATGTTTTTTTATGATTAAAGGTTCACAAAATATTTCACTAGAATCTCATATTTACATTAATCATCATCATATTTACACTAGTTACCCAAAATCTCATATTGTCTTACTTTTATTATTTTTAGAATGCCTCCCCTTCATCGTCAAGATCGTCAAGCACGTCGAACTCGTCGTCCCAAGAACTACGACCTTAAGATAGCCGAATTGGTTACAAATCAAATGGCCGCTGTACTCCCCACCCTTGTTGCTCAAATTCAAGCTATCGAACCGCAACATGTTGCTACTCAAGCCACACCCTCTCATGCTACCTTTACTTATAAACAGTTTACGGGCGCCAATCCACCGAAATTTGAGGGTGAGGAGTGTGCTACTAGGCTCCTTCAATGGTTTGAACGCATGGAAAGCGTGTTCTTGCATTGTGAATGCCCGGAGGCCAAGCGAACCACTTTTGCATCAAGTGTGTTCGAGCTAACCGCCCTAACTTGGTGGAATAGCATCATGAATGCCAAGGGAGTGGAAGTCGCTATGACTCTCCCTTAGGATGAACTGAAGGATATCATGCTCAAAAAGTTTTGCAACAAGCATGAAATTCAAAAATTGGAGGCCGAATTTCGGGATCTTAAACAAGATAGCGGTAACAAAACCGCTTACTCAAACGCGCCCACGAGCTTAGCCTTCTAGTGCCCCATTTGGTTACCCACTCGAGTGGAAATCGACAAGTACATTTTGGGTTGCCAATGCAAATATGAGATCCGTCATGAGTAGCAAGCCACAAAGCTTAATGATGCGATCACTCTTGCCGCCGCCCCTTCGGAGAACCATGTCAAAGCGGGGACTTTATCCCAAAAGGATTCCAAGAAACCAAATGTCAAGGCCATCACCGATCCATCTCCAAGCTCCAAAGTTGAATCCCAACCCCAATCCGTCAATTAATCCAACTCATCTCACCACTTTAAAAAGAAGCATAAACCGAACCATTAAAACCTTGCCGTCACTCACCCAACTCAACCCCAATTTCAATCTTAAGCTGCCCAAAATCGAAAACCTTACACTGGTCCCCATCCTTTGTGCAACACTTGTCAACGCCACCACCCATCTTACTCCGCTTGTCGCCAATGCTCAAATTGCAATCGTTACGATCACCTTAGCAATGTGTGTCATGAAGCCTCCCATGGACAAACCACTCTACAAGGTTGTTTAGCATAATCCTCAAAACCAACCCATGCCTTTTGCTCAAACTCCTCAACGAGAGCTTGTTTCAATTATGGAGACCCGAATCATTTCCGTAATGCTTTTCCCCGACTCACTTTTTCAAATCAAGTCCAAATCATGCCCAACCATACTACACAACTCAAGCCTACCAATTGCAAACTTACCAACTTCAAGTACATAACTCATGGCTCCTCCGGTTCAACCGCTTCCATCACTTCAAGCTCCTCCTCCCCCGCCTTCGCAAGCTCCACAAGTCACCCATGACAACCAAGGGCATGCTTTTATGATGAATGTCAACCAAGCCTAAGTTGCCAACGATGTGGTGAACGGTACGTTTTAATTTATGTGCATTTTGCTTCAATTTTATTCGATACGGGAGCTCATAGGAGTTTTATTTCATTTAAATTTGAATCAACCCTTGCCGTACCCCGTACTAAACTTTCTCAACCTTTTTCTATCAAAAGTCGCCAATGGTAGCTCAACACTATCGATTCGGTCATCCGCGATTGCATACTCACTCTTTGTAAGCGTAAATTCGTCATCCCGATGCAAATGGGAAGTTTCGACATCATAGTAGGCATGGATTGGTTAGCCTTGCATGGTGCCGCAATTTTTTGCTATGATAAGTTTATTTGAATTCCACTCGCTAATGGTGAAACTCTCAAAACTTTGGCAAAATGTCTCCCAAAAGCTTAACTCATGTCGTGTTCTCAATCTCAAAAGTACGTACACCAAAAGTATGTTCCATTTCTAGCTCAAGCGGTGGTAAAAGACCCCGGAGAAAGGAAAATTCAAGACATTCACGTTGTTTGTGATTTTTCTGATGTTTTTCCCGATGATGTCTTCGGTCTTCCACCTATCCGTCCCATCAAATTTCGAATCGACCTTGTGCCCGGAGCAACTCCTGTAGCCAAGGCTCCCTATCGCTTAGCTCCTTCTGAAATGCAAGAATTGTCAAACCAACTCCAAGAACTCTCCGATAAGGGTTTTATCCATCCACTCATCTCCTTGGGTGCACCCGTTCTCTTCATGAAAAAGAAAGATGACTCATTTCGCATGTATATCGACTACCGTGAGCTCAATAAACTCACCATAAAAAATCGTTACCCTTTGCCTCGAATCAACGACCTCTTCGATCAACTCCAAGGTGCAACTTGCTTCTCCAAAATCGATCTTCGATCGGGTTATCATCAATTGCGTGTTCACGAAGTGACATTCCCAAAACTGCTTTTTCGTACGTGGTATGGACATTACGAGTTATGGTTATGCCATTTGGATTAACCAATGCACATGCGGTATTCATAGACCTCATGAACCACGTTTGCAAACCATTTTGGATAAATTTGTAATTGTATTTATTGATGACATCTCATCTTTTCTAAATCCGAAGCTGAGCATGAGCATCATTTACGTTCCATGCTCGATCACCTAAGAAAAGAACAACTTTATGCCAATTTTCTAAATGTGAATTTTGGCTAAAGAAGTTCATTTTTAGGTCACAGCGTTAACGATAAAGGTATTCATGTTGATCCCTCTAAAATTGAGGCCGTTAAAAGATTGGAAGACTCCATCCACACCTATTTAAGTTCGAACCTTCCTTAGTTTGGCGGGTATTATCAGCGTTTCATTCTAAACTTCTCCAAAATCGCGCTACCCCTCACCGCATTAACTCATAAGGGAAAATCTTACGATGGGGACCGAAACAAGAAGAAGCTTTCCAAACTCTAAAGCATATGCTTTGCAATGCTCCTATCTTAGCCATCCCTGAAGGAAATGACGATTTTGTGGTATTTTGCGATGCATCTAACCAAGGTCTCCGTTGCGTTCTCATGCAACGAGGTCAAGTTAATCGCTTATGCCTCAAGACAACTTAAAGTTCACGAGAAAAATTACAACTCACGATCTCGAATTGGGTTGCAGTCGTTTCACTTTAAAAAATGGAGACACTATCTTTTGTACAAAATGTGTAGTATTCATCGCTCATAAAAGTCTTCACACATTTTCAACCAAAACGATCTGAACTGAGACAACGGCGATGGGCCGAACTACTTAGTGACTATGATTACGAAATTCGCTACCATCCAGTAAAGCGAATGTCGTGGCCGATGCCCTTAGTCGAAAAGTTAATGTCAAATCCATTCTGCTTCAGCATTATCATCCAAACTGATCTTCAAACTACATTATCGGCCCAGTGCACCTCCGTTGATGAAGGTAACATGTACGACGAAATGTTGTGTGGAGCCGTAACTCAACTCGAAACCAAACCCGATGGCTTACTTTACTTTCTCAATCGTTTATGGGTTCCCGATTGTGACAAACTTCGTACTTTCATTCTTGACGAGGCTCTAAGTCACGTTATTCTGTGCATCCCGGTGTGGATAAAATGTACTTCGATCTTCGTCCCATTTATTGGTGGCCCGGTATGAAAAGGAAGTGGCACTTTACGTTCCAAAATGTCTTACATGCTCAAAGGTTAAAGCCGAGCATCAAAGACCTTTCAGGTTACTCGAGCAACCCCCGATTCCTGTTTGGAAATGGGAAGACATGCCATGGATTTCAACACTAAGCTCCCAAATACCCGAAACCAAAATGATAGTATTTGGGTAATCATCGATCGATTGACCAAATCGGCTCAATTCATTCCAATCCGAGAAAGTATCCGTGGAAAAACTAGCTCAAATCTATGTCCGAGAAATCGTGTGCTGCCATGGTATACCAGTGACCATCATCTCCGATCGTGATGCTCGTTTCACGTCTCACTTTTGGAAATCGCTCAAAATGCTTTAGGTACTCGCCTTGACCTAGTACCGCTTATCACCTCAAACCGATGGCCATCCGAGCATACAATCCAAACCCTTGAAGATATGCTTCAATCATGCGTACTCGACTCGATTTACCGAAAGGATTGGAAAAGTCGCTTATAGACACGGTTTACCGAAAGAACTTTCCGGTGTTCATCCTACCTTTCATGTCTCAAACTTTAATAAATGCTTAGCCAAGGGTAATCTCCATATACCATTCAACGAAGTACATATCGATAAGACAATGCAATTTGTTGAAAGAAATCGTAGAAAATATGGATCGCAATGAGAAACGAACCAAACAAAACGTATCGGTTAGTGAAAGTTCATTGGAAATCAAGATGTGTGCCGAAACTTGGGAAAGAGAAGATGCCATGAACGAAAAGTACCATCATCTCTTCGTCGTAGCTTCTTCCTAATTTCAGGACGAAATTTCCAAAAGTAGGGAATACTGGACATTCGTCATTTTCGACTAGCTTTGTATTTGTTATTCTGTATTGTAAAAACTCGACTTATTTTGGTCTTTGGATCTTTGAATATTAATAAAATGATGGATTTTATGTTGTAATTATGTTTCATACTTGTCGTGGCGTGACACACAGTTCGTTTAAGCAAAATCAGTTTTTAACATTTTCGGTTCGTTTAAGCTCGTTTAAGGTCCGGAGTCGTATTTTACCATCCAAACCAAACACGAACTAACCCATAATTATTCTAGAACCCTACAAACATGTTTTATGCCTGGTCACAGTTATTTAAATCAAATTAATTTTAAATAAAAGAATCAAAGTGCACCCTTTTACCCACTGGACAAAGCATTACCCATTTCCTCAAACCCTAATCTTTCCCTATAATACAATCTTTCTCAACCATTTCACCTGCATATTTTCATCTTCTTCTCTCAAAAGTTTGATCTTGTAAGTTCTTCTAGCTATTTTGCTTAAGTTTGACTTACAAAGTCAACGGAACTTATCTTGCATTTCAATCATTTCGGTATGTGTTTTCGGATATTTTCAGTTTTTCTAATTTATTTTATATTTAAAAAACCATTTTCATCTTTATTAAAGGCTTTTGGGCTTTCAAACTCATATTATGCATTTTAGACCCGTTTGGGTCGTTTTCGGAAAGTTTACTCACTTAATTTTATTGTTTGAGTTTAGATCTAGAAATTTTACCTTTTTTAGTTCAATAGTTTTGGACATGTGGTAACCATCCCTCGGGTTCATACCGAGTCAAAGACCAACCAAACCAAACGCTAGTTTAAGCACTAAATAACTTTTTAAGCGACCATATTACATCAGACACTTTATCTAAGTTTTTCTTGATATTTTAATTATTATATGGTTGATATGAAGGTGTAGAACAAATCTGGCTTGAACCCAAGTTTCAGGTAAAAACCGAGTTAAACAAAACACACCGTTTTAACGAGTTAGTCAATGTTAAACCACCAAAAGTTCAACCTATCTTTTTAGTTATGTTTTACTTTATATTACTCATATTACTTAGATTTTGGAAGTGTTAGACCAAATATTAGCTCAAACCAAATTTCGGGTAAAATAAACTCGAGTAAAGTCGAACTTATTGTCTTAACAAGCTACTCACCGTTCAAAATGCCAAAAAATATTTCCTAACTTTTTTAACTTATGTTTCACTTTATATTATTAATATTAATAAGATTATGGTATGACAGAACAAAAACTGGTTTCATACTAAGATCGGGTTTAAGTGATTTCTTTTTAATTAAAGTCTCAAACTCAGGTTTAAGAGAGTGTAAGTCGGATCTTGATGCTTACATTAAGGATCGTGCACTCTAGCACTAAACCAACTCCCTTATGTAAACTTAACAATGGTTGAGTAAAACTAAAACTCAACATCAAGGACCCGTTTTCTTGTAAAATCATTTATACTTACGTTATTTGAACTCATTTATACTTACGTTATTTAAAACACTTTGTAAAATATAACGAATACTCTTGAAAACCCAAGCTTATTCTTATGAACTTTTATACCATTTATATTTCATCTTCAATACTCAATACTTACTCAAGATATTTCAATCTAGGACACGCACGTTAAACCGTCAGACTCGCTTACTTAAGGATTTTAATCTAAGTTTATTTATCAACGCCGTTTATTTTCCAAGTGAGTAACTTCATCCCCATTTTCTCTTCTATACTTTGGGGGTAGCAAGCATACTTACTCAACCAAAAAATGATTTAACACCTAGATCCTCAACCCATAACCTTTAGGTTATGTGTTGGTTAAGATAATTGTCCAATTATATGTTATATACCTCATATGATTAAATGCTACATGTTTATTGCTTTTGATCGGTTAGCCTCATCCTCATCCTCAAAAAGTATGATCATATGCTCCTCCTTGTAATATGGTAGTTTTATCAATTAGAAAGGAGCCTCATTTATTTATGATCTATATACCTCAATTGTCGCTTTTATTTACGGTTTCACATATTTGAGTTATGGAATTTTGCCTTATATTATATTTATAAAGTCATGAAATTGCTCACCAACATATATGTTGACAAAACATATTTTATGCAATGCTACAGGTTTGATTGTCGGTTGATTGAAGATTTAAAGACGTTACTTTATTTTGGACCGTTAGGTTATTAGTTAAGAGCTATTTATTTTCTTGTATTTGTAAGAAGATGTTATGACATGAATGAGTTGATTAAATATTGTCACGTTAATAGTGTCGGTGTGGCATTTGAACAATCTTAGTTCCGCCCCGGCATGTTCCGCCGCTTTGTCGAGGTGTGATATCTATGGAAGATAAAGTATCCAGCTCTGTTGATGGGTTCAGGAGAAATGGGACTCATTTGTGTCTAATCTGAGACAAAACAATATACTTGCCAAGTTAGACATAAATTACTTCATCCTGAAATTGAGGGAGGAGGAACTGAGGATGAATACAGGTCACAGAAAGGATCCTACGACCAGAATCCTTCACTTTATAACTCATTCCCACTCCAACCAGTTCAGGAGCACCAATTTAAACAGCTTTGTGTCTAGTTCAGTAGCTCCTTCTCATCCACCGCTTAGGACCAGAAACGTCAGGGTCATCCTCTACCCAATATATAGTGCCTAAAGCCACACTACAAAGTTGAAGACCGAGAATCTCGGTAATATCACGATGGAAGTAGCAAAGGAGCACATGGATCTCCTAGCAGCTGTTGTCCATTCCTATGATGGTCTAGTTGAATGAAAGATTGGAAATTACCATCTAGCAGATAAAGACTATGAGCAGGTGGACGAAAATGAACTAGAAAGAATGGATATAATGTGAGCTTTGGCTAGTGCGATCAGAAGGGCAAAAAAGTGTGTGAAAAAGACAGGACAGAACTTGGTAGACACAAAAGACACAACCTTTGGTTTCAACAAAACCAAAGTTACCTGCTTTAATTGTGGAGAAAGGGGCATTTCAAACGTGAATGTGCAAAGCCCAAGAAAACAGGTAACAAAAATCCATTCACATCCTTCAACCGTCAAGACAAAACCCACGAGTGGAGCTACCTCGTCAAGCAAAGAGACAAAGGCCTTGACTGCTCAAGGTGACGAAGGATAGGATTGGACCTTCAGTTTTGTGTCTCCGGGTGAGTTAAACATTGCCTGTGTTGGGGGACTGGATGATGGCTCGACTAGTGAAGGTGAAATCACAGTTGAACAAGTAACATCAGATAAGAAGAAGCTGTGAATATGGTCGATCACCTAATTGAAAAAGAACTCAGAACGACTTGTTCAGAATCTCCAGCATCCGAAGAGTCAAACTCTGCATTGATGGCTGATTCAACTGAGTCTTCACAGGTAAGTACAAAGACCAACTATTTGAAAATCATGCTTGTATTGAATGTAACAAATTTAGAGAAAGCATAGATTTAAATTTCTAGGTTATTAGACCATAATGATAGCTTGGTAAATGATTACCACTGTGCACATAAGCTAATCGGATTTTGAAACAAAACGAGTGCAGTTATAAAGAGAAAATAGAACTTCTAAGTAAACAACTAAGGGAAACCGAGGTTGTTGCTTTTAATCAAGAAAATGATATAAAGTTATATTTAAATTCCTTGGATGAAACTAAGAAAGAAAAAGTAGTTTTAGAAGTCGAAGTCAACTCATTAAAACAAAAACAACACAGTTGGACCAGTTCTTCTCACATAGTTCAACAATTAGTAAAAGAACGAAATAACGGGGAGGGGTTGGGTTACAAAGTGGTCCCACCACCACATGTGATCATGTTAAATGCTAAATGTAGACCCGTAAATAACAATCCAATTAAGGATCAGGTGGTGTCCACTCCTCTAGTTAGTGATCCAGATTACACGGGTAATGTAAGGCCCCGTTCCCGGGACGCTTACAGTTGGCCAATCATTGCTTATAAAACATATAATTACATTAACTTGAAATGAACATTGCAGCGGAAACATTAAAAACAACATTTTAAATATAAATTCTTTTGCAAAATAATATAACATTCATTACATGTTTTCATTTGTTCGTATTACAATGCAAAAACATTAACAAAAGAATACCATTCAAAATGCCAAGTAACTGCCCCTCGCCATCCTCAGCAATGCTCACCTGCCAACTGGAAAATGCATAAAAAGGTTAGTGTTGCTAAGTGAGTTCTAGTTTTATAATAAAACATACTTTATCTTTCGTTTAAAACCCTTCTTTACTTTCATTCAATCATAATAGGTTTTAGAACGTGATCACACATTGTACGTACACATAGATAATATTTATTATCTTCATCATCATTCATTTCGTACTTTTATTATCTTTTGTTTTCATCTAGGTCCTGTCATGTGCTTAAACCCCCTCTAGAGCACCAAGCAATTCATCTAGGGTTAAGCGACAAGGACCCCATACATTTGGTCAATCACAAAGATTGAACCCCTGTGCGCATCCTCATGGGGTATTTAACCCACACACAGTTGAGCTGACAACCCCTCATTAGGTGTGAACCTCCATACATATGCTTAATCACACAGATCAAGCCCTAGTGTGCATCCTCATAGGGTAGCTAACCTGCACACAGTTGAGCTATCACTCCTTATTGAGTGTGAATCTCCATACATTTGCTTGCAAGACTTTCTTACGTTCGTTCGTTCATTAATGCATGCATTTTTCATTTTGGTCCTCTTTTCATTATCTTCCACTTTACGTTACATAATACTTTTCATTTCATTCATTAACATTCAACGCAAAGCCAAGGGAAAACAATCATACAAAATAAGGAACATAACATACACATACAACCGCATCATACAGGGCATCATACATACATAACATACATCATACATACCATCATGCATAAACATCAAATATTCATCATAACATTCCCATCCTAACATCTATGACCTCAAAAGTCAATTTATATAGCCCCCAGGAACCTCCCTAGTCAAAGCCTACATTCATATTTTCCCTAGAAAGTCAGAAAACATTCTAAGTGTTCATCCGCATTTGTCTTTTGTTCATCCGCATTTACTATAGTTAATCCACATTTATTTTGCTTCATTCACATTTCTTTTACTTCATCCGCATTTCTTTTACTTCATCAGCATTTCTCTTACTTAGTGGTAAATGTTCATCTGCATTAACTGTTCATCCGCATTTCTTCCCATTACTCATCTGCATTGGTTTACTTAGTAGTTAATGCTCATCCGCATTAACTGTTCATCCACATTTCTTCATATTACTCAACCGCATTGGCTTACATAGTAGTTGATGCTCATCTGCATTAACTGTTCATCCGCATTTCTTCCCATTACTCATCCGCATTGGCTTACTTAGTAGTTAATGCTCATCCGCATTAACTGTTCATCCACATTTCTTCACATTACTCATCCGTATTGGCTTACTTAGTCAGATTCTAAAACTTAAATATATAAGCCTTAAACATCAGATCTCATTTCCCAATCACCATCCATCATGTTCTAAGCTTAAGTCTTACCTTCTAAGCCTTAGAAACATAACCATACATCATCAAGCATGAACATAGCCAAGCATTACATCATAACATCAACATGTACATAGTCATACATACGGTTTAAAACCCAGTTTAATGAAATCATGCATTCATGCATTACCAGCCCCAAAATCAGTTAAAAACTAGTAAAAGAGGGGTTCTAGAACTCACCTTGAAAGCCTCTTCGGGTATAGCTTCTTCCAACTCATTTGCAAGTGAGTTCAACCACCTAGAAACCCACTAAAAACATACCCGAACACATACAAACACACAAAAGCACAAACCCGAGGATATGACCAGTTAAGAACATCATAAACACACGAATTCTTATGTTGAATTCGATTTTGCTTTTTGTTCTTCATAATCCGAGAGTTTCAGCTCCTTTTCTCTCTCACTCTACCAAGATTGGAATGAAAAAGGTGTGATGTGACCATTTAGGCGGCCATACCACCTTTATCACCAACTTTTAAACTTTTTGTACTTTTTCTCACTTTTAACCCCTACTCTTGGGTATTATTTCTTTTCCTTCTTTTTCTTCACTTTATTCTTCTTTCTTTAGTACAAAATAACCGGGTGTTACAGGTAAACCGGTGAATTCTGTCACTAATCAGAAGGAGGCTACTTTGAAATCTAAAGGTAAGTTGCCTATTGTGAATTTGAATAAACAATTTGAAAAGGTTAATGTAAGGTCAAGTTCTCCAAAGTCTATCTCAAAACCCAAACTGACTAAACCAGTTAACCCTAAAATGCTAGTCATCAAAGTCAAACCAAAGGGCATGTTAAAGATGTTAAAAACATCAAAACAATTAATTTTGTTTATAAAGGTGATACATCTAAATGAGTAGTGATTAAATCCAACCAGACACAGGTCACCCCAGTAACATACTCAACCCCACATAAATAGTTTCCTCAACATGTAGAAGGTAGATCATGCTATACTTCTGGAAAGAGAGGACACATCTCTTCTACCTGTCTTTATTATTAGACCCCCAGATAGAAATTTGAACTTTATGATGCTAAACAAAGTTCTTGGAAAAGGAGTTCTATTACTCCACCAAAGAGAATAAATGAACCTAAAGTTCAAACTGTAAGCCAGTCATCTGTTTATCACAAACAGCCTTACACAAAACTGGCTTATGGAAAGAAAGTCAAGTCTAGTGTCTGATATTGAGAACAAGAAGAAGAATGATATGGCCTCACCCTCAAATGGATAGTGGGTTGAGTTCATGATGTGTGATTCCTCTAGGTCACCCAAGCTAGTTAAGGCTTAGGTCCCAAACCTAAACTGATAATTTCCCTTGAATGTGCAGGGTGTTCGCTATAGTGCTATCAAAAATACCTGATTGTGATAGTGGGGCATCTAGGCACATGACAGGGAACCTGTCTCTCCTTTCAAATGTCAAACATATTAAAGGGGGACATGTATCATTTGCTGGAAATAAAGGAGGATACATCAGCGCTCAAGGTGAAGTGGGAAACCAGAAAGTAAAGTTTGATAAGGTCAACTACGTTCAACAATTACAAAATAACTTGCTTTTAGTATCCCAGATATGTGACAAAGGATTCAAAGTTGTTTTTAACAACAAGAAGTGCTATGTATTGAAGAAGGATTACGTTATCCCGGAGGATCAAATCTTAATGTCAGCTTCAAGATATAATGATTTATATGTCTTAGATCTATCAATGGCCTCCACAACCGATTATCAAGTTCAATTCTTATTGTCAAAGGCAACTGAGAGAGACTCAATCTCCTAGCATAGGGGAATGAGAGACATAAATCCATGGAAGATGAATCGTCTGATCCAGAATGATTTAGTGAATGGAGTAAACGTCAAGAATTTTCAACTTCCAGATTTTTGTGTAGCGTGTAAGAAAGGAAAACAGACCAAGAAGTCTCATAAGGCAAAGAAAGTTAATTCCATTGAATTACCTCTCGAACTTCTACACATGGATCTGTGAGCACCAAGAGCATCACTGGTGATTTGTACTGCTATGTAGTCACTGATGACTACTCTAGATTCTCTTAGGTAATGTCTCTGAAATCCAAATCAGAGACATTTCAATCGTTCAAACAGCTGGTGACTATGTTGGAATCTCTCTACAAGCTGAAAGTGCGACAGATTTGCCTAGACAACGACACGGAGTTCAAGAACCAGTGGATGGAGGCATTCTGCAAAGAGAAAGGAATTGTACATCAGTTCACATCAGCCTACACTCCACAAATGAACAGAGTTGCTAAACGGAAGAACATGAGCTTGATAGAGACAACAAGAACGATGCTAACAAACTCGAAACTGCCCATCCAATTTTGGAATGAGGCAGTTGCCAATGCATGTTACACCCTCAATCGAGTCTTGGTGGTTAAACGTCATGGTAAAACGTGTTATGAGTTGCTTCAGCGACTTAAACCTAATGTGGAGTACCTCGAACCATTTGGTGCCCATGTACGCTGCTGAAGAAAGCTCAGTCAGGGAAGTTCAGTGAGAAGGCTAAAAAAGGGATATTGCTAGGATACAATATACCAACAAGAGAGTTTATAATAACTCAACGGATCAAGTAGAAGTGTGGTGCAACATTGACATTCAGAGATACACCACCCCCTGCTGGAAAAGGACCTGCGTTCTTCTTTGATTATGATGGATTCTTTAAGTCCTTCAACACCTCTCTCTCCCTTCCTGATGATGAGTTATCGACCAAAATGATGTACGATTTCTTAAACTCACCTTCACTAGACTCGGAATTACAAGACAACATTAGTAGTATGTCAGTTTTTTTAGTAGAGGGTTAGTCACCTGGTAGTGTAAGAAGCAGACCTCAGTTGCTCTGTCAACATGTGAAGCTGAATACGTTACTGCTGCAAGTTGTTGTTCACAAATCATCTGGATTCAACAGCAAATACGCGACTACGGTTTGCAATTTTCTAACACTCCTATCTATGTTGATAATTTTGCTGCTATACCCGTAACAAAAAATCCAGTCCAACATTCTAAAACTAACACATTGGTATTAAGTATCACTTTATACGTGACTGTTTTGAAAAGCAACTAATCGATGTGGTTAAAATAAATACGGATTTTCTTTATCGAGGGTTTTCTACCTATTAAAGGTTAATGGCGTGAAAAAGAAAAGTGATGTGATTTCAGAGGAAGAAAATGCCTAGTCCAACATATTTTATTATTTATTTAATTTTATTTTTATTTTTATTTTTATTTTCCTGTCTATAAAATCCAAAAACACAAAAATATATTTGGTTTTAGAATTTTAGGAGGAGAATAGGTTATATTAGTATAGTATTAAATTAGCTGCTTTATTTAATTACTTCAAAAAATGAGGAAGGACAACTTAGCTAAAAGGAAAGTAATCAAAACTGTGATACTGATTCAACGTTTATGGAAAATGATAGTACACAGGGAACAGATTGTTTGGGACTTCAAAAGAGTTTAACTGATTAAGATGGAAAATTCAAAGTTTAAGTCTGAAAATTCTAAGCAAAATAAAAGAAAAATGATAGTAAAACTAGTAGGCTACTAAGGTAACATAGAGAAAGTAGACCTAGAGGCTGCTAGTTCATTATATGATGTGTTAGTAGATTCAACATAATAGATAAGTAGACCTCATTGGTGGTCATAAAATTCAAACTAAGTTGTTCAACTTGCTGTGGGTTCCTATCTTATCCCTAGTTAACACAATCAACGCAGTTCTAATACGGGGTGAAGAGCAAAATAAATGCCACAAATGTGTGCGGACGACCATAAAAATGAGCAAATCACATGGAAAATGCAAAATGCATTCAAGCTAATAACTTATGTTGTTGGTGCGTTATGTGCAAAAAGAAAATAAATGCTCTAACAAGAAGATAGTGCAGGAACGGTGAAGGGGGTCACTTACAACACAATACAATAAAGAGGAGATTAACCAAACTTAATCAAACAGTAAATTGGATTAACCACAAATGAGACACTAAGAACACAAGTAATATATGAGACAGAACAAAAGAACACAAGTGTATGGTTTTCAAGAATGTAGTATATTGCTTTCTCTATGTTCTATTACAAGTGTTACAAAGCATAATAGAAAGATACAAGAACATGAGATACGTATACTACATCCTACAGCCGACTATACTTTGAAAGCCAGCTGAATACAATTGACTAGACACAAACAAAATCAATTGTAAAGTCAAAAGGCAGATTGCATTTTGACTAGTGACTATGACATGCCATAGCTCACATCCTTATCTATTACAAAAAGGATAAAATACATGAAGTAGAAAGTTACAGACTCAAGACCGCAATGTACAGTTACCAAAAGCATAGACCTTTTCACCAACTCATGTAAGTTGGTGACCTTACATAGATGCTACGGAAAGGTGTCCAGCTTTATGGAAAAGTACATCCGATAAAGCATGTGTCAAAAGTCTTCAGAAGAAATCTATCTTCATAAGTTGAAGCTTCAGAAGACTTTGTCTCTGAGGCTTCGAAAGACTTCATATTGGCTTGGGAAGATACTAGTCTTGGCTTCAGAAGATTTCACACTTAGAGTATTTCAGTTGCATGTGTGAAACTTCCTAAGCATTCTTCTTCAATGCACTTGTGCAGCATGCAGGATAGACTTTGGATGTTTGAGTTGCATTAGCCTCTTCATTAATCTCTACAAACTCCCCCTAGGCTTATGCTACCAAAACATGTAGTAGACTTCATATATCAACAGTCCTCATTAGGATGAGCACCATTCCTTTCTTCATAAGGTGATCAGGATCCTTCAGACTATCAGAATGTCTTCTCATATCAAAGAGATCATGCAGAGGCAACTGAAACATATCTTGCCATGTGTAAATGTCTTTAGTGCCTTGATCTCTAATGACATGCCATCTTTCTAGATTTGTGGTTTATGTCCAAGACAAGATGGGTCTTCCTGATGCTAGAGGAGCTGTTGAATTGGAGTTGATGTAGCATCCTCTGGCTGCACATCCTTAGGATGTTCTGACTCATCCTGGGGTTTAGAAGAGGGTGTAGTCTTCTTCTTCTTTGGCTTTGGTTTAGAAGCCATCCTCTTCATTCTCTTTACAGGTTTTAACTGAGAAGACTGGACTGCAGTACTAGATTGATCTTCATTGTTTTTCTCAGTTGGGACTTCCTCTCTCTCAGGCTCAAAAGGAGAGGGAGGTTGACCCTGCTGTGGATCAGAAGATGATCCTTGTTGAGTTTCAGCAGGAGGTCCAGGTTGTGTTGTCTCTGGTTGTTCAACCTTAACCTCCACTTTAGGTGTGTTAGTACTTGAAAGATTAACATGTTGTATTTATATGTCTTTTTACTATTTGTAATAGTATAGGACTAGTTTTGTAATATGTTAGTTCCTTGTGTTTCATTATAAATAGCTTAGTCTTGTAGCAGTTAGAAGGGGCAGAGTAGTGACGAACAACAGATTTTTAACTGCTTACTTACTTTGTAATTGTCTTTGTTTGATATTAATGAAACTATGAATTTTGTTGATATCTTTCTTGATTTGATTACTTTGTTTGTATTTCTTTGAATTATGTTCATACATCATCACAGATTGGTACATTTGATCCTATCAAATGGTATAAGAGCTGTTGGTTGGGTGAATTTTGAGGTTTGTCGAACTGTCAAACTCAAAAAAATTCACTGAATTTGTGATTGATAGACAATTCAATTGAAAATTTGTGGATTTCAGATGTGTTTTATCATCAGAAATATGTTTTAAACCACAATCAGCAGTTAAATTCATCAAATTCGAGATAATTTGTTGAATTTGTGTTCGAAAAGTTCACTATTTTTTGAATTGAAAATTACAAAATTGATTGATTTGTTGTTGATATTGAAAGAAATTGATGTTAGAAGAATGATTATCGGTATAAAACATGTCTAATTGGAAAGTTTCAATCCAATTCATCAACTTTTGAAGAATTTTAGAAGATTTGAGTTAGTTACATTCATATGAACATGATGAATGTGGTGCATTAGAGTTAAAGTTTGCTAAAAAATTGTCTAAGTGTTAGGCGTTTGACTACTGTTTAGTCGCATTAACACTGTTTAGATGTTTTCAGTTCAGACGTTTGATGACTGTTGAAGAGTAAAAGTCCAGACGTATCATCACTGTTGAGGCGTATTAGAACTGTGTAGACGGTTGACAACTGTTGAAGGGCATTACAACTGTGTAGGTGCATTATAACTGTTCAGGCATTTTACTACTGTTCAGACGCATCAACTTAGGTGTTTTGGAAAAATTTTCTAAGTCATTCCCTTAGACGTCTCTCAACTTAGGCACATTAATTATTTGGAAGTTTGATTAGTGTTTAGGCGCATCACCCTTGATACTTAGAATTTTTTTTAAGAAAATTTTTCAAAATTTTTTTTTCATTTCTTTTCATAATTCAAAATGTAAGAAAAACAACAAAAATATAAGAATGGTGAAATCAGAAGATTCTGAAAATAGAGTTCCAAAACTTAAAAATAAAACTGATTTCAAAAATTGGTCTCTTAGGTTAAAACTTCATTTAAATTCCATTGATACTGATCTTTGGAAATCTATAGAGAAAGGACCATACATTCCTATAATCACTGATGGGCCTGACAGAGGGTTTGTTTATACTAAAGATTCTCAAGAACTCTATCCTGAAGATGGTCTTCAAGGAGATGATTTGAGAAGAGTAAAGAATGATATCAAAGCATATTCCTTGATGTGTAAAGGACTACCTCTGGAAGTTCTTGCAAGGCTTGATAGATATCAAACTCGATACACCATGTATAAAGCCTTAAAGACCATTTGTGAAGGAGGCAAGGAGATTCAAAATCTCAAGAAACAAAAGTTGAAAAGGCGATTAGAATTGTTTCAACATTTGTCTGGAGAAAGCATAAATCAGATGATGAACAAATTTGTTCAACTTACAACTGAGATGTCAACAGCTGGTATTAATCCTGATCTTGAAGATCTAAATCTTAGACTACTCAATGCTTTACCCTCATCATGGAAACAAACAGTAACCTTACTAAAGCATACTGAGAAGTTCCCTATGGGTCTAGATCTACTCATTGCTAAGATAGAGTCAGTAGAGATTGATGAAAGCTCAAGGAATAATGATAGAGCAGCATCAATGTCTCTTGCTTCTCCTGCAAACACTACTGAAAATGCATTCATGGCAAAAAGTGAGAAAATTACAAAAGAAGAGGGAGATTTATTTGTTGGAGCAGGATTTTTCACTGATTCATCATTTACTAGTGCTCCTGCTTATACAACACAGTCTCATTCTCAATCTCCTCCTAAATCTTAGTCTTAAACATCTAATATTCACAGAGAGACGTCTTCATCTAACTTTGCTAAATCTAGCAAAGTTAAAGATGTGATAAACATCCTATTAGAGGATGAAGAGTCTAAAACTGCATTCACTGTATTTATGGCTAGTTTTCAAGCATATCAAGGTAGCCATTTAACTCAATTAGACCTTGTTTTGCAGGATTTGTTTGAAATGGATCTTGAAGATGTTGAAGAGATGGACTTAAACTGGCAGATGGTGATGATTGCTTACAGGACACAAAAACACTCATATGTCAACAGGAAGTACAAGCCAAGTGATAACAAGACTATTGGGTTTGATAAGTCAAAATCAAGGTGTTTTAACTGTAACAATTATGGACATTTCTCCAGAGAATGCAAAGCTCCAAGGAATAATAGAGGAAATGCTCAATCAAGTTCTAGCAATCAAAGGTTTCAACCAGCTCAGAAGACTTTTCAAAAGCCTTATCAAAGTCTTCCTATGCCTGAGCTTAAAGATGAAACAAAATCATCTCATGAAACCAAGAAAGCTTTAGTAGTCAGCATAAAGATGTTATGATTGGAGTGCATATGCTGAACAGTTTACAAATGATTTAACATCAAGTTTATCTCTTGTTGTAGAAATTCAGGGAGAAGATTGGTCAGAAAATAATAATCCAAAGGTGGAAGGTGAGAATGAAGAAGATGACTATGATTGGAGTGACAAATCTGATCCTAAGGAGGATACAGATGAAGTAGCTCTAATGGACAGTGTGATCAACCTAAGGTTGACACTTTCTTCAAAATCTTAAACCTTATCTCCGAAATTCCCTGAATTCCCATCTGAAGTGAGAGAAAAACTCTGCACAAAATCATGCTATGAACATGTTGAATACTATAGAAACTACTCATATAAAATTTGTGAGAAACTAAAACAAGAAGAGTCAATGCATAACAAACTAAAATCTGATCATAAAACAGCAAATCAAAAGATTATTTCTCTTCAAACTTCATGGAACAAAACACTAAAAGAATTAGAAATTGTTTCTAAACAATTGGAAGAGATGACCAAAAAGCTTGAACAGGAGAAGATAGCACATGCTGCTACTCAAGTGGATCTTGCTAAAGTAAAAAGTTCAAAAATGATTGTAGAAAAACTAGTAAGTGAGAGAAAAGATAAACAGAAAGCAGGGTTAGGTTTCACTCATGAACCTATGCCTAAATCTATTACAAACACTTTACCAGAGAACTTTAATACACATGATCATTCTCCTAAGAATAAAGCTAAACTAAAGCTTTTTAGGTCAAAAACAAGAATTCAGAAGAAGAAAAGGAAAATGTAAAAGTTTTTGTTGAAAATGATCAAGAAAAGATTAAAAATGGTCATCCAATCAAGATAAAATCTTATAAACCTAAACAAAAAAACAAAACACTTCTGATCAAATTCATTCTGTATTAGAAGAAGTGAAAGTTCAAAGCAAAGATAAAGATAAAAACAGGTAGGAACATCAGAAGATTCAAAAACTATTAATCTAAAACAAGTTCAATCTAAAAAGGAATCTTCTTCTGATGATGTTTAATCTGGAAGTAAACCAAGTTCTTCTAAGTCAAAGAATCAAAGAAGAAGAAAGAAATCATCAAAAACAAAATTGAACAAAACAAAAGTTCAAAAAAGTTGATCAAAGCAACAAATCAGGCAACAAAACTTAAACCGGTAAAATTTGTGTCAACCGTTATTAAATATGAATTCTCTTCAAAACAACAAGGTAAATTCTATGAACAATCTCACTCTGATATGATATCAAGTTAGATTCTAAGATGTTGATACATGTATGTCCCTAGATCATGATATGTGATGTAATAGATCTTGTTTGGTATGATTAATGAAATGATATTGATAGTGTTAGTTTAATGTTTAATGTTTCATTAAGTGTCGACATTGAATTGGTAATTAGGTTGGTGACTGCTTGAATGATTACACATAATGTTTATTAATTAATACAAATACATTCAAACTTAACATAATAAAGTCTCATGCGAATGGCTCATGCGAATGAACCATACGCATGAATAACTTCACACGATTGACTCAGTTGCACGACTGAACCAGGAGACTGGATCAGTTGTACGATTGTAACATAAGATTGGCTCAGACGCACGACTGAACACTCAGTCGTACGAATGAATCAAACGCATGGTTCAATCGCACGACTGAACCAGACTAATGGTTCAGTCACACGATTGAATAATACCAACCTATAAATACAACTCAATTCGTGAAAAAGAAGAACACTCGGTTAATTACGATTCCAGACGTACCCTAGCCGTCCAGAAACCTCTCAATTCGTTCTCCAAGTTCATAGAACACATTAGATCGATTCCAATCGATTTCTAACGTTAGTTTCAATTCTTGATTGATTCTTCGTGTGTTCTCACTGATTGGATCGCCAATCAAATAGGATTCCGCACTATTTGATCTGGTTTACACGTTAATCTCTAGGTATTTCGGTAAAATACCAGGTCCTAACAAGTGGTATCAGAGCTATTGGCTCTTGATTATGTGTGATTCAATCAAGATTGATAAAAAGTTTATGTTTTTGCACTAAAAAATGCAATCTTTTGTGTCAAAAGTGATCTTGGAGGTTCCCTGCTCATCAAAGTTTGGTTTCTACGGACTTAGGCAATTCAACCTTGCGAAAGTTCGAATTTTTACGGCTAAAACACGTTAACCTATAAATTTTTGCATAACAGCAGCTTCAGTCGCACGAGTGAGCCATTCGCACGACTAGACTCATTCGCATTGCTTAGTCGCACGATTGGACATAGTTCGTATCTCCATTCGTACGATTGAACCGTTCGGTCGCACGGTTCATACGCATCAGATTCATTCGCACGACTGAGCTAATCACTTATTTCAGTCGCACGATTGAACCAGTCGTAGTGTTCATACGCATGACTGAGTGTTCATACGCACGCCTAGTCCATTCGCCCTTCAGTCGGCCGACTCAAAATGCTTATTAGACTTAAAGTTATTTACAATGGAAGATCAATTGTCAGCCTTTACTGCTGGGAAGGACTCTAGGATCCAGAACCTGCTGCTTCTTGAGAGTGAGGTGGGTAATCATAATAAACCACCAAAGCTTTTAACGTTAGATAAGTTTCCCCACTGGAAACAACGTTTTGAGATCTACCTCAATGGAGTGGATCCGAATCTATGGGAGGCCATCGAGATTGGATATAGTACACCGGTGGGAGCCGATGGAGTAAAGTTAACCTTAGGAGGGATGACAGACGCACAGAAAGTCAAATATAATGCAGAGAAGGGGTCTATGTTTGATTACACAGTCTATCCCTAAAGAGATATTCCACCAGTACTCAGAAAATAAGCAGTCCAAGAAACTATGGGATGAGCTAGAGAAGAGGTACGACGGGAAGCCTCGTTAAAGGCAATCAAGGCTAAGGAGTTAAAGAAGGAATTCGACAAGTCTCATCGATGGGAAACGAGAGTTTGGACGATGTTATAGATAGATTCTACCATCTGATGAGTGAACTGCATACACATGGAGTGGTTACTACCATGGAAGAGAAAGTTAATAATTTTGCAGACGGATTGCCTGAAAAATGGGTTTCATTCGTGTCTATCTTAGACAGAATGGAATGCTGTCAAAATGGATATTAATGACTTTCTTAAGTTACAAGAAGATCACTTAGAATAAAGTACAGAGCTCAGAAGTCTACGTACAATTAAATCCAGCTTTATATAATGCCACGCCTCAAGCTAAGACATCTGGAACACCCCTCCAGACTGCATTGTGTCTAGCTCATCGAGTCCTACACATGCACCTGCTTCAGGTTCAGAAACGTCAGGGTCTTCTTGTACCCAATACATTGGATCTGAAGCGAATGCTACTAGATTGAAGACTGAGAACCTCGGTAATGTGACTGTAGAAGTAGCTCGGAGAGCACATGGATCTATTTAGCAATGGTCCATTCCTATGATGAACTTGTTGCTGGAAAGATTGGAAACTGCCATCTGGCAGACGAGGACTACGAGCAGGTGGACGAAATAGAGCTTGAGAGAATGGACATAATGTGGGCTTAGCAAGTGCTGTCCGAGGGCGAAGAAGTTTGTGAAAAAGACTGGACAGAACTTAGTTGCTACTAAGGATACCACCTTTGGCTTCGACAAGAGTAAAGTGACCTGCTTAACTGTGGTGAAAAGGGGCACTTCAAGAGAGAATGTGTGAAGCCAAAGAAGACTGGGAACGGGAACCCGTTCTCATCCTTCACTCGTCTAGACAAGCAAACTACCAGCTACTTCCTCAAACAAGGACTCAAAAGCCTTGACTGCTACAGGAATGGAGCTTTAGGTTGTCTCACTAGGGGAATGAAACATTGCAAATGTAGAAGATATTGACAGTGATTCCTCTAGTGAAGGAGATCTAGCAGTTGAGATAGCAATGTCACATAGTGAAGAAGCAACTGCAACGAGGTCAGTTACAAGCCAAAAGTGGAGACTACCATGTCAGAGACATAAAAGACAGAAGCAAAAGAATCAGAATCATCTGATACTGCATTGATGGCAAACGCTTCTGAATCAGCTCAGGTAAGTACTACTGACACAATGTTTAATAATCATGCTTGTTCTGATTGTGATGCCTTTAGGAATAGCATAGATGCTAAATTTGCTAGATTAGTAGATCATAATGATAACTTGATAAAAGATTTGCATCTATGCACTGAGGCTAATAGGGTATTAAAACAAAATGAGCTCAGTTATAAAGAAAAGATAGACCTTTTGACTAAACAGCTTAGGGAAACCGAAGTAGTTGCCTTTAATCAAGATAATGACATTAGGTATTATCTAAACTCCCTAGAAGACACTAAGAAGCAAAAGGAAGTTCTAGAAGTAGAAGTAAATTCACTAAAACAGAAACTGCATTTTTGGACGAGTTCGTCGCACAAGTCCAACACATAGTGAAAGAAAGGAACAACGGGGAGGGACGGGTTAAAAGTGGTTCCGCCACCACCTGAGACTTGATGAACACTAAAACTAGACCTTTAATAGTAATTCTATCAAGGATCATGTAGTCTACTCTCTGTTAGTGATCCAGATTCCTTATGTTCATCTATTGAAACTGGAAACAAACAAAAGGAGACCACTTCAAAGGCAAAGGGTAAATTGCCTTGTGTCAATCTGGAAAAGGAATTTGAAAAGGTTAACTTAAAGTCCGGTTCAAACAAAGTCAAATCAGAACCTAAAAGGGCTTTTAAGGATAATCTTCACATACTTCAAATCAAAGACCACTTAACCAAAAAGAAAAGGATGTCAAACAGGTTAAATCAATTAATTTTGTTAAACCAGTAAACACATCAAAAGAACCAGAGTCAAAACCTAAAGTGAGTGATATACTAGAGTGTCACACACGTCTCCACAAAGAAAGTTTCATCATAAAGTTGATAGCAGGGCGGTGCTACAACTATGGAGAATGTGGACACATTGCTTCTACTGTCCTTATTATCAGACACCTAGGAAGAAGAGTGAACTTCAGGAATCAAAACTAAGTCTTCTAAGAGGAACTCTTTAACTCCACCTAGAAGAACTAGTGAACACAAAGTTCAATCGTTAGCCAGTCGACTGTTTTCATAAACAAGCATTGCACATCTGGCTTATGGAAAGAGAAGTCAATCTCTATGACTGGTAATGATAACAAAGAAGGAACCTGAGCTACCCTCACCTTCTAAGGGTCAATGGGTTGAATTTCTGATGTGTGATGCCTATGGGAAACCGAAGCCAGTAAAGGCTTGGGTTCCTAACCTAAACTAATCCTTACCTTGTATGTGCAGGTGTTTAATACAGTGCTGAAACTAACACGTGGATAGTGGAGCATCCAGGCACATGACAGGAAACAGAGCCCTTTTTATCAAATGTCAAAAAAATAAAAGGAGGGCATGTTTCGTTTGCTGGAAACAAGGGAGGATATATCACAGCTCAGGGAGAAGTTGGAAATCAGAAAGTTAAGTTTGATAGGGTGAACTACGTCCAGCAACTTCAAAACAACTTACTCTCTGTTTCACAAATATGTGATAAGGAATTTAAAGTCATCTTCAACAACAAGAAGTGTTATGTACTGAAGAAAGACTACGTGATCCCAGAGGACCAAGTTTTGATGACTGCTTCAAGATATAAAGATCTTTATGTCTTGGATCTGTCAACAGCTTCTACAATGGATCATGAGGTTCAGTGTTTTCTATCCAAAGCTACTGAAAAAGATCCATCTCCTGGCATAGGAGAATGGGACACATCAGTCAAAGGAAGATGAATCACTTGATTTAGAAGGATCTGGTGAGAGGTGTAAATGTCAAGAACTTTCAGCTTCCTGATTTCTGTATAGCTTGCAAGAAAGGTAAACAGACAAAGAAGTCTCATAAAGAAAAGAAAGTTAATTCAATAGAACTTCCTTTTGAACTTCTACACATGGATCTGTTCGGTCCAGTCAGTACAAAGAGCATTGCAGGCGACTGTACTGTTTGTGGTCACCGATGACTACTCAAGGTTCACTTGGGTAATGTTTCTGAAATCCAAATCAGAAACATTTGAATCATTCAAGGAGTTGGTAACCACACTAGAATCTCTCTACAAGCTGAAAGTTAGACAAGTACGCTCAGACAACGGAACGGATTCAAGAACCATTGGATGGAGGAATACTGCAAGGAAAAGGGATTGTGCATAAATTCACTTCTGCTTACACACCTCAGATGAATGGCGTTGCTGAGAGAAAGAACGGGAGCTTGATAGAGACAGCACGGACTATGCTGGCAGACTTGAAACTGCCTATCCATTCTGGAATGAGGCAGTGGCAAATGCATGTTATACACTGAATCGAGTCCTGATAGTTAAGCGCCACGGAAAAAACATGTTACGAGCTACTACAAAGAGACAAAACCGAACTTGGAGTATCTCGAACCATTGGGGGCGCCCGTGCACACTTTGAAGAAGACACAAGGGGTAAATTCAGCGTGAAGGCACATGTAGGCATCTTTCTAGGATACAAATACCTACACAAGCGCGTTTACAATAAATCAACAAGGTCTAGTAGAAGTTTGGTGTAATGTTGATGTTCAGCGATTCACCAACCACCTACTGGCAAAGGACCGCCTACTTCTTTGACTATGATGGATTCTTCAAGTCCTTCAACATTCCTCTCTCTCCTCAGATGACGAATTAGCTACAAGAATGATGTATGATAGCTTGAATCCACCACATCTAGCTCACAGGAGAATCATCTAACTCATTCAGGGGGAGTATCGACGACAGTGACACCTCCTCTGAAAATGAAGCTGAAGAAGATACCCAGAACAGTCAAGTCAGGAACAGGTTCCAGTTCCTGAAAGTCCACCAGCATCTACCAGTGGTGCACCTTCGAAGTCAGAGCTCAAACTCCACTACCTCAGATGAAGAAACAAATGTTCATCATCTGGCTCTGAGGTAGTTGTTCTACTACTCCAGGATACGTCTAAACGTTTTCATCCCTTAGACAATGTCATTGGGGATGTCCGATCAGGAGTACAACCAAAATCAGCTGTACTCAGCTGACTATGCCTCTGTTATGGAAAAGGGATATATTCATGATGGTGCCTATCGGTGTTTTGTCTCACAGGTTGAGCCAAAATATGTCAGTGACGCACTAAATGATGAGGCATGGGTGAGTGCAATGCAAGAAGAACTTCTTCAGTTCAAGAAGTAGGTGTATGGTCTCTGGTTGATAGACCTAAAGGTGCTAAGGTCATTGGCACCAAATGGGTTTTAAAATGCAAGAAAGATGACCAAGGGGTCATTATCAGAAACAAGGCTCGACTGGTTGTTCAGGGATTTCGCCAAGTCGAGGGAATTGCTTACAATGAGGTATTTGCACCCGTGGCAAGGAGGAAGCCATTCGTATCTTCCTTGCCTATGCATCGTACATGAAGATTAAAGTCTATCAATTAGATGTGAAGAGTGCATTTCTTCATGGGGAAATTAGAAAATAGTTTATGTCAGTCAACCCGAGGGATTTGAAGATCCTTATCATCGGGATAGAGTCTACAAGTTCGACAAGGCTTTATACGGGCTTCATCAAGCTCCAAGAGCTTGGTATGAGAAACTCTCGACTATCTGTGAAACACGGCTTTCGCAGGGGAGTCATTGACTGCTCGTTTCATTAAAGAAAAAGATGGCGACCTACTGCTCGTACAAATCTATGTTGATGACATAATTTTTGGTTCAAAGAACGAAGAGTTATGCAAAGAATTTGAAGCAGTTATGCAGAAAGAGTGTTGATGAGTGCTATGGGGAGATGAAGTTCTTTCTCGGGCTACAGGTGGATCAAACACCAAATGGGATCTTCTACATCAGACCAAGTACGTAAGCACATTCTCAATCGTTTTGACATGGAGAATGCATCTCTGCAGGTACACACTGGCTACGAATCACGACATAGCCCCTGATGAAAATGGAGATCTGGTGGATGCCACGATGTACCGAGGAATGATTGGATCCCTCATGTATCTCAGCCTCTAGACCTGATATCATGTATGCGACATGTTTATGTTCTAGATATCAGGCTAAACCTAAGGTCAATCATCTGATCGGGGTCAAAAGGATTTTTCGCTATCTAAAGGGTACACCCACACTAGGGTTGTGGTATCCTCATGATGATGATTTTGAGCTCACGGCGTATAGTGACTCGGACTACGGAGGCTGCAAGATGAACTACAAGTCTTCATCAGCAGGGTGTCAATTCTTGGGAGAAGATTAATTACCTGGCAGTGTAAGAAGCAGACATCGGTTGCATTGTCAACCTGTGAAGCCGAATATGTTGCTGCTGCAAGTTGCTATTCACAAATCATCTGGATTCAACAGCAAATGCGGGATTACGGTTTAACATTCCATTCTACTCCTATTTTTGTAGATAACTCTGCTGCAATTGCAGTAACTAAAAATCCGGTCCAAATCCTAAGACCAAACATATCGGTATTAAATATCACTTCATACGAGATTGTTCGAAAAGAACTTAATTGATGTGGTAAAAATAATACTGATTTTCAACGTGCGGCCTCTATACTAAAGCCTTTGATAAAACACGTTTTCAATATCTGCTAGAGGTCAACGAGTTAAAAAGAGAAGTGATGTATTCCTGATGATGATCATGAGTAGTCCAATGTAGTTTAGTTAATTTTTCTTTTTATTTTATTTTATTTGTTTTTTTAGTCTGTTTAAATAAAACTCATGTTATTCTGCTGTTTTATTAAAATCCTAAAATAATTAAACCAGGTTGATTTTAGTATTTAGGGGGAGAAAAGTCAGCAAGCAACATTAAAAAAAAAAGAAAAAAAAGGAAACCAAGGGAGAAGGAGTGGAAAGCTGATACAAAGTAGATCGTATGTGATACCGATTCAAACCCTTTGGAATATGATAGTACACACGAACAAGTCAAGAGGGACTTTAAAATCCTAATTTAGAAAAGATGAAAAAAATTCAAAGTATAAGTCTGTGTAGTCTAAGCAATAAAAAAGGGAAGATGATAGAAAAACTAGTAACCTACAGGTAACACAATGAGAGTAGACCTAGAGGTTGCTAGACCACAATTGATATGTCGGTAGATTAACAAATAGATGATTAGACCGGACTGGTGATCTCAAGATCAACTAAACTGTTCAACTGACTGTGGGCTTCCATCTTATCACTGGTTAACACAATAAAAAATATTCCAATAAGGGGTAATGAGCATGTAAACGCACAAATATGTGCGGTTTGACCATAAATAGAGCAAAGCACGAAAAAAATGAAAGAAAAATGCTATCAAGCTAATGACCTATGTTGTTGGTGATTTGGTGCAAAATAAAAGCTGCTCTAACAAGGAGATAGGTTGTGTGCCTCTCTGCTGTGCGATGGCACTGACCTGAGGAAGCATAACCTAGATATTCTAGAATTCATTGTTGTTTGCCGCCTCTTTGCTGTACGATGGCACTGACCTGAGGACTGGTTTCTCTATGAAAGATCTAAGAATAGTCTTCTTGTAACAATACCCGTAGACGCTCAAAAGCTCCTGAGGGATGTGATTACCATATAAGTGTGGGATCCACAAATGTTCGTTGAATTAAATAAACCAAAAACAATCACCGGTTGAGTCAAGAGTCTGTGTATGGATTTAAGTGGACAAACATATTGACAATCATTGTGGCTGCAATTCTTGAAAGTTCAAATCAATGTGGTAATCTAAGAGTTCCAGTATGATTCCCTAAAGCTGCTGATGAATCTGGATAAACACCAAGAATTGAGCATCGAAAGAGTTTGATAACAATTCCAAATGATTTGATGTTCCTGTATGATTCCAAATTGAATTGGTCCAGGTGTGGTCAATCTAAGTTGAAGCTTTCGATTCCGGAATCAAATCCCGTAGATTTCCATCTTAGGGTTTTATCCCTCACAAAAGGTTCAAAAACAAATTTATTTGTGTATTTAGTTTAAGTTTCTATGTTAATCTTTTAGTGTGTGTGTCTGTCGGACTCCATCAGGAAAATCAGAATGGAATTAACTCACCTAAAAGGGTCATGTCTGAGATGGCGACATGTTTTTCAAGTTTAAAGAGTCACGTAAGAGGTGACAACGTGTTTAAAAGAGTCACGTCTGAGGTGACTGAATTGGTTAAGAGCTTATAATGTTATTGTCAAAAGTTAAAAGGGTCTTAAAAGTAAAATGTTCAAAATGATTGTAAACTCACTAAGTGTGACCCATTCGCACGATTGGATCATGGTTATGGACCAACTATGCGAATGGCTCCCAATCGGCCGAATGGACATGAGAATGATCCATTCGACCGAATAGAAGGGGGAGAATGAAACAGTCGACCGACTGAGGCTCAGTCGGTCAACTGAAGATGCGAATGAAGGAGACCGAATGAGGAAGTCGACCGACTGAGACTCAGTCCGCCGACTGAATGTGATTGACTAGGCCAATCGTACGACTGAGACTCAGTCGCCCGAATGAACTGAGCGAATGAGGCCAGTCGGCCGATTGAACTTAGGTTAAGTATTTAAGGGCCTCAGTCAATCGCATGTTGCTCACCACACCAAAATCGCACCCAAATCGCATTCTTCCCGTTACTCTGCCATAAATTGCTACAGATCTTGATTTACATTGCTGTCGAGTTTCTTACATTCGAGTGATGATTTTACATGTACATTACTCTTGAATCTTACCAAAATCAGAAGACTAAAGAACCTACATAAGAGACACTCGATTCAATCAAGAACCGAATTGTGAAATGACCTAATCACCTCCGTAAACTAAGCAAAATGTTAAAATTAAGTTTAATAGGTTATTAGTGACAAGTAGGCGAGTCTAATGGACCATTAAACACTGTTAAATGACTTAAATTGGTCAAGATTCGACCCACAGGCGATCGAACAGTGGGGCAAGCGACTGGTCATTCGAATGAACTCCAATCGCCCGATTGAACCTTGCGATTGGGTCATTCGGCCGAAAATGAACCACCCGAATGAGTTCAGTCGGCCGACTGAACCAATCGAAGACTCAGTCGGCAGATTGAACTCAATCGCATGTATCAATCAACCGAATGAACTCAGTCGTACTTAAGAACAACCGAATGACTCCAGTCGCATGATTCATTTGCATGAATGAATCAGAATGGAAGTGAAACACTACACTTAGAACTGAATTCTGATGTATTATGTACTAATGATCATGTGTTTTGTGTTTCAGGAAAAAATGGCTGACAGATGGTCTCTTAATCCAAAGCACAACATATGTGCCCATTTGGACCACACAACTCGGAACGGGGCCAAGTTCTCCGAGATTATAGCCTTCCTCAAACGCTCACGGATACATAAGGCTATTCTACACCGTGCACGCCTTACAAATCACTACACCAGGCATTCTGGGAGAATGCCTCAGTGGATCGCTCTCGTGAGCCATACAGCATCCGAAGCACCATTTTGGGTCAAGCTATCGACATTACCGCTACAGATATCCAGAGAATCCTTGAGTTTGGGGATGACTCCACTCACCCCACTAAGTTACACCTTTGACAGTGAGAGGGTGTTTCCTCCGAATCATCAGTATGGGGGGACATTAACTCGGGGGTGCTAAATAAGAGCAACCTGTGCCCACAATACAAATATCTGGCACATGTGATCTTAAGTGCATTGCTTCGAGAAGGGGTGGTTTCGGTGACCTATCAGATCAGATACAAAATGCCTTCGTGGCTCTGGTGCTGAACCACCCTCTCAGCTTCTCTAATATGATCTTTGCTTATTTGGTAGAGAACATTGAAACAAAAGGGAAAGAAGGTTTTTGTATTATCCAAGGTTCCTTCAGATGATATTCAATGAGAAGCTGCCTCTGCTCCCCAAGGAAAGTCATGATGCAGTGACTTGGAACTTATGGATGACACTACTTGGGTAGGATGGTGGTGTACCAGGGCAAGCAAGTGAAGCCCCAGGCAAAGAGGCTGATTGGCCATTTAGCAGATGAAAGTTATGTGGCACCGGGGAGATGCCAATGGTGTCACGAGGACAGTGACTCCGACGTGGAGCCATTGTCCTACCTACTGATGATTCAGATGATGATGATAGTGGGGGTGCCGGAGACAATATGCCTGTTCCACAGAGAGGTACTACGTCTGATGTCGTGCCTCCAGCATCCGCCCCGGCTGCAGAAGTTACTGAATCAGCTGGGTTTCATCATGATTTTGTCCTTGAGACAAAAGTTGAAGAAGAAGAGTCTGATGAGGAGCCCTCACCAGGACTGTGGGAAGAAAAGTGGTTCCCACAGTACATGGGCTTCGGGTGGTTGGTGAGCACCAAGAGACTCTGGAGAGACAGAGACCGACCCGACCTATGTTCCAGGGTCAATCGGCAGGATAGGAGGGGGAGCATCCACCTCGAAGGGAACGAGGAGAAAACGGTTAGCTCAACCCCATGGGCAGAAACCAAAGAAGAAGCGCCGTTTGACCTTCATCACTACTACCTCAGCCACTACAGCCACTACCACCACCACTACCACCTCTTCAGACACACCATCCACCACCATAGCACCACAGCCCCCACAGCAACCACAGACACCACCAGACCTACCACCACAATACAGATGCCAGCCACCACTACATCATTCACCCCTCACTCACCACCACTATCATCCCGACCTGACCGATATTCACCACAGCCACTACCACCACCACTAGCCACCAAACCGAGCCCTCAGCCTATCCCTCATGCACTTACAGATCACCTCTACCTATAGTTACGGTAGAAGAACAGTTGTCTGCACTAAACAGAATGGTAATGCGTTTGCTGGCTGCCGATGAGGAAAAGGCCTCCAAATCCGCCAGCTTACTGACCTGACGGCTGCACAAACTCACCAAATTGCAGAGCAGGCTCAAGTGATAGAAAGACAGGCCCGACAGATGACTGCCCAGAGCGACGAGATAGCCATTCTCCAAACTCAAAGCGTCACCTCAGGGAAGAAAATAGAGGAGTTGGAAAAGGCTAAAAAGACCATTTTGCTAAAGCTGAAAGGATCGAAGGAGGAGCCCTTAAAGATAAGGGATGGGGATAGAAATGATGATGATGATGAAGACGATGATGATGATGAGAGTGAAACTACGAAGAGAAACTGAAGAATGGCACGAAGATGAAGACACTGACGGAGGAGAAGTAGCTGAATCTGTCTCAGCTCCAGGGCAAGAGAAAAGATCAAAGAACAGACAAGATCAGTCAGCTTCTGCTTCTGCACCTTCATGTGATGAGCCGAGTATTTAGGATAAAAGTAAATAGTAGATGTTTATGTATTTATTTACTTTTGTATTCTGTATTGAAAAACCATGTATTAAATGTTTATATTAAGTTAATGCATTTTGTTTGATAAATTACTAATGATTTGAGTGTGAAATGTGTAAATCAAACAGATCCAATTACAAAAGAGCTGAGTTGATATTGCTCCCCTTCAGCAGGTCAAGTCTCAACTCACAATGGTTCTTGATCTGCAAGGGATTGTTAGAAGGTCAGTGAGTTATACCCCTGAAGAAGGGAAATAATTCACGATCTATCAAACGAGCAACTGGCAGAAATTTTCAAGCTCAATCCTGATGAAATAGTGAAAGATGCTTCAACATGTAATTGTACCTGTGATGACGAGCTAAATGATGTTGATGAAATAGAGATAGAAGATGTCATGCAGAGCACTATCCTCAGTATGCTGACAATGAGGGCAATGTGGTTCCAATCTGGGTGAATCCCTTGTCGGTGATACATTTGAGGTGTTAGACAAAATGGAGCAAGAGTCAGAGAAGACAGAGGGAATGGCCCAAGCCTCAAAGGATGATGTTGATATCCGTAAGGCTGAATGGGCTGCATGTTTTAAAGAAATTAGAGCCCAACGTGCTGCACCGAAGAGGGATGCCTACACCAAGCTCTACAGAGTCAAGAAACATCTTAAGGTGTCAGGCAGGATTATCGCATGGGCATATTTTGATGATCTTAACGTTTATGCCGTTAAGAGGGAGAAGGGCATAGAGTACTTTAGATTTCCACATGATCTAAAGACTCTACCAGGTTTGAGCTCAACCAGCTAGCCAAATTGAAGCTGTTGTATGCTGACCTGAGAAAGATGTCAGGCTGGTTTGAGGCTGCCCTAAAGAAAGAGTACCACACCAGGTGGATTAACTTCAGACCTCAACAACCTACAAGGTATATTAGAAGGTCTGAGATGGATGCCATTACTGGAAACCAAAGATAGTGTTGAAGTGGAATCCTCCGCCACAATGTCAAGAATCCCACTTCGGGAAATGACAAAGGATTTCACACCACACTTTAAGTGGTGGTACTACGATTGGAGAACAGCAGAAGCGGTCATAGTCCTAAATAAAGAGGGCCAAATGGATACAATCAGAGTATTCGATCCGATGTGGCTTACCAACTTGTCGGAAAATGATGTCTATACACTTTACAAGTGGCCACTATTCTATGATACGCAAGATATTGTACAGGCCCTCTAGTTCTAAAATGTCATAAGACTTTGTTTCGCGTTTGATATTCACGCGGGAGTCACAAAAGAGAACAAGTACAAGAAATATGAGGAGGTAATGAAGAAAACAAGACATTAGAGAGATCTAGGTCCAAGGGGGAGTTTGTTGATACATGTATGTCCCTAGATCATGATATGTGATGTAATAGATCTTGTTTGGTATGATTAATGAAATGATATTGATAGTTTGTTAGTTATAATGTTTAATGTTTCATTAATGTGTCGATATTGAATAGGTTAATTAGGTTGGTGACTACTTGAATGATTACACATAATGTTTATTAACCATACGCATGGCTCATGCGAATGAACCATACGCATGAATAACTTCACACGATTGACTCAGTCGCACGACTGAACCAGGAGACCGGATCAGTCGTACGATTGTAACATAAGATTGGCTAAGTCGCACGACTGAACACTCAGTCGTACGGATGAATCAACCGCATGGTTCAATCGCACGACTGAACCAGACTAATGGTTCAGTCGCAAGATTGAATAATACCAACCTATAAATACAACTCAATTCGTGAAAAAGAAGAACACTCGGTTAATTACGATTCCAGACGTACCCTAGCCGTCCAGAAACCTCTCAATTCGTTCTCCAACTTCATAGAACACATTAGATCGATTCCTAATTGATTTCTAACGTTAGTTTCAATTCTTGATTGATTCTTCGTGTGTTCTCACTGATTGGATCGCCAATCAAATAGGATTCCGCACTATTTGATCTGGTTTACGCGTTAATCTCTAGGTATTTTAGTAAAATACCAGGTCCTAACATAAGACTTCCGCTGTAGTAAAAAGATTTGTTCCTAAGGAATTCAAAAAGGAAGTTCATGTTAAACAGATGAAAATATTTGGCACAAAATCAAAATGTAAAAAGTGAAAAATAACAGTTTAACTATTTGACACCAAAATATAAAAATGAATCAATATAGTGTCAATTTCAAAAGTTAACAAACAATTTTTTTAACTCCACAAAAGTACTGTGAAATATGTGATATGAAAAATCACAATACTGCTAAGTGCTATTTCAACAAGTACTGTCACATATGTGACATGAGAAATCATTTCACAGCAGATTGTTATTTTAACAAATACTGTACTTATTGTGATGAGAAGACTCATAATATTGCAAATTGTTATTTTAGAAAGAGATCACATACAATAGGATTTGCAAATTCAAGCATGAGAAAAGGTTATGTTATTCCTCAATATATGAGAAATCAAACTGATGGATTCAAAAGTTAATTAATCAACCTTCTTTAGGTTTGAGATCTTTTCAAAGGAACAATTATGTGAGATCTAAAAAAATGTCCAAGAAAAATTCATACCAAGATCTGTAAGAATTACTGATAAAAAGGTTAGTCATCAATACGTGTCAAAAATTGATCAATCAAAGTATGAATGTTCTAAAAAATAACTCAAACAATTTTCAAAACAAGATTGGTAAATTCATCAAGAATAAACCTGATTTGAATAATCTTCATTACATGCAATTACCATTGTTGATAAATTTGGAAAACCCAAGACCATCTCGGCTTGGGTGGATATATCAACTTAATTTTCTTGTTGTGCAGGTACGCCCAAGAAGACCACTTAATACATGGTATGTGGATAGTGGGTGTAGCCGACATATGACAGGCAATCCTGCCTTGTTACAAGATTTTAAGTTAAAGGATGGAACACATGTCACCTTTGGTGGTGATGCAGGAGGAAAAATAACAGGAGAAGGAACAGTATCAAATGGGATAATAAGCTTTGACAAAGTCAACTTTTGTTCACAGTTGAACTTTAATCTTTTAAGTGTATCCCAAATATGTGATAAATCATACTCTGTTCTATTTGATGATTCATTCTGTTATGTTTTGAAGCCAGGTTTTCAGATAAGCAAAGACTGGGTAATTGTTACAGCTAAAACGGATAGAGATGTATACAAGCTGGATATGTCTCAAGTTGATCCTTCAACTGAAACAACATGCCTAATTACTAAAGCATCAAATGATGAAAGTCGGCTTTGGCATAGACGTCTGGATATTCAGACTTCAAGAATATGAACAAGCTTGTATTAGGAAATCATGTCATTGGACTTCCATCTAAGAAGTTTGCAACGACTGATCACTGCTCAGTATGTTTGAAGGGAAAGCAACACAGAGCATCTTATAAGTCCAAGCTCATAAACACAACTTCTAAACCTCTTCAAATGTTACATATGGACCTTTTTGGACAAATTTCAAGAGTATTGGACGAAAATCATATTGTTTAGTTATCATTGATGACTATACAAGATTTTCATGGGTTTTTTTTGTATACTAAATCTGAAACGGTTGATTTACCGAAAGAATTTATCATTAAAGTTAAAATCAATTAGAAAATAAAGTGAAAGTAATAAGAAGTGATAATAGAACGGAATTAAAAAGTGCTAACATTGAAATGTTTGTACACAAAAAGGGATAGCTCATCAGTTCAGTGCTCCCAGAACTCCTCAACAAAATGGAGTTGCTGAAAGGAAGAATAGAACACTGATTGAAGCTGCTCGTTCTATGTAGCAGATGCAAAATTCCCATCACTTTTTTGGATGAAGCTATATCAACTACGTGTTTTGTTAAGAACAATTTCTTAATTGTGAAAGATAAAATGAAAACCTCTTATGAGTTAATGTTTGGCAGAAAACCGAACATAAACTTTCTAAAATCATTTGGTTGTCCTATTATGATTCTTAATTCAAATGATCAGTTAGGAAAATTTGAAGCAAAATCTGATAATGGATTTTTGGTTGGATACTCATCTGTTTCAAAAGCCTATCGAGTGTACAACTCTAGGACGAATATAATTCTTGAAACATTCAACGTTAAATTTCTGGAAAATTCTTTTCCATCAGTTTTGAATGGTCCTGCCTGGTCATTTGATTTAGATTCACTATCAAACTCTCTTCAATCAAACTTGTTTAATCAATCAAATTGTCTTGATTCTTTAGGTAAGAAGAACTCTAGAGGAGATCTTGGATCTTTCAGTGAGGATTCAGATTCTGACGACCCAGATGATTCTAGCTCAGACTACCCATTTTTATCATTTGTCAAGGACTCAACAATACGATTCAATGACAATATTCATACTAATACAAATTTAGATCATTCAGTCTCATTGATCAGGAAGGATCACAACCAATTCCTAATGATGGTAATGAGTTTGTGCAACCTGAGTCTGGAACATCATCCATCTTTGGTGATGCAGTTGATACTGGTCACTTTGATTACTTTATTAACTCACCGACTCAAGTTCCACACTTCAATCCACATTCTTCTAATTTGTTACATCAGCTTTCCAACTTAAACCAAACAAATCTAGATGTTAATTTTAATTGTGATGAGATTCCAACATCTCGTATTCACAAGAATCATCCAATGTCTAGATTATTGGTCCATTGAATATGAGAACAACAAGGAGTAAATCAGAACAAGAAACCTATGCTTATACTCTTGTTTTCTTTCTCAAATTGTTCCTAAAAAGTTACCAAAGCATTAAAGGACAATGGTTGGATAGAAGCCATGCAAGAAGAATTACTTCAATTTCGCAAACAAAAAGTGTGGAATTTAGTGGATTTACCTGAAGGAGAAAATGCTATAGGCACGAAATGGTTGTTTAGAAATAAGACTAATGATCGTGGTGTAGTAATAAGGAACAAAGCAAGACTTGGCACAAGGATACACATAGGAAGACGGGATGGATTATGATGAAGTGCTTGCACTAGTTGCAAGACTTGATTCCATTCGAGTTTCCTGGCCTATGCTTCATTCATGAAATTAAGGTGTATCAAATGGATGTAAAGGGTGCATTTCTATATGGTCCTATCACTGACAATGTGTGTTGAGGATGCAGAATTTCACATCGAGTATATAAGCTGAGTAAAGATTATATGGACTTCATCAAGCCCTAGATTTGGTATAAGACATTATCACAACACTTAATCCAACATGGATACATAAGAGGAAAATTGATCCAACTTTATTCATAAAGAAGGATAATGATGATCTCTTATGTGTACAAGTGTACGTGATGATGATCATATTTGGTTCTACTAGTCCAAAATTGTGCAAAGAATTTAAAGAAATCATGAAATCTCGGTCCCAAATGATTTCTATGGGAGAGATTAATTTCTTTCTTGGACTTCAAGTCAAGCAAACTGACGATGGAATTTTTATCAATCAAAAGAAGTTTGTTGACAAGCTCTTGAAGAAATTTAAGTTGCAAGACTGTCAGTCAATAAGAACTCCAGCAGATGTTAACACCAAGATTGAACCTGATCCAAAAGGAAAATCAATTGACCAAACGTTATACAGATCAATGATTGGTTCTTTGATGTGTCTTACTGCATCTAGACCAGACATTATGTATGCTGTTTGTGTTTGTGCTAGGTATCAATCAGAGCCGAAAGAATCACACTTAATTGATGTCAAAAGGATATTCAGGTATCTCAAAGTAAACCAGCTTTAGGGCTTTGGTATCTTTACGAGGGTAACTTTGAACTACATGGATATACAGATAGTGATTATGGTGGATGTTGTCAAGATAGAATATCTACTTCGGGTGGATGTCAATTTCTTGGTCCCCGTTTAGTCTCATGGCAATGTAAGAAACAAACAAATGTCTCTGTTTCGACTACAAAAGCTGAGTACATTGCTGCATTAGCAGGATGTTCTCAAATCCTCTAGTTGCAAAATCAACTACTGGATTATGGGTTCAATTTTCTTAAAACACCTATTTACATTGATAACACTGCTGCTATGTTCATTACAACTAATCCTGTTCAACATTCAAAAACAAAACATATCAAAATTCGATAACATTTTACCAGAGATAACTCTGAAAAAGGGTTAATCATATTGATTCAAATTGCAACGGAAAAACAGTTGGCGGATCTATTTACTAAAGCCTTCCTACCAGGACGGTTTGAGTATTTAGTGTCTTATTAATCATATGTGAACTCTCTAAATCAAAAGATCATCATAAGTGATCCTCTCAATGTTAATTGCCTATTTGTATTTTGTGTGTGTGTGTTTTCTTAGAAAAACCAAATACAAAAGTATAAATTAAAACTCCAAAAAATAAAGTCTTTGTCTAATTGTCAGTTTATTTTTAGAAAAGAATATGTTTATGCAATATGTGAGAAATGATTATACATTAGTGAGATCAGTTGCATATTTCCCTCATTAATAAAGCCTGACATGATTAGATATGATGTGTAGACAATATCATGCTTCTATACTGAAAAAGTAAATTCTTGTGATTACACTAAATCTTAATGCTTGTGTGTATTCATCTGAGTACTTTTGAGATGTATTGGCTTATCAGATTGATTGCTTGTTAAGTTACACCACTCACACCTCATAGTAATGTGATTAATCACCAGATCTGTTACAAGCATCATATCACTTCTTTGTTATGAGTCATCATAGACCTGAAGTGCTAAGATATCCTTTGTTGTAAGTCATTACAGAACTGGATTTTCTCTTTGATGCAAAAGATGCTAATGTGCACAATCTATTCAAATGGATAGTCAAAGCTGATCAAATGGTTATCCATGATCATTCTCTATTTATTTAAGTAACATGAGCTCTGGTTATACATATGTTTCAGGTAATAAGTTGAGTATGTGTTCTTTCTTGCATGTCTTGATGATAGTTAAGCTCTCTGTGTGAATTACATCATGTCATATCTAAATATCCCTATCAGTCCAAGAATTGAAAAAGTAAGTGAGTTGATATTTTGTCAAAAACACTCATTTTCTGTCCTTAGATCTTGTGTCTCCTTTGCTGTGATATCACTGACCTAGAACACACTTAATCAGGATTTATTCATTGTCTATGACTATCATATTTTTTATTTTAATGTGCTGATCTTTATTGATATGATCTCACTACAGACATTAGTTCTTTTGTTTATACTAGATTTTGATTCTGCTTTCATTTTGATTTTATGCATGTTTCTTTGTGTGAAGGCAATGTAACAATGAGATGTGTGATCTTATTATGTTACCTTAGGAAACTTATAAGTTGTTCAAACTTAAAAGTTTAGGGGGAGTAATAAGTGGAGAGTTTTTCTTAGAAATTCAAATCAAAGTTAAAATGTTGAATTGAAAGGATGATGCTATATGTTCAAAGTATATGTGTTTGATAATGTAACTTTTGAAAATGATAATATGTTATAAATTTGCAAGTGGAAATGCTTCTTTCAAAAGTTGAAAAATAGATATTTGAGTATGTTTTGAGACTAAAATGAAGGAAAGATAATTTAAAAAGGCTAAACAACAAGTGAAGAATTAAAATTGTTAAAAAAATTAAATTTGAGTGTGCAAAATGTAAAAAGTTCAAATTTGAAGGACTAAAATGTAAATTTTGGAAATTCAAAAATATGCTTAAAATGTTTAAATATTAGTATGATATTACTAATATGTTTAAACAGTGTGCAGGTGATGAATTTTGAAAAACACAAGTGTAAGACTCATGAAAGTCAACTCAAGTCAAGTCATGCACCTAAATAGTATTCATACGTCTAAATAGGAGCATGGTGAACTTTCAGGAAATTATACAAGTGTTTGGGCGTTTTTTCATATTCCCATGCGCCTAAACAATTGCAATAAGTCCATGAGTTTAACTAAGTGTTTGGGCGTTTTACACAAACCCATGCGCCTAAATAGTGATAATGAGTCTGATTTTAACCAAGTGTTGGACATTTTAAATGTCTTATGCGTCTACACAGTGTTGAAATGTTTTAAGAGTTAAGTGTTAGACGTTTCAGGAACTTCATGCGGCTGAACAGTGCAAATGCACCTAAACAGTGCAAAAGCGCTAAATAGTGCTTAGTGCGTCTGTACAGTGCTCTGCGACTGAACAGTTCTCATGCGTCCAAGTCAATACGCACAAACAGTGCTCATACGTCTCATTATTTTGTGAATTTTAGGGTTTCATACGCAAAAATAGTGCTCATGCGTCTAAAATTCACTTAATATATATTGAACACTTACACTTGTTTCTCATTCACACCCAAAATTCTCTGAAAACACAACTCTCTGAACTATCAACTCTGGTCTTCATCGGACTCTCAGATTCTCATTGACTGATGCAAATCTTTGTTGATTGTTAGATATTATTTGAGTTTATAAATGTAAGTTTGTGATTCAAATCAGTAGATTTTGGTTAAAACATGATGATTGACATAGTCGTTCCACTGCTATTCGGGCGTTTGAGCACTATAGGATTGAACATTCAAAGTTTAACTAATCAAATCTTAACCATATCTAAAATTGAATCTAGATTGTTGATATGTATCAAATTTCGAGCATTTTGATATATTGATTCATCGACTAAAATTGTGAAAGATGTTGAATATAGATTGAATAGTCGGGTTCTTCGAAGGAAGAAGAAGATGAGCAGACAATTCAATTTTTGAATAAAAAAAATATTTTTTAAATAAAAAGTAGATAAATCAGAATTCAAATAATTGATTGATAAAAATGATAGATAAAAAATGATAGATAAAAAATGAAAAATTTTTAAGATTTCACAAATTAATTTCATAAGTCAAAAGTCAAAATCATAAGTCAAAATTGAATTAAATATTACAAAATTGCAAATTCATATGTAAAAATGAAATTCATTAATCAAAATTTTAATGTTCTTATATTCTTTTTCTCTATATTTGGGCACATGGCAGATTTGAAGTTTGAGCCTAAACATAATTTTGCTGCATTCTTAGATGATGAAAACAGAGGATCTGTTGGTTATGAAGAGATTATAAGATTTCTGCTAAGATCAAAATATGTCTATGCAATGTGTGCAAGACCTATGATTAATGCAAGACTGATCAAAAGATTCTGGAGAGCAGCAGAAATAAAAAGAGAGGAAGAAGGGCATAAATATTTAAGAGCTTTTATTACATTGATAGAATGCTTGAAGTTTCTGAACAAGCATTCAGAAACTCTAAGCTGGTGACAATGATCTAGAAGACTTAGTCGAGTATACTTTCAATGAATGTAGAGATGTATTTCTACAAATGGGTCATCCTCATCACTTTCCTAAGAAACAATTCTTCCGAGCAAGAGTATATAAACACTGGAAATTGTTGTGTTATATATTTCAACATTGCATGTCCAAAAGAAGTGTTGGTTGGGATTCATTCCCAGGACACTGCATCTCCTATCATTGCTCTAGCCACAAATAGAAGATTTAACATGGTAAAGTGGATAATGAATGGATTCATATTCAATCTTGAAAGAAGAAAGAGAAACAAATACTTTATGTATCCAAGATTTCTCCAACTATTCATTAATGAAAAGAATCCAGATTTATATGTTGAAGGAGTTGAAGGAGATAAGTTGCAATTAGAGCACATGTCTGAATCTATGTATAGGAGGCTTGCTATAATTACTGGTGTTCAAAACATTCCATTATTTGATTATATAAGGAATGTAGCTATAGATGAAGTAGACATCAATCAATAACACTATCATTTATCAGAAGATGAACCAATAGATCCAAATGATCTTATTGAGGATGTTGTAGATGATGTGATTGATTATGATGATGAAGAAAGTGACGATGAAGCTATTGAAAGCCCATCAGATGATGATGATGATAATAATGATGATGATGGTAATGATGCTGCAACTGAAGCATATCAAGAAGCTATTGATGAAAGGAATGATAATGATAATGTCAATAAAACTCAGAACTTAGCTAAAGAAACTACTGATGCTGATATTTATCATGATTCTGTACATGAAGTTCAATGAGATAAACCAACTATTGTTGTACGTGAAAAAGATTCACAAAATCAAACTTTTGATTTTGATTTCATGAATGATATGTTATTTGAACCAGTGTTTCAAGCTGAAATGACTAAAGATGTTGAAGAAATTCCTGTGAGTACAACACACAATGTGTCAGTACAAACAGAGGAGATAGTTGATATAGATGAGATGGAGAATTTAAAAGAAGAAAATGTGATTAAAGAGAAAGAAATTGCAGAACTAAAAGTTGAGAATGAAAGATTGAAAGAGATGAATATATCTATTGAAAAAGAAATTCAAAAGTTAAAGGATGAAAATTCTAAGTTGAAAGAAGAAAACTTACTGAAAGATGAAAAGCTTGTGAGCTATGCAAAAGACAAATAAGATGTTATAAAAAATTTTGAAGTTATAATAAAGGATATGACATTCCTGAAGAGAAATTCAAGAAATTATATGATGAAAATGAAAAATTGAAAGATTAATTAATAAAGGTAAAAGAATCTCAAAAGCCTATCTCACCAGATCAAATGATAAGTTCTGAGAAGATTAGTGCTGAAGAGAATCCTGAGGTGATCAAAGGCAAAAGGAAACTTGATGATGTAGCAGATACAATTTTAACAGAGTCATCTTCAAAAGTACAAAGAATAGAAGAAACTGTTGAAGAGCAAAACATTCAAGAACAAATTGAAAATTTAGAAAACGTTGAAGAATTTTTCAGTGATGACTGGTATGATGAAGTCTTAGATAAAGAAGACATAGATGAAGCTCAATTTGTATCAAATTTCACTTCACAAGAACCAACACAAGATCAAGATGAAATTCCACAAGACTTTGAAGATAGATACAACAATCTTTTGAAGATAAAATACAATAGAGTCTTTTTGGATGGACTGACTGTTTTCAAAGAAATGATGAATATGAGAAATGCATTGCTGCAGAGTCAGTTGCTCCTATTGATCCAAATGAGATTGTAATGGAACATGGTGAATGGAATAGAGCTAAAGAAAGTATTAATATAGATGAATTATCAAGCTCTGAGCTGCACCATCCTGACCCTGATCATATGAGTATTCTAGAATTAAGGTCTTGGTTGCAAGCTAGGAATTACCCATGGAGGAAACTGAAAAGATTACAATCTGTATCTTGAGGAATCTTGTTAGAAGTTTTCAAGAAACTAAAAAACAATCAAAGAAGATGATCATACTTGATACTTATAATCCTCAATACCTTGAGATTACCAAAAGAACAAAAGTGTTCAAGCCTCAAGAGAATTAACAGATGACACGAAAATCATACTCATGATACTAGAAAAGATCTGATTAAAATGTTTCTGGTACTAAAAGGCAAGCACATAAATCCTCTTCTGAACAAAGACAAAATTTTGATAATGCCAGATCTACTGTAGACTTAGTGAGAAATGTATTGCAAAAAGGACAATCGGTTGCTGAGTTATTAAATGCTATGATTGCTCCTGATTTCACAAATCAAGTAAAGATAATAGCATGGAAGTATGATGAGATATTTGATGCATTTGATAAAAAGAGTGTTGGATCCTGTATGCCCAAGACACATAGAACATTGATGTGGTTAGTACGTCATGATCCAAGTCGGGTCATACCCAATAACAAGCTTAGCAAACACCAATAAATATTTGATTGATGATATGATCATGCAATTAAATATATGCACCTAATTAGAAAATGGGTTTTCTAATTTAAAGAAATGAGAGAGAACAAATTATATGGATAATTTGTTGATGAATTATTATTATTTACATTGTTATTTAATGGTTAAATAACAACAAATATAGTGTATGTTATGTTATATAATCAAAAGGGTTTATTATATAACATGTTAACATCTTAATGTGTTAGTTGTTTTAATTATTTTAGACTATATGAGTTATATAATTAAAAGGTTAATTATATATCCTATCAATTAACTAATCACATTATAATGTATACTTATGTTATTTAACTAAAAGGCTTAGTTATATAACTTGTACACACCTTTTTAAATATGTAACATGACCTCACCACTTCTAATGTGTTACAAAGTAATTCAAATGGGAGGGAATGTGGTTTTGAATCCAGATTTTAGCCCCTTTAGGTGTATGGCCTCCCCATTTGTCTTGAAAAAGGTACACTCATTATGATAGTGGTTGAGTGCAAGTCTCAACATCCTATCTCTCTCTCATTTGCACAAATGAACTTCTAGAGAAAACTCCATATGCTCTCTATTTTCACAGCTGAAGAAGGTGTTTTAGAACTCATTTTGGTCGTTTCTTGGGTCCTCTCATGACTCAAGTTATGCTCCTTCATTTGTGCAAGAAAGGAAGAAGGATTTCCTCTCTTCTCCCAAAGTTCTCACGGCTGAAAACGGTTTTCAGCAGGCCTTTGGGCGTTTTTGGTGCTTGAAATCCTAGCAACCATGATGTTTCTTAGAGGCTTGTGGGTATGGACACTTGAGGACTTCTACCCTTGAAGTCTTGGCCTTTTCAGACTCATTTCTGCCTTCTCTTTGGTCATTTTTGACAGCATCCAGAAAGGTAGTATTATGGTATGATAATGTCATGTTTTGGGTGTTCTTGTTCATATTTTATGCTTGCTTTTCACATATAAAGATCCTTTTGTCTATGGGGTGTTGGTTTTCACATGATAATGGTAATTTTCAGAAACTTTAACATGTTTAAAGTAGTATATTCCACTGTGTTTCGTATTGTTTAAATGGTTAAACAAGTTGTAAATGGTCCAACAAACCCCTTCAATGGCATCTAGAGCCGGTTATGTGGAAACTAGCATCAATATCCTTGTAAAATCCGTTTTAAAGGATGTTTATCAACTGATTAGAGGCTGATTTTGGTTGATTTAATAAACCCCATGTCTTTCAAAGTTATAGCTTCATGCTTATGATTAAACTTTGAAAGATAGGAATGTCAATTGGTTGATATGTTTTGATTATTGTTTGTTTGGACAAACAAACCCTAATTTTCAGTTTATGTTAGCTGAAAATTTGGGCTTTGATGGGGTTTATTTTGTTTGTTGAATGATGTTGTGATTGTTCATTTGATGTTGCATAACCTAGCTTAGACCTTGTGTTGTTTTGGTTTGGTTGCATGTTTGTTTTGGTTATTTTGTTCAATTGAGTTGTAAGTTTTGTGCTTGTAATTTATCTATTTATTCATTGGGATGTAATAATAATTTGGAGTATTTCTCTTCTACTATAAAATATGTATTAGGATATATATATGTAAAAGAAGATGCTCGGGAAGGAAGCACAAAAGGAAGACACAAAGTGGACTTGAAGCATACGAATGCGACATCAAGTGGGAGATCCATTGTGATCTCATTTTGTGTTGTTGATAACCCTTAGGAAAGACCTAATGACCACACTTGTGATGGCAAACAAGTGTGGTCACAATAGTAGCTACGTTTATGCACATGTGGTTGTTTATATTTTGCTTGTTGATTGTGATTTTGTGAATGATTGGGTGATATTTGGATATGATAAACAATCTAATAAAAATGATCTTAACAAGCTAATATAAAATGGCTCTAATCATTAAGTGTTAATAAATGGTTATTAAAAGGATTAATGATTTCATAATAAAATGGGTTTTATTAAAAGACCATAGGGTACCAAGTATTTGTAAGCATGCAATTACAAGGTACATGGAGTTTTCAAAGTCTAGATTTAATGGAACTTAAATCCCTTTGGTAACAAGTCTATCACCATCCTTTTACACGACACTTGAATCACTTCGGAACTATTTGTGGGATAAAGGTCACCTAACCACTTGTAGGGAACTTGTATCTTTGAGGTGAGTCTAACGTACTTGTAGGATAAAGGTCACCTAACCACTTGTATGTGAAAAACTCACTGTGTGTGTGTAAGTAGGACGACTTGAATTGGAAACCATGTGATTAGGGTCACCGAAGCATGGGGTACAATGGTGTTGATGGGATTATACATGCCGACTAAACATATGATTTTTAACCAATCCCATAAGACTAGAAGTTGCAATAGGTTGCAATTGTCAACTGTTGACTACCTTGTTAATTTAAATAATGAGATAAAGGTCACCTAACCATCATTTAAATGTAACATTGGATTCTAGATTTTAATTGTTAATTGTCTATGAGACATTTAAGGGTAGTAACGATTAAAATAAATTTATCAGAAATACTAAAATGAACTTTGTCAATTAGTGTAGTGATGACCGCTAACTATTATGCTACCACCCCGATCGTCCCTTCCCTATCACTAAGATCTATTCTCGAGAGGGATCGTCCTAACCATAATTACCTTATGGACTCAATTTCAAAACTTGAGAATCGTTCTCAAGAATGAGTAAAGGCCTATGTCCTTGACGATCCTATACCTCACCAACGAGATGTTAAGGCTTTTTGACGATTGGCTTAGGCACACTAAGGATTCTGTGAAAGTATCCTACCTCATGTTGGGAATATGATTCCCGAACTCCAAAAGGGTTTGGAGCATCATGGGGCATATGACATGATAATATAGTTGAAGGAAATGTTCCTTCAACAAACTTTAGTAGATTCCTTCGAAACGGTTCGAGCACTTTATGCATGTCACATGGAAGAAACCCAATCGATATCATCTTATAAATTCTTAAGATGAAAAGCCACATTGATAGCCTCAAGATGCTTAACTATCATGTCTCAAAGTATTTGGCCAAGGATTTCATCCTTGATTGCCTAACTAAAGGTTTGAGACATTAATAATAAACTGTAATATGAACGGGTGGGACAAGAGCATCAGTGAACTTCATGCAATGCTCGAAGCAACCGAGGCAGGGATGGGTAGAGAGGTTCTACCTATTCTCTCGATCAATGAGGGAGGCTATAAGAAATGGCCAATCCCGATCCTAAGGCATTATTGCCAAAGGAAAGGAATACATCAAAGCAAAGGTTAAAGCGAAACCTCGAAAAACCTAAGCTTATGAAGCCTAAGGTAATGGAGAATGATCCATGCTTGAGTATGGAGAGATAGGACAATGAAAAGGAATTGTCCCTCCTATCTCAAGGAGTTGAAAGACAAGAGGGATGTGGGCAAACCTCAAATACAATTTCCATGATTCACACATTGTATTAAATGTCATTTCTTCAACACATGGGTATTGGATACCGGATGTGAGACTCATACTTGCAATTGTTGCAAAGGGGTTCAAAAGAAATGTGCGCTTCAAGGAGGGAAACTCTATTTGAGACTTTCAAATGGTTTGGAAGTTTTTCTCAAAACATTTTGTATGCACCTATTTTGACTAGGAACATAATTAATGTTTCCTATTAAAACAATATGATCATGATTTAAAGTTTGTAAATAATGGTATTAAGTTTTATGGATGATGTATTTCATTTTAAGGATATCCCTTTTAATGATATCCATGAATTGGTTCATGATAATTTGTCCTATAATAACTCATTATACACATTAAGCACCAAGAAACTTAAAATGGGTTTAAGTTATTATTATCTTTGACATTGTCATCTTGGTCACATAAACAAGAATTGGATTCAAACACTTCAAAAGAATGTCTTTTGGAAACAAATCAAAATGTTTCATTTGATAAGTGTGAACCAAAAGACTTATTAGGAATGATACATTTGGATGTATGTGGTCCTTTTAAGACAATGACAAAGATTGGTGAATGATACTTCATTACTTTTACCGACAATTACAGTCACTATTATTGTGTGCACTTGATGACACATAAGTATGAAGCTTTTGAAATGTTCAAAATCTTCAATAATGAAGTAGAAAATCAACTCTACATAACTATCTATGTTCTTCATTCTGATAAAGGACAAACTGAACCCTATTTGGATATGGTTCAATTTATTATGGCTATGAGCGTGCCATCTTTATCATTTTGGGTTTTCGCATTTATCTTTAAGGCTCATATTATGAATATGACCCGGACCAAGAAAGTGTAGATTAGTTGAATATTCTAGAGACTGTATAGGATACTGTTTCTTCGACTCAACAGAGCAAAAGTATTTATTGCTCGAAAGGCTAAGTTCTTGGAAACCGAGTTCCTTATCGAAGGAATGATATATAGAACTATGGAACTTGATAAGGATCAAGATACACAAGCCGATACACTTATGGTTGACACTAGCTATCAACAAGAGGTTGTTGATGATAATCAAGTGGTTGATCAATACACACAAAACGTTCACAAATCTGGTAGAGTTAGTATTCCATCTAAGAGATATGGATATTCCAAGAATGATGCTATGTGGTTGACCCCTGTAGGCTAACCATATACCAAGATGCTATGTCCAATTTGGATTGGGAGAAATGGCTAGAAGCCATGAACGTAAGGATGCTATCCATGTATAACAACTAAGTTTGGGAATTGGTTGACCCTCCACTTAACTCCAAACCGGTTGGATACAAGTGGGTTTTCAAGATGAAAACATATATACATGGAGACTTGAATACTTATAAGTCAAGACTTATAGCATAAGGTTTCCATCAAACTCAATTGGTTGATTATGATGAAACTCTTACGCCCATGGCTTGGCAAATGGATGTCAAAACCGCTTTTCTTAATTAACATCTCGAAAAGACTGTCCATATAGTTCAACATGATGGTTTTGTCGATCCATGACATCCTAATAAAGTATATAAGTTAAAGTGATCAATTTGTGGATTGAAACGAGCATTAAGAAGTTGTGTATATTAGAATGCCAGTGGGAGCATAGTTACATTTTTTGGAATTGTATGTTGATGACATACTACTATTTGGAAATAATATTCCAACCTTGGAAGGTGTAAAACCTAGCTTGGAAGATGTTTTTCATATAAGATCTCGTTTAAGCCACCCATATTTTGGAATAAGGATCTATAAGGATAGATCGAGGTGGTTGATAGGGTTAAACCAAAGTGCATATATTGATAAAATCTTGAAAAGGTTCAAGATGGAAAACTCATAGAAAGGTATGGTACCTATTCAAAGAGGGACAATGTTGACTATGTCTCAATGTCCAAGCTCATAGGATGAGCAAAATCAAATGAAGGATATCCCATACATATCTGCTATAGGATCCATCATTTGTGTGATGATATGCACTAGACTGGACAAGTCATGCTTATTAAGTATGACAAAGTAGATACCAATAGAAATAACCATTGGATGGATGTTAAAAATATATTGAAATACCTTAGTAGGACTAAGGATGTGTTTCTAATATACGAATCTGTTAAAGAGGAAGTCGTTGTAAAGGGTTACATGGATGCTGGCTTCCAAAACTGATCGAGATGATTCTCGATCACAATCGGGGTATACTTCCATTATGAATGGAGGAGAAGTGTCCTTGAAAGGTTCAAAGCAGGACACGGTAGCATTGTTCACTACAAAATCCGAATACATAGCCGCTTCATTGGCAGCTTGGGAAGCTTCATGGATAAGTTTGTCCATTGCTTATCTAGGGGTTGTCTCTACCATTCAAGACCCCTAGAAATATTTGGTAATTACGTGGGTGCGATTGCTTAAATCAAGGAACCCCGTACTCATCAAAAGACTAAACATCTTGAGTGGAGATTCAACATCATAAGGGATGGAGTTGAAAAAGGGTAAAGATATGTATTCATAAAGTTCGTAAAGATCAAAACATTGCGGATCCACTCACGAAGCTCCTTGTGAGGGCAAAGTATGAGGGCCATACTTGTGCCTTAGGACTTCGATATTCTAGTGATTGGAATTGATCTGTTTAGCATATAAAATATGGAACAATTGTAATATTTAACTCTTTTATATATTTGAGTTATGTTCCTTTTTAGCATGTTTACATCCATGAATATGTTTATTATTCTAAATGTCCATAGTCGGTCATATTTGTGGGAAAAAATATGAATGTAAGACTATTATGAACATGGATTGGTAGATATTCATAAGGTATGAATATAGAGCAATTGGTTGCTACCAAGGTTCATAGATATTTATGGGATGCAAATATTGGACTGACCCGCGTCTCAAATTTTACAACATAGAATCTCTTTGATTGATCATAAGTAATTTTGAGTAAAGGCAAATATCATTTAGTATCCTTAGACCTGAGATGCATATTGGGTTTTGATATTCAGCAAATGTTATACCTTGAGTTAGTTCTTCACTGTTCTGAAATAATGGACAGTACATAAGGCTATGTTCAGGTGTGACACAAGGTGATTGTGAGAAACGTATGCAGTCAAGATGGGATTTGTTCCTTTTATTCGTTGAGAGCAAGATGTCTAGGGCCTGATTAAGTTAAATCAACAAAGAATGATCATTCTATGTCCTTGGATTTAACAGGACATCTGTAACAAAAGGATAGATGATCGATTCACCTAAATCATTTCAAGTTTGGAACTTGAAAGGGATGATGTTATTGAATGGCTTTTAAGTCATGCGTACTAAGGGTAGTAAACCGTTGTTAGGCGGTATTTACTGCTTGCATCAATCCTCTATGAATCTTGTGCAAATAGGAGATTGCTAGATCCTGTATGCCCAAGACACATAGAACATTGATGTGGTTAGTACGTCATGATCCAAGTCGGGTCATACCCAATAACAAGCTTAGCAAACACCAATAAATATTTGATTGATGATATGATCATGCAATTAAATATATGCACCTAATTAGAAAATGGGTTTCCTAATTTAAAGAAATGAGAGATAGAACAAATTATATGGATAATTTGTTCATGAATTATTATTATTTACATTGTTATTTAAATGGTTAAATAACAACAAATAATATGTGTACTAATGTTATATAATCAAAAGGGTTTTATTATATAACATGTTAACATCTTAATGTGTTAGTTGTTTTAATTATTTTAGATTGTATGAGTTATATAATTAAAAGGTTAATTATATATCTTATCAATTAACTAATCACATTATAATGTATACTTATGTTATTTAACTAAAAGGCTTAGTTATATAACTTGTACACACCTTTTTAAATATGTAACATGACCTCACCACTTCTAATGTGTTACAAAGTAATTCAAATGGGAGGGAATGTGGTTTTGAATCCAGATTTTTAGCCCCTTTAGGTTGTATGGCCTTCCCCATTTGTCTTGAAAAAGGTACACTCATTATGATAGTGGTTGAGTGCAAGTCTCAACATCCTATCTCTCTCTTATTTGCACAAATGAACTTCTAGAGAAAACTCCATATGCTCTCTATTTTCACAGCTGAAGAAGGTGTTTTAGAACTCCTTTTGGTTGTTTCTTGGGTCCTCTCATGACTCAAGTTATGCTCCTTCATTTGTGCAAGAAAGGAAGAAGGATTTCCTCTCTTCTCCCAAGTTCTCACGGCTGAGAACGGTTTTCAGCAGGCCTTTGGGCGTTTTTGGTGCTTGAAATCCTAGCAACCATGATGTTTGCTTAGAGGCTTGTGGGTATGGACACTTGAGGACTTCTACCCTTGAAGTCTTGGCCCTTTTCAGACTCATTTCTGCCTTCTCTTTGGTCGTTTTTGACAGCATCCAGAAAGGTAGTATTATGGTATGATAATGTCATGTTTTTGGGTGTCTTGTTCATATTGTATGCTTGATTTTCACATAATAAAGATCCTTTTGTCTACGGGTTTGTTGGTTTTCACATGATAATAGTAATTTTCACAAACTTTAACATGTTTAAAGTAGTATATTCTGCTGCGTTTCATATGTTTAAATGGTTAAACAAGTTGTAAATGGTCCAACAAACCCCTTCAAAGAGTAAATGCAGTTTGTGATGTATATCATTTTTACTGAAGCATCATTAAACTTCCAGTGCAAGACTTGAAAGAGTTAAACAAATTACCTCTGATTAATCCATCTGATTCTAAACGTGGTAAGATGATGATAGAATTATTGAGAAGAGGAATGGATAGATCAAGTAGTTTTCTTCAAACAAGATGTGATCAAGAAGACAAGGAGTACTTTGCTACATTAAAGAAGAACAAAAAGCTTAAACAATTGCAATCTGAAGAAGAACATTTCATGATAGAATTTTATGATAGATATTTTGAAAAAGTCACAACTCCTGGTTTAAAAGTGATTGATGGTAATCAGAAGTGAAAGCCAATTCTCAGATGGTTCTATAACTCTAAGACTTTTGAGCTTAAACTGGTCTGAAATCTCGAACAATAGGATGAGGATATGATTACATTATTTGGTGCTTTTGAACTGAAACTATTGCATCCAAGTTATATATCATTTTTATCTATGCAAAAGTTTGAAAAGGCATCTCCAGAGATTGCAGAGCAAGATAAGAAGTATTATCTTTCCAACATCAATGTGATGAATGCTGCAATGGAAAGAATATCATTAAGGAAAGCTCTTGCATATGCAAACATTGTTAAGAATGATATCAAAGACATTGATTTCATGAGAATTTCAAGAAAAGGAGTATTAGAAACATACTCGAAGGAAAGTTAAAATCCTATTGAGTTATATGCTAATATTGATATCACATGTTTATCAAAAGATACATTAGAAAGAATGAGCAAAATGGAGATAAAGACGAATGAAGCAAAACCAGAACAAGGCATTCTTGCTAGCAAATTTAATTTTGCAATTGCTAATGCTTTGAAAAAACAGGAGATGTATAAAAAGAAACCAATGTTCAAGATCAAGGAAGAACCTGAAGATTTCTTTGAAAGCTAAAGATGAAAGCTAAAGCTGAAGGAAAGATAAAAAGAAGACAAGATTGAATATTTTGAAGACCGAAGACCATGTAAATCTTAGGGGGAGTATTGTTAGTACCCTAGAAAGATTAACATGTTGTCTTTATGTGTCTTTTTACTATTTGTAATAGTATAGGGACTAGTTTTGTAATTTGTTAGTTCCTTGTGTTCATTATAAATAGCTTACTCTTGTAGCAGTTAGAAGGGGTAGAGTAGTGATGAACAACAAATTTTTAACTACTTACTTACTTTGTAATTGTCTTTGCTTCATATTAATGAAACTATGAATTTTGTTGATATCTTTTTTGATTTGATTACTTTGTTTGTATTTCTTTGAATTGTGTTCATACATCATCACAGATTGGCATATTTGATCCTATCAAGGTGGGGCTTGACTTGAAGTGGAGTGTAAGTCAATGAGCTCTCCAGTTTTGATCTTCTGCTTGATCACCTAATATGCTCATCGCTAGTGGATAGAGACACGGGGCCAAGTCTCCTTTCGGAGAATCCATATAGCTTTAAGAAGCTCATCATCCTCTGCTTGTCAGCAGACTTCTTCATGCACTTTTGGATGATGGCTCTTGATTTTGCAGCTTCTTCCCTTAGCTTTTTCTTAGTTGTCTTTCTATCCTTGATTATCTCAAGTTGAAGTTGTTTTAAGTACTCAAACTCAACATACTCAAAGGACAAAGGAAGAAGTGCTTCTGCCTGATAGAGGCCTGTGGCCCTAAAGTAGTTGATCATCCTGATTCTTTCTTCTTCTTTATCTACTTGAGGTTCTTGTTGAACCACATCCTCTTGTGCATGACTTTCTTGAACTGGGGAGAAGGTAGGCACATGTTTGTACAATCCTTTCTTTCTTCTTTCTTCTTCTATTTGTACTAGAAGCTCTGCATCTTCTGCCTCCTTTTTCTCCCTTGACCTTTCCAGGTCGACCAGTTCATTCAACTCATCTAAGATGAGAGAAATGACAATGTCTATGTCATAGTTCCTTGTCTGCAGATAATTTATCCTGACTGCCCTTAACTTATCATTCTGAGTATCTGGTCTGGGGGCAGCCCTGATAGTAGACTCCATGAGTCTTGAAGACTCAGTAGAGGAACTTTCTCCCCTCAGCCTCCTTTTCCTCTCCTCTCTCCTCCTCAATCTCCTCAGATGTCATCTTTCTTTTCCCTTTGTCACTCACAGACCTTTGTGACTCAAGGTGGAGAGAGCTTTGACCTTCATTACTTGATGCAGCTTCTGAGCTCTGGCCAGAGAGAGGTTGAGAAGCACCTTCACCAGCAGGTGTCCAATAGGAGTGTGGATCTCTGCAGCAGTTGATAATGATGAGACAGGGCTCTCAGGTTCTGCCACCGGGGCCTTCAGTCAAGGTTTCCCCTATGAAACTAATCTTAGGGTCTGTCTCAACATCCAGTTGATCGATGGAATTACCTGATTGCCTGAGTCTCCTTCTGAAGCTGAACTTTGTAGTGATCCTGTCTTGGATTCTTTGAGCCAGCCTGTCAGCTTGTCTTGATTTGCTTGGATTTACAAGTGGCATGTTGACTAGATCCAGACCTTCATAGTAGTTCAAAGTCTAAACATTTAAGACTTCTTGCTGCCCTTGAACTCTTATGATGATTAGGGTTTTGCTGTTGCTGTCATACATCCACCTAATGATGTGATTGGAAGATGGTGAAGATGACATAGCCCTTGGTATCCCATCCTGAAACAGACTCTGTATGAAGGAGTTTGTATAGTCTACTTCAATGTGAATTTGAGAAGGTTGCCGAGGATGCACATTTGCAAGTGAGGATGGTGAGTCCTCAATGTCCACTCTCTCTGAAGAACTCCCAGGTTCTGTGGCTGTAATGACTTTCTTCCCCTTTTTGGTAGCATCACCCATTTGCATAGGTGAGTTGGAAGATAGGTCAATCACATCCACAGGTTCGTGTGTTCCTGGTTGAGTTCTTCTTAAGGGTCTCCCAACTAGTTTTTCCTTAAGATATGAAATCTCAAGTTGCTGATCATTGATCCTGTTGTGTAAGGTAGTCACTTGAGATTCAAGGTGACTGACCTTTGAGACTAAATAGGTGCATGTTTTAGACAACTTGTGTACCTTTAGTCTCAGATTCCCCTCATCTTTATCGAAAGAATCATTGGCGGATGAGATGATTGGACCAAAGTCCTCTCTCTCACCACCAGCTTGAGGTTCTTGGCTGCTGGTTTTCCTCTGCTCACTGGCTGTCTCAGTTGAGATGTCAGTGGGCTGAGTTGCCATGGTTGAGGTCTTAATGATGTAATCACTTTCAGAAGTGAGAGCCTCTTCCATATGGACATCCTTAACAGGTTCAGAAGTGTCCACCTTAGTTGTAGGTGACTAATGTGGGATAGATATAGGAGACTCAAGAGCTTTCATCTCTCTTTGAGTAGGGGTAAAGAAGAGAGACTCATTATACTCACTGAAACCTAGATCATCATCAGTATAGAAATCAAGGTTGGGAATTGGTTGGTTGAGATCTATAGGCTAGGGATGGTAACTGTCCCCTGAAGGTTGATCATTTGAGTGTTTAGACTCAGAGTGCTGGCTTAAGGCAGTTGGGCCAATGTGCTCATGAGGCTAAGCATGAGGAACCTCAACACTGATCCTTGAAGAGATGGGAGTGGTTTGCTCCTCAGGAGAAGTGGGAGCTCCAGTGTCCACTTCTACCTGTAAGGATGAGTGTATGGGGACCTCTACAGACTGAATAGCTTGAGCAGGGGTTCATTTGGATTTTCTTTGGTAAGTGAGGGTAATTTGAGGCTGTGTGGGTGGTTGGGATGTAGGAGGTGTGGGCTCAACACTAGCTTGTGCTGCTAGATTGTCACCTTGAGCAATGAGCTCTAACATTTTTGGGACTAGGGATGTTTCTACCCCTATGAAGCCAACAGTGGGCTTTCTTAGTATTTTAAAAATGCCGGGCTTCATCTGTCCTTGTTTAAGAATGTTACCTGTTTCCCTTAATTATGAGCCCAATTCACAGTTAAGAATGTACTGGACATATCTAGGAAACATATAATATTCTAAGGAGTCTAAGTTAGCAAGCAAGTTGGTATAAACAAGCTGAGTATACCTGAACTTGACCCCTTGAACCATTCCATGGATTATGAAGGAGAGATCCTCAGGAATCTGGTCCCATCCACCATGCTTTGTGGACAAGCTGTGGATGACCACATGGAGCAGGACTCTCCACTGGGATGAGACCTTCCCTTTCCTAAAGGTCTTTACATAGAAATCTCCTTCATATCCTATCTGCTCAAAGGAATGATTAACAACTTCCTTTGGGAAGAACACCACACCTTCTTCATCATCCAGCTGAAGATGCCTGTTGATGATGGCCAGAGTGATGAAGATTGTTCTCCCCTGCACTGTGGCAGACAGTGCCTTCTCCCCATCCATGACAACCTCTTGGCAGGTATTCCAAAATTCAAGCAGATGATCCTCATAGAGTGGAGGATCAATAGTTAGGGAGGTGAAGTAGTTGGACAAAGCTAAGAATCGACAAACCTCTGAGAAATGAGGATCTTTCTCAGAGCTTAACAAAGCAACTTGATTATGTTACCTGTGTAGCTGCATGGTAAAGTTGGGATCAATTCTGTGAGCGAGATTGGCCATTGTGAGGTAGCTTAAAGATGAAGAAAGAAGGAAGAAAGAAATTTCAGAGAGAAATTTGGGTTTTTAGGTTTGGAGGAAAAACAAAAGATAGAAAGAGGAGGAAACCATTGGGTTTATATGTGAAAGGGATTTCAGATAAACTTTAATGAAAGAGGATAAACTTTGAAATCCGGATGTCGGTCCCACTTTTGAAAAAATGTTTAGTTTTGCTCAAAAAGTAGTTTTCTTGGAAATCAAAAAGCTTCCGAAGGTAAATTATTTTCGGAAGTTTTAATTAAAAAGCTTCCGAAGCTAAAATGACTTCAGAAGATTTTCCTGAGAGTTTTGAGATTTTGTTTCGGAAGAGAAATTAAAACTTGATTGCTTTGTATATGAATCAACAAAGCTTCCGAGAGTTAATTTTGCTTCGGAAGTAAATAGTCCTTAAAAGTGAATAAGTGTCTGAGACAAGTATTTAAGCTTCGGAAGATAGATTAAAAACCTCTTCCGAAGGTAAATTTCTTAGACAGTTATTTATTTTGAAGGCATGATTTGCTTCCGAAGTTAAAAGCATAACTTTCAAAGGATAAAAAATTGTCAAAAATCTAAGGAAAATCTTCAAAAAGAAATTTTATCCAGAGAAAACATGAGCTTATGAAAGTGATGAACTAGACAACTTAGGACACACATATTTTAAGAAATATTAAGAATTAGTTTTAAGAAAAGCCTACTCAAAGTTGATCATCCCAATAGCTAATATTAGATATTTTAATCTCTATTCATCAAAAGCCTTTGTAAACAGATTAGCATATTGTTCATCTGTGTGAACTTTGACTAGTTTAATTAATCCCTTTTCATGGTTATCTCTTATTAAATGATACCTGATATTGATGTGTTTGGTCCTTGAGTGCTGCATAGGATTCTTTGTGATTGAAATAGAATTGTTGTTGTCTATGTGAATGGGAGTCTCCTTGAAGTTTAACCCATAGTCCAGCATTTGATTCTGAATCCATAGCACTTGAGCACAGCAGCTTGCAGCAGCAATGTATTCAGCTTCAGCAGTTGATGCAGAGATATATGATTGTTTCTTACATTGCCATGAGACAAACCTTCCACCAAGGAACTGACATCCCCTAGATGTCGACTTTGCAGTCATATTGCAACCACCATAATCACTATCTGTATAAGCATACAGATTAAAGTCAGGATTCTTTAGGTACCATAAACCAAGTGTTGAGGCACCTTTGAGGTATCTAAGAATCCTTTTGATAGTGATGAGGTGAGACATCTTAGGGTTGGCTTGATATCTTGCATAAATGCATGTAGCAAACATAATAATAGGCATGCTAGCAGTAAGATACATAAGAGACCCAGTCATAGCCCTGTATAAGTGTTCATCTACACACTCCCCCTCAAGGTCAGGTCCAAGGGAGTGGTTTCTGGCTATGGGTGTCTTAGAAATCTTACAATCAGTCAGGTTGAATCTCTTGAGTATGACCTGAACATACTTTGACTGACTTATGAAGATGCCATCTTCAACTTGCTTCACTTGAATTCCTAGAAAGAAATTGACTTCCCCCATGGCACTCATTTCAAATCTATCTTTCATCAGCTTCTCAAAGTCTTTGCAGAGCTTTGTTGAACCAAAGATGATGTCATCCACATACACTTGAACTAGCAGAATATCATTTCCCTGTCCTTTGATGAAGAGAGTTCCATCTATAGTACCTCTCCTGTATCCATGTTTACAAAGATACACACACAGTGTCTCATACCACTTCCTGGGTGCCTGATGCAGCCCATAAAGAGCTTTGTCAAGCTTGCAGACATAATCAGGATGATCAGGATCTATAAAACCAGGTGGCTGTTTGACATATACCTCTTTATCAATCACTCCATACAAAAAGGCACATTTTACATCAAGCTGAAAGACCTTGAAGTTCTTGGATGTAGCAAATGCTAGGAATATCCTAACAGCTTCTAATCTTGCAACTGGAGCAAACACATCAGTGTAGTCAATCCCTTCTTCTTGTGTGTACCCTTGAACAACTAGTCTAGCTTTGTTCTTGATGATAATGCCTCTATGATCTTTCTTATTCCTAAACACCCATTTGGTTCCAATGGTAGTCTTCCCATAAGGAAGAGGACAAAGGTTTCAAACTTTCTGCCTTTTGAATTGAAGCAGCTCTTGTTGCATAGCCTCAACCCAACTTCCATCCTTTAGAGCCTCATCAACTTCCTTTGGCTCTATATGGGATAGGAAATAAGAGTGAAGACAAACATTTGCGTCATGGGTTTGTCCTCTTGTTCTTACCCTAGTCACAACATCTCTAATGATGTTTGTGGTAGGGTGCGACTTGTGGATCCTAAGCTAAGGGATCATAGCAAGTTGCTGACAAAGATCTAAATTAGAGAAATTTAGATCTGGCATAGATGTTTCTCCCACCACATCAACACAGTTTTCAAGAGAAACTTGATCCAAGCAGTGTGTGACATCATTGATGTTCTCATCTATGGTGTGGTTAGTAGCATCAAGAAATTCTTGGTCACTGTCACCACCACCATTGTTGTCTTCCATCATTGAGATGTTCTTATCTGGTTGTGGAGCCTCTGAGCTAGAATTTGAAGGCACCCAGATGTATCAGCTGAGTTTGTCATTGTAGTGCTGATAGAAACCTCATTAGCAGAAGTAATTCCAACTGGAGCTGAAGATGTGTGAGTTGAAGGTCTTCTTAGCTCAAATCTTGGATCATTTTCACCTGTATTTAAATTTTCTGCAGATCCTCAAACATTCTCACAAGATTTGTTAAAACAATTGGTAACTAAATCAAGATCAAATAGCCAATCAGGACCAGAACCAACCACATAGGGTGTGTGTTCATTGAAAGTCACATTGGCTGACTCCTCAACAATTTTGGTTATGAGATTGTATACTCTATAAGCCTTAGCTTGAGAAGAGTATCCAATAAAGTGTCCATCATCTGATTTCTCAACAAACTTGGCAATTTGATCTTTGGTATTCAAGATGGTGCAAGGACATCCAAATGACCTGAGAAAACCAATGAAAGGTTTCCTCTTGTGCCAAAGTTCATAAGGAGTCTTGCCATGAGTCTTGACCACTAAAACTCTGTTCTGCACATAGCAGGCATTACTGACTGCCTCTGCCTAGAAGGTGATGGGCAGCTTAGAGTCAGACAACATGGTTCTTGCAGCTTCAATCAGTGTCCTGTTTCTCCTCTCAGCAACACCATTCTGTTGAGGAGTCCTGGGAGCACTGTATTGTCTTGCAATACCCTTCAAAACTTCGGAAGCTTTTGGAGCTTGGGAAGTTTTGATGACTGAACCTTAGGAAGATTCTACAGACACTGCAGTAGACTTCAGTGCTTTGGAAGAACTCCTTTCTTCCGAGACCAACTTCTCTTCCGAGGGTAATTTTCCACTTGCCTTATTCTTAGATTTGAAGCTTCCAAAGGAAACAGGTTTTCCTTCCGAAGCTTGAATCTTCTTGGAACTCTTTGAAGTCTTGGTCTTGGTCATATGGATAGTACCTTTAGGATTGTATGGAGAATCCTTAGCAATGTGAGTGGTACTTTCACACATGACACACACTATTTTCTTCTTCATAAAAGTCTTCTGCTAGGAACAAGACTGTCTTTGGTCACATCCCTTTTCCACCTTCATGTTTGTAGATGCTGAGACAGTCCTTTTGGGCAGGGAACTATTCTTGGAGTTTGACGGTCCAGGCTATGCAGCAGTGGTACATAGCAGATCAGTCTTCTTCTTGTTATTGAGATGAGTGGAACAAGAGCCAGAACTCTTAGTAGAAGAGTTTTGGTTTATGTCTTCAGTCCTTACTACTTCAAACCCTGCAGATATGAAAACTTGTTTCCGCTTAGAGTCAAAAGTAGCCTTCATCTCTTGAGCCTTCCTTGCCTTTCTTTTTCTCTTTCTGATCAAGTTCTTTCTCATTGACTTGGTCATCATAGTGTTTGTCACACCCCGACCAAAGTGGCAGAACATGTCGGGTCGCAACTGAGATTATTCAAATGCACACGACACTATTAAAGTGACAATATTTAATCAACTCATTCATTTCATAACATGTTCTTACAAATACAAGAAAATAAATAGTTCTTAACTAACAACCTAACGGTCCAAAATCAAGTAACGTCTTTAAATCTTCAATCAGCCGATAATCAAACCTGTAGCATTGCATAAAATATATTTTGTCAACATGTATGTTGGTGAGCAATTCCATGACATTATAAATATAATATTAAGGAAAAAATCCACAACTCAAATATGTGAAGCCGTAAATAAAATTGACAATTGAGGTATATCAATCATAAATAAGTGAGGCTCCTTTCTAATTGATAAAACTACCATTTTACAAGGAGGAGCGTATGATCATACTTATTGAGGATGAGGATGAGGCTAAACGATCAAAAGTAATAAACATGTAGCAGTTAATCATATGAGGTATATAACATACAATTGGAAAATTATTCTAAGCAACACATAACCTAGAGGTTGTGGGTTGAGGATCTAGATGTTAAATCATTTTTTTGGTTGATTAAGTATGCTTGCTACCCCCAAAGTATAGAAGAGAAAACGGGGACGAAATTACTCACTTGGAATAAAATGACGTTGATGAATAAATTTTGAATAAAATCCTCAAGTAAGCGACTCCGATGGTTTTAACGTGCGTGTCCTAGATTGAAAGATCTTGAGTAAGTATTGAGTCTTGAAGATGAAATATAAATGGTATAAAAGTTCATAAAAATAAGGCTTGGGTTTTCAGGAGTTTTAGTTATATTTTACAAAGTGTGTTTAAATAACGTAAGTATAAAATGAATTTTACAAGAAAACGGGTCCTTGATGTTTAGTTTTACTCAACCATTGTTAAGTTTTACATATGGGAGTTGGTTTAGTGCTAGTATGCACGATCCCATTAATGTAAGCATCAAGGTCCGACTTACACTCTCTTAAACCCGAGTTTGAGACTTTAATTAATAAAGAAATTCGCTTAAATCTGATCTTAGTATAAAACCAAGTTTGGTTCCGTCATACCATAATATTATTAATAAAAATAACCTAAAGTGAAACATAAGTTAAAAAAAGTTAGGAAAGATTTTTTTTGGCGTTTTGAACGGTGACTAGCTCGTTAAGACGATAAGCTCGACTTTTACTCGGGTTTATTTTTACCCGAAACTTGGTTTGAGCTAATATTTGTTCCAACACTTCCAAAATCTTACGTAATACGAGTAATATAAAGTAAAACATAACTAAAAAGATAGATTGAACTTTTGGTGGTTTGAACATTGACTAACTCGTTAAAACGGGTGTTCGGTTTTACTCGGTTTTTACCCAAAACTTGGGTTCAAGCCAAGATTTGTTCTACACTCCATATCAACCATATAATAACTAAAATATCAAGAAAAAGTCAGATCTAAAGTGTTTGATGTAACATGGTCACTTAAAAGTTATTTAAAGTGCTCAAACGAGCGTTCGGTTTGGTTCGGTCTTCGACTCGGTATGAACCCAAGGATGGTTACCACATGTCCAAAACCATTGAACTAAAAATAAGGTAAAACTTCCAGATTTAAACTCAAACAAGAAAGTTAAGCGAGTAAACTTCCCGAAAACGACCCAAACGGGTCTAAAATGCATAAATATGAGTTTGAATGCCCACAAAACTTAAATAAAGATGAAAATGGTTTTGTGAACATAAACTAACTTAGAAAAACTGAAAATATCCAAAATTACATACCCGAAATGATTTGAAATGCAAGATTTGGTTCCGTTGACTTTTTAAAGTCAAACTTAAGCAAAACTAGCTAGAACAACTTACAAGATCAAAACTTTTGGGAGAAGAAGATGAAAATGTGCAGGTGAAATGGTTGAGAATGAGTGGTATTTATAGAGAAAGATTAGGGTTTGAGGAAATGGGTAATGCGTTTGTTCGGTGGGTAAAAGGGTGCACTTTGATTCTTTTATTTAGAATAATTTTAATTTAAATAAATTATGACCAGGTATCTACATGTTTGGAGGGTTCTAGAATAGTTATGGGTTAGGTCTTGGTTGGTTTGGATGGTTAAAATACAAGTCCGGACCTTAAACGAACCAAAAACGTTAAAAAATGATTTTGCTGAAACGAACTGTGGGTCACGCCACGACAAGTATGAAACATGATTACAACATAAAATCCATCATTTTATTAATATTCAAAGATCCAAAGACCAAAACAAGTCGGGTTTACAATACAAGATAACAAATACAAAGCTAGTCGAAAATGACGAATGTCACAATATTCCCTACTTTTGGAAATTTCTTCCCGAAATTAGGAAGAAGGTACGACGAAGAGATGCAAGTACTTTTCCTTCATGGCTTCTTCTCTTTCCCATGTAAATTCCGCACCACGTCTTGATTCCCAACGAACTTTCACTAACCGAATACGGCTTTCTTTGGTTCGTTTCTTGTTGCGATCCATAATTTCTACGGGTCTTTCAACAAATTGCATTGTCTCATCGATATGTACTTCGTCGAGTGGTATGTGAAGATTACTCTTGGCTAAGCATTTCTTCAGATTTGAGACATGAAAGGTAGGATGAACACCGGAAAGTTCTTTCAGTAAATCGAGTCTATAAGCCACTTTTCCAATCCTTTCGAGGATCTTGAATGGGCCTACGAAACGAGGAGCTAGTTTTCCTTTCTTTCCAAAACGGACTACCCCCTTACAAGGAGATACTTTGAGGAGGACAAGGTCGTCGACATGAAATTCTAGAGGCTTTCATCGTTTATCGACATAACTCTTTGGACGGCTTCTAGCGGCGAGTAGATTCTTGCGGACTTGATCGATACGATCGGTAGTGTCTTGAACCATCTCAGGACCGGTGATTTGAGTTTCACCAATCTAGTTCCAACAAATCGGAGAACGACACTTGCGACCATAGAGAGCTTCAAACGGAGCCATACCAATGCTAGAATGGAAACTATTGTCGTAGGAGAAATCAATAAGCGGAATATGAGAGTCCCAATTTCCACCAAAGTCTAGTACACGTGATCGAAGCATATACTCAAGAGTTTGGATTGTACGCTCGGATTGGCCATCGGTTTGAGGATGGTAAGCGGTACTAAGGTCAAGGCGAGTACCTAGAGCATTTTGAAGCGATTTCCAAAAATGAGACGTGAAACGAGCGTCATAATTGGAGATGATAGTCATTGGTATACCATGGCGGCAGATGATTTCTTGGACATATATTTGAGCCAGTTGTTCCACGGAATACTTGGATTAGAATGAAGTGAGTCGATTTGGTCAATCGATCGATGATTACCCAAATACTATCATTTTGGTTTCGGGTATTTGGGAGCTTAGTGATGAAATCCATGGAAATGTCTTCCCATTCCAAACAGGAATCAGGGGTTGCTCGAGTAAAGCGAAAGGTCTTTAATGCTCGGATTTAACCTTTGAGCATGTAAGACATTTTGAAACGTAAAGTGCCACATCCTTTTTCATACCGGAACACCATTAAATGGGACGAAGATCGAAGTACATTTTATCCGCACCAAGATGCACAGAATAACGTGACTTATGAGCCTCGTCAAGAATGAAAGTACGAAGTTCGTCACGACCGGGAACCCATAAATGATTTGAGAAAGTAAAGTAAGCCATCGGGTTTAGTTTCGAGTTGAAGTTCGGCTCCACATGACATTTCTTTGTACATGTTACCTTCATCAACGGAGGTGCACTGGGCTCGATAGATGCGGTTTTGAAGATCGGTTTGGATGATAATGCTATGGAGCAAAATAGATTTAACATTAACTTTTCGACTAAGGGCATCAGCCACGACATTCGCTTTACCGGGATGGTAGCGAATTTCGCAATCGTAGTCACTAAGTAGTTCGACCCATCGCCGTTGTCTCATGTTCAGATCTTTTTGGTCGAAAATGTGTTGAAAACTTTTATGATCGGTGAATACTATACATTTTATACCATAAAGATAGTGTCTCCAGATTTTTAAAGTGAAAACGACGGCACCAAGTTCGAGATCATGAGTTGTGTAATTTTTCTCATGAACTTTGAGTTGTCTTGAGGCATAAGCAATAACTTGACCTTGTTGCATGTGAACGCAATCGAGACCTTGGTTGGATGCATCACAAAATACCACAAAATCATTGTTTCCTTCAGGGAGGCCTAAGATAGGAGCATTGCAAAGCATATGCTTTAGAGTTTGGAAAGCTTCTTCTTGTTTTCGTCCCCATTCGTAAGATTTTACCTTATGAGTTAATGCGGTGAGGGGTAGCACGATTTTGGAGAAGTTTAGAATAAAACACCGATAATACCCAGCCAAACCAAGGAAGGATCGAACTTCAGTAGGTGTGGATGGAGTCTTTCAATCTTTTACGGCCTCATTTTTGCGGGATCAACATGAATACCTTTATCGTTAACGATGTGACCCAAAAATTGAACTTCTTTTAGCCAAAATTCACATATCAAAAATTTGACATAAAGTTGTTCTTTTCTTAGGAGATCGAGCATGGAACGTAAATGATGCTCCTGCTCGGCTTCGGATTATGAAAAGATGAGGATGTCGTCAATAAATACAATTACGAATTTATCCAAAAATGGTTTGCAAACGCGGTTCATGAGGTCCATGAATACCGTGGGTGCATTGGTTAATCCAAATGGCATAATCATGAACTCGTAATGTCCGTACCGCGTACGAAAAGCAGTTTTGGGAATGTCATCTTCGTGAACACGCAATTGAGGATAAGCCGATCGAAGATCGATTTTGGAGAAGCAAGTGGCACCTTGGAGTTGATCGAAGAGGTCGTCGATTCGAGGCAAAGGGTAACGATTTTTTATGCTGAATTTATTGAGCTCACGGTAGTCGATACACATGCGAAATGAGCCATCTTTCTTTTTCACGAAGAGAACGGGTGCACCCCAAGGAGATGAGCTTGGACGGATAAAACCCTTATCTAAGAGTTCTTGGAGTTGGTTTGACAGTTCTTGCATTTCAGAAGGAGCTAAACGATAGGGAGCCTTTGATACGGGAGTTGCTTGGGCACAAGGTCGATTCGAAATTTGACGGGACGGATGGGTGGAAGACCAGAGACGTCATCGGGAAAAACATCAGGAAAATCACAAACAACGTGAATGTCTTGAATTTTCCTTTCTCCGGGGTCTTTTGACACCGCTTGACCTAGGAACGGAACGTACTTTTGGCGTACGTACTTTTGAGATTGAGAACACGACATGAGGTTGAGCTTTCTGGGAGAAGTTTTGCCGAAGATTTTGAGAGTTTTACCATTGGCGAGTGGAATTCGAATAAACTTATCATAGCAGACAATTTCGACATGATGCAAGGCTAACCAATCCATGCCTACTATGATGTCGAAACTTCCCATTTGCATCGGGATGAGGTCAATTGAGAATTTACGCTTACAAAGAATGAGTATGCAATCGCGGATGACCGAATTGATAGTGATTGAGCTACCATTGGCGACTTCGACAGAAAAAGGTAGAGAAAGTTTAGTACGGGGTACAGCAAGGGTTGATTCAAATTTAAATGAAATAAAACTCCTATCAGCTCCGGTATTGAATAAAATTGAATAAAAATGCTCATTATTTAGAAACGTACCGTTCACCACATCGTTGGCAACTTCGGCTTGGTTACATTCATCATAAAAGCACGCCCTTGGTTGCCGTGGGTGACTTGTGGAGCTTGCGAAGGCGGGGGAGGAGGAGCTTGAATTGATTGGAGCGGTTGAACCGGAGGAGCCATGAGTTGTGGGACTTGAGGTTGGTAAGTTTGCAATTGGTAGGCTTGAGTTGTGTAGTATGGTGCGGGCATGATTTGGGCTTGATTTGCCAAAGTGAGTCTGGGACAAGCATTGCGGAAATGATTTGGGTCTCCACAATTGAAACAAGCTCTCAGTTGAGGAGGAGTTTGAGCAAAAGGCATGGGTCGTTTTGAGGATTATGCGGAACAAACCTTGGTAGAGTGGTTTGTCCACAGGAGGCTTCATGACACACATTGCTAAGGTGGCCGTAACGATTGCAATTTGAGCATTGGCGACAAGCGGAGTAAGATGGGTGGTGGCGTTGACAAGTGTTACACAAGGGATGGGGACTGGTGTAAGGTTTTTGATTTTGGGCAGCTTGAGATTGAGATTGGGGTTGAGTTGGGTGAGTGACAACAAAGTTTTGATGGTTCGGTTTATGCTTCTTTTTAGAGTGGTGAGATGAGTTGGAGTAATTGATGGATTGGGTTGGGCTTCAACTTTGGAGCTTGGAGATGGATCGGTGATGGCCTTGACATTTGGTTCTTGGAATCCTTTCGGGATAAAGTCCCTGCTTTGACATGGTTCTCCGAAAGGGCGGCGGCAAGAGTGATCGCATCATTAAGCGTTTGTGGCTTGCTACTCATGACGGAATCTCAGATTTGCATTGGCAAACCCGAAACATACTTGTCGATTGCCCTCTCGAGTGGGGTAACCAAATGGGGCACTAAAAGGCTAAGCTCGTGGAAGCGGTTTGAGTAAGCGGAGTTGTTACCGCTATCTTGTTTAAGATCCCGAAATTCGACCTCCAATTTTTGAATTTCATGCTTGGGGCAAAATTGTTTGAGCATGATATCCTTCAGTTCATTCCAAGGGAGAGTCATAGCGACTTCCGCTCCTTTGGCATTCATGATGCTATTCCACCACGTTAGGGCGGTTAGCTCGAACACACTTGATGTGAAAGTGGTTCGCTTGGCCTCCGGGCATTCCCAATGCAAGAACACGCTTTCCATACGTTTAAACCATTGAAGGAGCATGGTAGCACACTCCTCACCCAAAAATTTCGGTGGATTGGTGCCCATAATTGTTTATAAGTAAAGGTAGCATGAGAGGGTGTGACTTGAGTAGCAACAGGTTGCGGTTGGATAGCTTGAATTTGAGCAACAAGGGTGAGGAGTACAGCGACCATTTGAGTTGTAACCAATTCGGCTATCTTAAGGTCGGAGTTCTTGGGCGACGAGTTCGACATGCTTGACGAGCTTGACGATGAAGGGGAGGCATTCTAAAAATAATAAAAGTGAGACAATATGAGATTCTGGGTAACTAGTCCAAATATGATGGTGATTAATGTAAATATGAGATTGTAGTGAAATATTTTGTGAACCTTATAAAAAAACCATTTTAACACATGAATATATATATATATATATATATATATATATATATATATATATATATTTGAAATTTGAAACGTTAAGATTTGAGGCGGGAAATATATACATGAATCACCATGACTTGTTGTCCCGACAGTAATCTTAAGGAAATACGAGGTAATGCGGGGAGTCGAAACGTTACGCGAATCACCGCGTCTTTCATGTTTCAACCAAGATCATAAAATGTGATAAAATGAGAAGTCAAGACAACTAGTTCACGTATCACTGTGGCTTTCATGATTCAACTCAGAACAAATGAAATCGAGGGAGGGATCAAAACACTAGTCCACATATCACCGTGGCTTTCATATTTCAATCCAACAATATTAATGGAGGTAACCGGAACGGTTACGGTGACTGCTTAAAGTTAGCAACCCATATAACGCTCATTCGCTTTGGCCTATAAGGTCAAACACCTTTATTTGAACCTTCTAGGTAAGTAAATCACCATTGATTCTCGGAATCGTTTTGCCAAAGGTTCACATCTAGGTATTTTCCCTCTTCCAGTTAGTACGAACCCATTATAATGTCACGCTTTAAGGAGATGAGAAATATCGAAAAATTTGGGACCCAAACTCAAATTTTGAGATCCATAATTTGTTTTTTTTTTAATTTTTATTTATTTATTTTTAAAGGTAAGGTAAGGATACCTTGGATTTCTATAAAAGTGTGTGTGTGTGTGTACATGAGGGTAAATGAAATAAATCAGTAAATAAGAGCAAATAAACAATCAAGTAGGATAACACGTATAGGCAACACGTTTTGGGACCCTAAAGCATAAACTATAATAGGTCGTTACGTCTAACCACCTATGTTATAGTCATGGCTCTGATACCAATGTGTCACACCCCGACCAAAGCGGCGGAACATGCCGGGGCTCAACTAAGATTGTTCAAATGCACACGACACTATTAAAATGACAATATTTAATCAACTCATTCATTTCATAACATGCTCTTACAAATACAAGAAATAAATAGTTCTTAACTATAACCTAATGGTCCAAAATAAAGTAACGTCTTTAAATCTTCAATCAACCGATAATCAAACCTGTAGCATTGCATAAAATATGTTTTGTCAACATGTATGTTGGTGAGCAATTCCATGACTTTATAAATATAATATAAGACAAAAATCCACAACTCAAATATGTGAAGCCGTAAATAAAAGTGACAATAATAATAAATAAATGAGGCTCCTTTCTAATGATAAAACTACCATATTACAAGGAGGAGCGTATGATCATACTTATTGAGGATGAGGATGAGGTTAAACGATCAAAAGTAATAAACATGTAGCAGTTAATCATATGAGGTATATAACATACAATTGAAAAATTATTCTAAGCAACACAGAACCTAGAGGTTGTGGGTTGAGGATCTAGATGTTAAATCATTTTTTTGGTTGATTAAGTATGCTTGCTACCCCCAAAGTATAGAAGAGAAAACGGGGACGAAATTACTCACTTGGAATAAAATGACGTTGATGAATAAATTTTGAATAAAATCCTCAAGTAAGCGACTCCGATGGTTTTAACGTGCGTGTCCTAGATTGAAAGATCTTGAGTAAGTATTGAGTCTTGAAGATGAAATATAAATGGTATAAAAGTTCATAAAAATAAGGCTTGGGTTTTCAGGAGTTTTAGTTATATTTTACAAAGTGTGTTTAAATAACGTAAGTATAAAATGAGTTTTACAAGAAAACGGGTCCTTGATGTTTAGTTTTACTCAACCATTGTTAAGTTTTACATATGGGAGTTGGTTTAGTGCTAGTATGCACGATCCCATTAATGTAAGCATCAAGGTCCGACTTACACTCTCTTAAACCCGAGTTTGAGACTTTAATTAATAAAGAAATTCGCTTAAATCTGATCCTAGTATAAAACCAAGTTTGGTTTTGTCATACAATAATATTATTGATACAAATAACATAAAGTGAAACATAAGTTAAAAAAAAGTTAGGAATAATTTTTTTGGTGTTTTCAACGGTGACTAGCTCGCTAAGACGATAAGTTCGACTTTTACTCAGGTTTATTTTTACCCGAAACTTGGTTTGAGCTAATATTTGTTGTAACACTTTCAAAATCTTAAGTAATATGAGTAATATAAAGTAAAACATAACTAAAAAGATAGGTTGAACTTTTGGTGTTTTGAACATTGACTAACTTGTTAAAACGGGTGTTCGGTTTTACTCGGTTTTTACTCGAAACTTGGGTTCAAGCCAAGATTTGTTCTACACCTCCATATCAACCATATAATAACTAAAATATCAAGAAAAAGTCAGATCTAAAGTGTTTGATGTAACATGGTCACTTAAAAGTTATTTAAAGTGCTTAAACGAGCGTTCATTTTGGTTCGGTCTTTGACTCGGTATGAACCTGAGGATGGTTACCACATAAACTTCCAGATCTAAACTCAAACAAGAAAGTTAAGCGAGTAAAATTCCCGAAAACGGCCCAAACGGGTCTAAAATGCATAAATAAGAGTTTCAATGCCCACAAGACTTAAATAAAGATGAAAATGGTTTTGTGAACATAAAATCACTTAGAAAAACTGAAAATATCCAAAATTACATACCCCAAATGATTTGAAATACAAGATTCGGTTCCGTTGAATTTTTAAAGTCAAACTTAAGCAAAACTAGCTAGAACAACTTACAAAATCAAAAATTTTGGGAGAAGAAGATGAAAATGTGCAGGTGAAATGGTTGAGAATGAGTGGTATTTATAGGGAAAGATTACGGTTGAGGAAATGGGTAATGCGTGTGTCCGGGGGGTAAAAGGGTGCACTTTGATTCTTTTATTTAAAATTAATTTAATTTAAATAAATTATATCCTGGGGTCTACATGTTTGGAGGGTTCTAGAATAGTTATGGGTTAGGTCTTGGTTGGTTTGGATGGTTAAAATACAAGTCCGGACCTTACACGAACGGAAAACATTAAAAAATTGATTTTGCTGAAACAAACTGTGGGTCACGCCACGACAAGTATGAAACATGATTACAACATAAAATCCATCATTTTATTAATATTCAAAGATCAATGACCAAAATGAGTCGGGTTTACAATACAGGATAACAAATATGAAGCTAGTCGAAAATGACGAATGTCACAGTCTTCTCTTCTCCTCAGAAGGATAGTGGCCCTTCTTAGAATCCTTATTTTCATTCTTCTCTAAGGAATTCTTCACTATCTCTTCTTCATCCTCTTTACTCATAGGATCTATGAGAGGAAGCTCATCTTCACAAGTTCCACACCTAGGAGGTCTTACACTTATGTAATATGGGTACTTAATGAAATGATAATGTTTGGTTGTGATTTATAATGTTTAATATTTCATTAATGAGTTGAGTAATGTTTATTGACTTGATTATATAGGTTTGTGATTGTTTGAATTGATATACATAATGTTATAATACGAATACATTCAAAATTTGGTTAAGTGATGTTCACATGCGTCCGACTGGACCATGCACCCAAATAATTGTCATGCGTCTGAATGGCCATGCGACTGAGTGTCCATGCGCCTAAATAGTCCATACGCTTGAGCAGCTTCATGCGTCTGACTCAGTCGCACGACTGAACACTCAATCGTGCGAATGGATCAACCGCATGGCTCAATCGCATAAATGAACCATGCTCATGGTTTAGTCACCTGAATGAGCAACCCTAACCTATAAATAACACTTAATTCGGTGAAAAACGTAACAATTAAGAAGCATTTGATCCACTTCGACTCCAGATGTACCCTAGCCGTCCAGAAGCCTCAAAGTTCGTACTCAAAGTTTGTAGATCGATTCCTAATCGATTCTTGACATTAGATTCAATTCATTATTGTGTCTATGTGCGTTCTCACTGATTGGATCGCCAATCAAATAGGATTCCGCACTATTTGGTTTGGTTTAACATGTTAATCAGATGATGTTTTGTTCAAATACCAGATCCTAACAAGTGGTATCAGAGCTTTGGCTCTTGATTACGTGTTGATTCAATAGTTTGATACAAAAGTTGTGTTTCTTCATCAAAAACGCAATCTTTTTGTGTCTAACGAAGTCTTAGATGTTTCCTAATCTAAAAGTTTAGTTTTTCCGGCATACGACGATTAGTGTTTGGTGAAATTCGACTTCTTACGGCCAAAACACGTTAATCTACGAATTATCAAACTTCAGCAAGTTCAGTCACACGATTGGCTCAATCGCACGACTGAGTTCATTCGCATTCTCCAACCGCACGATCGGACTCATTCGTATGCTTATTCGTTCGATTGAGAACCTCATTCGGACTGTTCAACCGTATTAGTTCATTCGGCCGACTGACTCATCCGCATTTGTTCAGTCGCACGATTGAACCATCCGCATTTGTTCAGTCGCACGATTGAATCATCCGCATTTGTTCAATCGCCCGAATAAGTCCATTTGCATACCTTCAGTTGCATACATCAGCAGTTTGTTAAATAGTAAAGTTAAGTGAAATGGAGGACCAGTTTTCAGCATACACAGCAAGTAGAGATACTCGTACCCAGAATCTACTGTTGTTGGAGAACGAAGTGGAAATTCAAAATAAACCCCCGAAGCTTATAATGTTAGATGACTACCCACAATGGAAGCAACGTTTTGAAATCTACTTAAATGGAGTAGATACAAATCTGTGGGAGGCAATAGAGTCGGAGTACAGCATGCTCGTAGGAGCAGATGGAGTTAAACTTACTCTAAGTGGAATGTCGGATGCTTAGAAGGTAAAACATAACACTGAGAAGAAAGTGTACACTTTGCTCACTCAGTCTATTCCGAAGGATATCTTCCATCAGTATTCGGAGTATACTCAAGCAAAGAAACTATGGGATGCATTGGAGAAGAGGTATGACGAAAATGCCTCACTCAAGGCCATTAAGGCCAAAGCTTTGAAGAAGGAGTTCGACAACTTCTCTTCAATAGGAAAGGAAGGTTTGGATGATGTGATCGACAGATTCTACCACTTGATGAGTGAGATGCACACTCATGGTGTAACTACGTCGATGGAGGATAAGGTATCCAATTTTGAAGATGGTCTACAGGAGAAATGGGCCTCCTTTGTTTCAAATCTCAGACAGAATGGGATGCTCTCGAAGTTAGACATAAATGACTTCATTCTTACATTGAGGGAAGATGAGCTAAGGATGAAGTACAGAGCCCAAAAGGCCAACTACGATCAGAATCCTGCACTCTACAATGCAACTCCTCCAGTCAAGACATCTGGAGCACCACTACAAACCGCCTTCGTCTCAAGCGCAGCAATCCCAGGACAATCGTCAACTTCAGGGTCCGAAACGTCAGTGTCGTCTAGCACCCAGTATATGATACCTGAAGCCAATGCAGCAAAACTAAAAACAGACAACTTTGGGAATGTGACTATTGAGGTGGCCAAAGAACACATGGACCTCTTAGCTGCTGTAGTCCACTCCAATGATGGACTAGTTACTGGAAAGATAGGAAATTGTCACCTGGCAGATGAAGATTATGAACAGGTGGATGAAATGGAGTTAGAACGGATGGACATAATGTGGGCTTTGGCAAGTGCTGTTCAACGAGCTAAAAAGTTTGTCAAAAAGACAGGACAGAACTTGGTTGCGACCAAAGACATAACCTTTGGCTTCGACAAGTCAAAGGTTACTTGTTTCCACTGTGGTGAGAAGGGACACTTCAAGCGGGAGTGTTTAAAGCCAAAGAAGACTAGGAACGGTAATCCCTTCTCGTCATTCAATCGTCAGGATAAAGCCACATCTAGCCAAAGAAGACTAACACGTGGATTATAGACAGCGGAGCATCCAGGCACATGACAGGAAACAACGCCCTTTTATCGAACGTCAAACAAATAAAAGGAGGGCATGTTTCCTTTGCTGGAAACAAAGGAGGCTATATCACAGCTCAGGGAGAAGTGGGAAATCAGAAAGTTAAGTTTGATAAAGTGAACTATGTTCAACAACTTCAGAACAACTTACTTTCTGTTTCCCAAATCTGTGATAAAAGATTTAAAGTCGTCTTCAATAATCAGAAGTGTTACGTGCTGAAGAAAGAATATATGATCCCAGAGGACCAAGTTCTGATGACTGCTTCAAGATATAAAGACTTGTATGTCTTGGATCTGTCAACAGCTGCCACAACGGATCATGAGGTTCAGTGTTTCTTATCTAAAGCTACTGAGAAGGATTCCATCTCCTGGCATCGTAGAATGGGACACATTAGTCAAACGAAGATGAATCATTTGATTTAGAAGGATTTAGTTAGAGGAGTGAATGTCAAGAACTTCCAACTTCCTGACTTTTGTGTAGCTTGCAAGAAAGGGAAACACACAAAGAAGTCTCATAAGGAAAAGAAAGTTCATTCAATAGAACTTCCTCTTGAGCTTCTTCACATGGATCTGTTCAGTCCAGTTAGTACAAGGAGCATTGCAGGCGACGCATACTGTTATGTGGTCACTGATGACTACTCAAGGTTCACCTGGGTAATGTTTCTGAAATCAAAATCAGAAACTTTGGAGACATTCAAGGAATTAGTAACCACACTGGAATCACTCTACAAGCTCAAAGTTCGACAAATACGCTCAGACAACGGGACAGAATTCAAGAATCAAGGGATGGAGGCATACTGCAAGGAAAAGGGAATTGTGTATCAATTCACTTCTGCCTACACACCTCAGATGAATGGCGTTGCTGAGAGAAAGAACAGGAGTTTGATAGAGACTGCCCGGACTATGCTGGCAGACTCGAAACTGCCTATCCAATTCTGGAACGAGGCAGTGGCAAATGCGTGCTATACACTGAACCGAGTCCTAATAGTCAAGCGCCACGGTAAGACATGTTATGAGCTACTTCAAAGACGCAAACCGAATTTGGAGTATCTTGAACCTTTTGGCGCACCGTGTACACTTCTGAAGAAGACACAAGAAGGAAAATTCAGCGAGAAGGCAGTTGAAGGAATTTTTCTAGGATACAACATACCGAACAAGCGAGTTTACAATAACTCAACGGGTCTTGTAGAAGTGTGGTGTAATGTCGACGTTCAGAGATATATCACACCACCTACAGGCAAAGGACCTGCATACTTCTTCGATTATGATGGATTCTTCAAATCCTTCAACATCCCTCTCTCTCCCTCGGATGATGAGTTAGCCACTAGGATGATGTATGATATTCTAAATACTCCATCCAGCACACAGGGAGAGTCATCTACTCAGTCAGAAGGGGTAGTCGATGAAAGTGACTCCTCCTCTGAAGATGAAACTGAAGCAGATGACCAGAACAGTCAGGAGGAACATGTTCCAGTTCCTGAAAGTCCATAAGCATCGACAAGTGATGTACCCTCGACTTCGGAACCTCAAACTCCAACCTCTTAGATGCAGACCAAAATGTTCACAATCTTGGTTCGGAGGTGACAGTGCCGACTACTCCAGGATCACGACTAAACGTCTATCATCCCCTTGACAATGTTATTGGAGATGTCCGATCAGGAGTACAAACCCGAAATCAGCTATACTCAGCTGATTACGCCTCAGTTATCGAGAAGGGTTACATTCATGATGGTGCATATCGATGTTTTGTCTCGCAGGTTGAGCCAAAATATGTCAGTGAAGCACTAAATGATGAGGCGTGGGTGAGTGCCATGCAAGAAGAACTTCTGCAGTTTAAGAAGTTAGGTGTATGGACTCTGGTTGATAGACCTAAAGGTGCTAAAGTCATTGGCACCAAATGGGTACTAAAATGCAAGAAGGATGACCAAGGAGTCATTATAAGGAATAAAGCTCGACTGGTGGTTCAAGGTTTTCGCCAAGTCGAGGGGATTGACTATAATGAGGTATTTGCACCCGTGGCAAGGATGGAAGCTATTCGTATCTTCCTTGCCTATGCCTCGTACATGAAGATTAAAGTCTACCAATTAGATGTGAAGAGTGCATTCCTTCATGGAGAAATAAGGGAAACAGTCTATGTAAGTCAACCCGAGGGATTTGAAGACCCTTATCATGGGGATAGAGTTTACAAGCTCGACAAAGCTTTATATGGGCTTCATCAAGCTCCTCGAGCTTGGTACGAGAAACTCTCGACTCATCTTGTGAAACATGGCTTTCGCAGGGGAGTCATTGACTGTACACTGTTTATTAAAGAAAAGGATGGTGACCTACTGCTTGTACAGATATATGTTGATGACATAATCTTCGGGTCAAAGAACGAAGAGTTATGCAAAGAGTTTGAAGAAGTGATGAAGAAAGAGTTTGAGATGAGTGCGATGGGGGAGATGAAGTTCTTTCTCGGGTTACAGGTGGATCAAACACCGAATGGGATCTTTCTACATCAGACCAAGTATGTAGGAGACATTCTCAGTCGCTTTGACATGGAGAATGCTTCTGCTGCTGGGACTCCACTTGCTACGAATCATGATATAGCACCTGATGAGAATGGAGATCTTGTAGATGCCACTATGTACCGAGGAATGATTGGATCTCTCATGTATCTCACTGCCTCAAGACCTGATATCATGTATGCTACATGTTATGTTCCAGATATCAGGCTAAACCTAAGGTCAATCATCTGATCGGGGTCAAAAGGATCTTTCGCTATCTAAAGGGTACACCCACATTGGGGTTGTGGTATCCTCATGATGACGATTTTGAGCTCACATCGTATAGTGACTCGGACTATGGAGGCTGAAAAATGAACTACAAGTCTACATCAGCAGGGTGTCAATTCTTTGGGAGAAGATTAGTTACATGGCAGTGTAAGAAGCAGACATCGGTTGCATTGTCAACCTGTGAAGCCGAATATGTTGCTGTTGCAAGTTGCTGTTCCCAAATCATTTGGATTCAACAGCAAATGCGGGATTACGGTTTGAAATTCTCGTCTACTCCTATTTTTGTTGATAACTCTACTGCAATTGCAGTAACCAAAAATCCGGTTCAACATCCTAAGACCAAACACATTGGTATTAAATACCACTTCATAAGAGACTGTTTTGAAAAGACCTTAATAGATGTGGTTAAAATTAATACTGGTTTTCAACGTGCTGACCTCTATACAAAAGCCTTTGATAAACCACGTTTTCAATACTTGCTAGAGGTCAACGGCGTTAAAAAGAAAAGTGAGGTAATTCCTGATGAGAATAATGTGTAGTCCGATGTAGTTTCGTTAAAGTTTATTTTATGTTATCCTTTTTTCTTTTCTTTTGTCTGTTATATTTAAATTCATGTTATCTTGCTGTTTAGTTAAATCCAAAAATAATTAATCCGAAATGATTTTAGTATTTTAGGGGGAGACTATGTCAGCAAGTTAATATTAAAAAAAAAGAGAGGGAGAAGGGGTAACTAGCTGAAATAAGGTAGATTGTGTCTATGATACTGATTCAATACCTTTGGAATATGATAGTACACAGGAACAAATCAAGAGGGATTTTAAAATTTAAGGTTTGAAAAGATGCAAAAGTTCAAAGTATAAGTCTGTGTAGTCTAAGCAATATAAAAAGGGAATATGATAGAAAACTGGCAACTCCTAAGGTGACACAGAGAAAGTAGACTTAGAGGCTGCTAGACCACAAATGATATGTTGGTAGATTCAACACATAGACAATTAGACCTGATTGGTGATCTCAAGATCAAACTAAGTTGTTCAACTGACTGTGGGTTTCCATCTTATCACTGGTTAACACAATCAAATATATTCCAATAAGGGGTAATGAGCATTTAAATGCCACAAAAGTGTGCGGATGACCATAATAAGAGCAAAGCAAGAAAAAAATGAAAGACAAATGCAATAAAGCTAATGACTCATGTTGTTGGTGCATATTGTGTCAAATAAAATAAGCTGCTCTAACAAGGAGATAGGTTGTGTGCCTCTCTGCTGTGCGATGGCACTGACCTGAGGATAAGCATAACCTAGATATTCTAGAATTCATTGTTGTTTGCCGCCTCTCTGTTGTGCGATGGCATTGACCTGAGGACAGGCTTCTCTTTGAAAGCTCTAAGAATAGTCTCTTCTTGTAACAATACCCGTAGACCGCTCAAAACCTTTGAGGAATGTTGATTACCATATAAGTGTGGGATCCACAAATGTTAGCTGAAATAATTAAACCTAAATCAGTCACCAGTCTACGTCAAAAGTCTGTGTATGGATTTAAGTGGACAAATATACTGACAATCTTAGTGGCTACATTCTCAAAAGTTCAAATCTAAGAGTTTCAGTATGATTTCCTGAAGTTGCTAACGACTCTGGATGAACACCGAGAATTTAAGCATCAAAGAGCTTTAAGAACAAGTCCCAAATGATTTGATGTTCCTGTATGATTCCAAAATTGAATTGGTCTAGATATGATCAATCTAAGTTGAAGCTGTCTACTCCTAATCAAATCCCTTAGATTTCCATCTTAGGATTTTATCTCTCACAATAAGTCCACATAAACTTTAGTTGTGTAGTTAGTTTAAGTTCTATGTTTATCTTTTAATTTGTGTCTGTCGGACTACATCAGGGAAATCAGAAGGGAATTAACTTACCTAAAAAGGGTCATGTCTGAGATGGCAACATGGTTTTTCAAAATGTCAAAGGTCACGTCTGAAGTGACTGAATTGGTTAAGAGCTTACAATGTTATTATCAAAAGTGAAAAGGGTCTGAATAGTAAATGTTAAAAATGAATGTAAACTCACAAAGTGTGACCCATTCGCACTAGTGGATCATGGTTATCGACCAACTATGCAAATGGCTTCCAATCAGCCGAATGGACATGAAATTGATCCATTCGACCGAATGGAAGGGGGAAAATGAAACAGTAGACCGACTGAGGCTCAGTCGGTCAACTAAAGGGGCGAATGAAGGAGACCGAATGAGTCAGTCGACCGACTGAGACTCAGTCGGCCGACTGAATGCGATTGACTAGGCCATCGTACGTGAACCTCAGTCGCCCGATTGAACTGAGCGACTGAGGCCAGTCGGCCGAATGAACCTAGGTTCAGTATTTAAGGGTCTTAGTCGATCGCATCTCAATCATCACTCCCAAAACACCTCGATTCGCGTTCATTACCGTTACCCTGTCAAAATTGCCACCGATTCTGATATACATTGCGGTTAAGATTCTTACATTCCAGTGACGTGTTACAGGTACACTACTCCTTGAATCCTACCAAAATCAGTACATCACTGAATGACAATAGCAACATTGTATTGAATCAAGAACCGAACTGTGAATTGACCTAATCACCTATGTAAATGAAGCAAAACGTTAAAATTGAGTTTAATAGGTTATTAGTGACAAGTAGACGAGGCTAATGGACCATTACACACTGTTAAAAGACTTAGATTGGTCAAGATTCGACCCACAGGCGATCAAACAGTGGGGCAAGCAACTGGTCGTTCGAATGAACTACAATCGCACGATTGAACCTTGCGATTGGATCATTCGACCGACTGAACCACCCGAATGAGTCCAGTCGGCAGATTGAACTCAATCGCATGTCTCAGTCGGCAGATTGAACTCAATCGCATGCCTCAATCAGCCAATTGAACTCAATCGCATGTCTCAAACACCCGATTGAACTCAGTCGCATGTCTCAAACAGGCGACTGACTTCAGTCGCATGATTCATTCGCACGAATGAATCAAAATGACTGTCAACTTTACACTTAGAACAGAAGTATTCATGTATTATGTATTAATAGTTCTATGTCTTGTGTGTTACAGATAAATGGCAGAAAAGTGGACCATAAATCCAAAGCACAACATCTGTGGCCATTTGGATCCCACCACCAGGAACGGGGCTGAGTTTACCGACATAATAGCATTTCTGAGACGGTCCCGATCTATAAGGCGATCTCCACTCCTTGCATGCCTTATAGATCATTCCATCAGGCATTCTGGGAGAATGCCTCGGGGACCGCTCTCGTGAGCCTTACTGTATCAGGAGCTCCATACTGGGCCATAATATTGAGATCTCTGCTGCCGATATTCAAGGGTCCTAGAGTTCGGGGAGGACGCTGATCATCCTACAAAACTACATCCATTGACAGTGCGAGGATGCTTCCTAAGGCTAAAGTACGCTGGGGATATCAACTCAGGTGTGCTCAACAAGAGCAACCTGAGCCCCCAGTACAAGTACTTAGCACACGTGATCCTCAAGTGTGTAGCATCTAGGAGGGGTGGGTTTGACGACCTCTCAGACCAGATTCAAAATGCCTACGTGGCACTGGTTCTGAACCACCCCTTTAGTTTTTCTAGCATGATATTCTCCTACCTGGTGGAGAACTTGGAAGTAATGGGAAAAGAGGGGTTCTGTATGTACCCCAGATTCTTACAGCTCGTCTTCAACGAGAAGCTGCCACAATTGCCCAAAGAGAGTCATGACGCCGTGGCCTTAGAGATAATGGATGATACTACTCTGGGCAGGATGAGAGTTTACAGGGGAAAGCAGATTAAGCCCCAAGTGAAGAGAATGATTGGCCACTTAGCAGATGAAAGCTATGTGGCACCGGGGAGACGCCAATGGCGTCACGAGGACAGTGACTCCGACGTGGAGCCAATTGTCCTCCCTACTGATGATTCGAGGAGGATGACAGTGAGGATGATGCTATTCCATCCAGAGGCACTGAGTCTGACTCGGTTCCCTCGGTGTCTGTCTCACCTGCTGAGGTAACTGAGTCAGCAGGATTTCACCAAGATTTTGTTCTTACCGTGGAAGATGAGGATGAATCTGATGAGGAGCCATTGACCCGACTGTGGGAAGGAAAGTGGTTCCCACAGAACATGGGTTGAGGGTTGTTGTGAACAACCGAGAGACTCCGGAGATACAGAAACTGATCCATCATATGCTCCGGGGTCCTCAGGCGGGATTGAAGGGGGAGCATCCACCTCGAAAGGAACGAGGAGAAAACGGATGGCTCAACCCCATGGCCAGAAAAAGAAAAAACGTAAGGTAACCTTCATCACCACCACATCCCCCACACCTTCAACCACTACCACCTCTGTAGACACACCTTCCACACCATACCTCTCCCCACAGCAACCACAGACACCACCATACCGACCACCACAAGCCAGACCCCTGCCACCACTACATCATTCACCCCACACTCACCACCACTATCATCCAGACCTGACCCTATATTCACCACCGCCACCACCACCACTAGCCACCAAACCGAGCCCTCAGCCTACCCCTCACACACCTACAGATCTCCTCTACCTCCAATCGGGGTAGAGGAACAGCTGTCAGCCTTAAATAGAATGGTGTTACGATTGCTGGCGGCTGATGAGGAAAAGACCTCTCAGATCCGTCAGCTCACCGACCTGACTGCTGCACAATCGCAGAAAAGTGCAGAGCAGGATCGAGTGACTGAGGAGCAGGCCCAGAAATTGGCTGCTTAGAACACACAGTTGGACCAACTCCGAGCGCAAAGTGTCACAGCAGGTAAGCAGATAGAGGAGTTGGAAAAAGCTAAGAGGTCCATTTTGCTAAAATTGAAAGGATCAAAGGAGGAACCTCTAAAGATAAAGGATGGAGACAAAGTTAATGAAGATGATGATGATGACAGTGATTCTGATGAAGAGAAAACAGAAGAGTGGTTTAGAGATGAAGAGACTGAAGAAGGAGAAGCAGCTGAATCTGTCTCAGCTCCGGTCAAGAGAAGAGAACAAAGCACAGACAAGATCAGTCAGCTTCTGCTTCTGTACCTCACAAGAAGAGTCTAGCATTCAGGATAAAAGTAAATAGTGGATGTTTTATGTATTTAATTACTTTTGTATTCTGTATTGAAAAACCATGTACTAATGTTTATATTAAGTTAATGCATTTTGTTTGATATATTACTAATGATTTGAGTATGAAATGTGTAAATCAAACAGATCCAAAGTACCACAGAGATGAGTTTGATATTGCTCCCCTTCAACAGATCAAGTCTCAACTCACAATGATTCTTGATCTGCAAGGGATTGTCAGAAGGTCAGTGAGTTATACCCCTGAAGAAGGTGAAATAATTCACGACCTATCTAACGAGCAACTGGCAGACATGTTCAGACTCAATCCTGATGATATTGTCAAGGATGCTCCAACAGTTGATTCAACCAGTGACGACGAACTACACGACGTTGATGAAGTTGAGGTTGAAGATATTGCTGTTGAAGAGTACCCTCAGTACGCTGACAACGAGGGTAATGTGGTCCCCAATCTGGGTGAGTCCCTAGTCAGTGATATGTTTGAGGTACTAGACAAGATGGAGCAGGAAGCAGGAAAGACCGAAGGAACAGCCCAAGCCTCAAACAATGATGTATACATTCGAAAGGCTGAGTGGGCTGAATGTTTTAAAGAAGTCAGAGCCCACCGTGATGCACCGAAGAGGGATGCCTACACCAAGTTCTACAGCGTCAAGAAACATCTTACGGTGTCAGACGGGATTATTGCATGGGCATATTTTGATGATCTTAACGTGTATGCCGTTAAGAGGGAAAAGGGCATAGAGTACTTTAGATTTCCACATGATCTAAAGACTCTACCTGGATTTGAGCTCAACCAGCTGGCCAAATTGAAGCTGTTGTATGCTGACCCGAGAAAAATGTCAGGCTGGTTTGAGGCTGCCCTCAAGAAAGAGTACCACACCAGATGGATTAACTTCAGACCTCAACAACCTACAAGGTATATTAGAAGGTCTAAGATGGATGCCATTACTGGAAAACCTAAGATTGTGTTGAAGTGGAGTCCTCCTCGCACTATGTCGAGAATCCCTCTCAGGGAAATGCCACAGGACTTCACTCCACACTTCAAATGGTGGTACTATGATTGGAGAACTGCTGAAGCTGTCATAGTTCTGAACAAAGGGGATCAAATGGATACTGTCAGGGTATTCGACCCAATGTGGCTAACCAACTTGTCTGCTAATGATGTCTATACATTATACACGTGGCCATTGTTCTATGACACACAATACATTGTACAAGCCCTCCAGTTCCAAAATGTAATACGACTTTGCTTCGCGTTTGATATTCACGCGGGAGTCACACAAGAGGACAAGTACAAGAAATATGAGAAGGTAATGAAGAAAACAAGACATTAGAGAGATCTAGGTCCAAGGGGGAGTTTGTTGATACATGTATGTCCCTAGATCGTGATATGTGATGTAATAGATCTTGTTTGGTATGATTAATGAACTGATAATTGATAGTCTATTGGTTATAATGTTTAATAGTTCATTAATGAGTCGTAAATGAATTGATTGGGTTTATAATTACTTGAATGATTACATATAATATTATGTTAATTAACTAAAACATTCAAACTTAACTTAATGAAGTTCCCATGCGAATGGATCATGCGAATGAACCATACACATGAAGAACTTCACACGATTGACTCAGTCGCACGACTGGACCAGGAGACTGGACCAGTCGTACGACTGTAACATAAGATTGGCTCAGTCGCACGACTGAACACTCAGTCGCACGAATGAACCAACCACATGGTTCAATCGTACGACTGAACCAAACTAATGGTTCAGTCGCACGATTGAAGAGTGCCAACCTATAAATACAACTCAATTCGTGAAAAACGTAGAGATTCGATAAAGTACGATTCAAGTCGAACCCTAGCCGTCCAGAAACCTTCCAAATCGTTCTCCAAGTTCATAGAACACATTAGATCGATTCCTTATCGATTTCTAACGTCAGTTTCAATCCTTGATTGATTCTTCGTGTATTCTCACTGATTGGATCGCCAATCAAATAGGATTCCGCACTATTTGATCCGGTATACACATGATCTCTAGGTATTTCAGTCGAATACCAGGTCCTAACATGTTCAAACGATCCCATACCATTAGAAGTTGCAATGGGTTGCAATTGTCATTTATGACTACCTTGTTTATTTAAATAATGGGATAAAGGTCACCTAACCAATATTTAAATATAACGTTGGATTCTAAAATTTTATTTATTAATAGTCTATAAGACATAAAGGGTATTGATAAATGAAATATACAATTATTTCAACGATTACTAAAATGGACTTTGTAAAATCTTGTAGACGGCCGACAACAACAACGCTAATAATGATGTTCCTAACCAAAAAAACCAATCCCTTAGGGCGATCCTTCAAAGGGATCGTCTAACACCTAACAACTTCATGGATTGGTACCGCAACTTGAGAATTGTTCTCAAGCAAGAAAAGTGGGCCTACATTCTTGATGATCCCATCCCCGATGAACCTAACGAGGAGGATGTGGAGGCCTATAATGATTGGGTTAAATATGTGGAGGACTCCGTCCAAGTCTCTTGCTTAATGTTAGCAAGTATGACACCCGAACTCCAAAAGGAGTATGAGCTCCATGGAGCCTATGACATGATCACTCAGTTGCGGGAAATGTTCCAGCAACAAGCTAGAGTGGAGCGCTTCATGCATGTCGGATAGAGGAATCCCAATCAGTTTCATCTTATGTTCTTAAGATGAAAAGCCACATCGACCACCTTCAAAGGCTAAATTGTCCTGTCTCAAAGGAGTTGGCCACGGATTTGATCCTTAATGGCCTAACTAAAAGGTTTGAGGCATTCGTCATGAATTACAACATGAACGGATGGGACAAGACCATAAATGAACTTCATTCGATGCTCAAATCAGCTGAGGCGGGAATGGGTAAAAGGGTTTTACCCGTTCTCACCATTAATGAAGGTGGGAGAAGGAGAAGGTCTCTACCCCCTCCTAAGGCAACTGTTGCCAAAGGAAAGGGGCACTCAGGGGGAAAGGGCAAGATGGTTGTTAGGGCGGAACCTCCAAAGCCCAAGGAGAAGAAGCAAAAGGTTGCTGTAAACGACCCATGCTTCAAATATGGTGAGATAGGGCATTGGATGAGAAATTGTCCAGTCTATCTTAAAGAGTTGAGAGAAAAGAGGGATGCCGGGCAAACCTCAGGTATAATTTACATGATACATGTTGAGCTAAATGTTATTTCTTCTAACACATGGGTATTAGATATTGGATGTGGAACTCACATTTGCAATTTATTGCAGGGGTTCAAAAGAAATGAGCATTATGCAAAAGGGGAAATAAGTCTCTTCATGGGCAATGGTGCAAAGGTTCACGTTGAAGCCCAAGGAGACTACATTTTGAAGCTTCCAAGTGGTTTGGAAGTTATTTTAAACAATGTATTATATGCTCCTAGTTTGACTAGGAACATAATTTCTGTCTCCCGTTTAAGACAATATGATTATGATTTCAAGTTTGTTGACAATGATATTCATGTTTCTTTAAATCATGTATTTTATTTTAAGGCTATACCTTTTAATGGTATTTATGAATTGGTTCATGAAAACGTAACATATGATAGCTCAATATACCAAGCAACCACCAAAAGACTCAAATTAGATTTGAGTGATACCTACCTTTGGCATTGCTGTCTTGGTCATATAAACAAGAAACATATACAAACACTTCAAAAGAATGGTCTCTTAAAAACAAATGAATGTGATTCATTTGATGTATGTGAATCTTGTTTACAAGAAAAATGACTAAGGCACCCTTTAGTGGAACTAACGAAAGGGCAAAAGATTTATTAGGCATCATACATTCGGATGTATGTGGTCCTTTTAAGCCAATGACTAGGAATGGTGAAAGATACTTCATTACCTTTACCGACGATTATAGTCGCTATGGGTACGTGTACTTATTAAGGCACAAAGATGAAGCTTTTGAAATGTTCAAAATCTTCAAGAATGAAGTGGAAAATCAACTCAACAAGTCAATTAAAATTCTCCGCACTGATAGAGGTGGTGAATACCTAAGTGATGTTTTTCAAGATCATCTTAGGAGTTGTGGGATTGTCTCACAACTCACTCGACCTGGAACACCACAACATAATGGTGTGTCTGAGAGGAGGAATCGAACCTTATTGGATATGGTTCGATCTATGATGGCTAGAAGCACATTACCTCTATCATTCTGGGGTTTCGCTTTGCTCTCCGCGACCCGTATTCTGAATATGGCCCCAACCAAAAAGGTGGAAAAGACACCTTTTGAGATATGGCATGGAAGAGTTCCATTCCTATCGTACTTAAGGGTCTGGGGTTGTGAGGCTTATGTTAAGACTCCCACCCCAAACAAATTAGATGTTCGATCCACCAAGTGTATCTTTGTTGGATATCCTAGAGATTCTATGGGATATTATTTCTATGATCCACTGGAACAAAAAGTGTTTGTTGCCAGAAAGGGTGAGTTCTTAGAAACAAAGTTCCTTATGGAAGGAACTGGCAGTAGAACAGTGGATCTTGAGGAGGATCAAGAAACACAGCCCGGTGCACGTTTGGTTGAAACTAGCACTCAACATGAGGATGTTGAGGATGATCAAGCGGTTGATCAATACACACAAAACGTTCATAGAAGTGGTAGAACTAGTAATCCACCTGAAAGATACAAATTTTTCATGGATGGATGCTATGTGGTGGATTCAGATGAACCAACCACATATCATGATGCAGTGTCCAATTTGGATTGTGACAAATGGCTTGAGGCCATGAACGTTGAGATGCAATCCATGTATGACAATCAAGTTTGGGAATTTGTTGTGCCACCTCTTAATTCCAAAGTAGTTGGAAGTAAGTGGGTTTTCAAGAAGAAAACCGATATGCATGGAAACTTGGATACTTACAAAGCTAGACTTGTAGCAAAGGGTTTCACTCAAACTCAAGGGGTTGATTATGATGAAACCTTCTCACCTGTTGCAATGCTTAAGTCTATAAGGATATTGTTTGCCATAGCAGCTTATTATTATTATGAGATTTGGAAAATGGATGTCAAAACCGCTTTCCTAAATGGATATCTTGAGGAAGATGTCTATATGGTTCAGCCTGAAGGTTTTGTCGATCCAAAATATCCTAATAAAGTATGCAAGTCAATGAAATCAATCTATGGATTGAAAGAAGCATCAAGAAGTTGGAATCACCATTTTGATGATGAAGTAAAGAAATTTGGCTTCATCAAAAACGCTGATGAGGCTTGCGTGTATAAGAAGGCTAGTGGGAGCACAATAACCTTCCTAGTATTGTATGTTGATGACATACTACTGTTTGGAAACGACATTCCAACCATTGAAGGTGTAAAAACCTGGCTTGGAAGTTGTTTTTCCATCAAGGATCTTGGTGAAGCCGCCTATATTCTGGGAATAAAGATCTATAGGGATAGATCAAGACGGCTAATTGGTTTGAATCAAAGTGCATACATTGACAAAATCTTGAAAAGGTTCAAGATGGAAAACTCTAAGAAAGGTACTGTACCTATTCAGAGAGGGACAATATTGAGTACGACTCAATGTCCAAGCTCAAAGGAAGAGCAAAATAGAATGAAGGCAATCCCATATGCATCTGCTATAGGATCCATCATGTATGCAATGATATGCACTAGACCAGACGTGTCATGCGCTTTAAGCATGACAAGTAGATACCAGCAAAATCCTGGTGATAGTCATTGGATGGCTGTCAAGAACATTCTGAAGTACCTAAGGAGGACTAAGGACATGTTCTTGATCTACGGGTCTGGTGAAGAGGAACTCGTTGTAAAAGGTTACACGGATGCGAGTTTCCAAACTGATCGAGATGATTCACGATCTCAATCGGGGTACATCTTTATTCTGAATCGGGGAGCTGTTTCTTGGAAAAGCTCAAAGCAAGAAGTCGTAGCGTTGTCCACAACAGAGTCAGAATACGTCGCCGCTTCAATGGTAGCATAGGAAGCTGCATGGCTGAAGAAATTCATAGCCGGTCTAGGGGTAGTCCCTTCCATTCAGGATCCCCTAGAGATCTTTTGTGACAACGAGGGTGCGATTGCTCAAATCAAGGAACCTTGTGCTCATCAAAAGACTCGGCACATTGAATTGAGATTCAACTACATAAGGGAGGAAGTTGAAAAAGGAAAGATATGTATTTGCAAAGTCCACACTGATAAAAACGTTGCGGATCCACTCACAAAGCTCCTTGAAAAGGCAAAGCATGAAGGTCATGCTTGTGCCATGGGACTTAGATATTCAAGTGTCTGGGTTTGATGTTGTAATTTTTATTTGGATATTGGAACTAATGTTATTTTACTTAATTATATGGTTATAATTTCATTTGTTCTTCTATTTTAGCATGTTTAAATCCGTGAATAAATGAATTATTCTCAACGTCCGTAGTCGATCATACTTGTGGGAACAACTATGAATGTAAGACTATAATGAACTTGGATTGGTTGATATTCATAAGGTATGAATATAGAGCAAGAGGTTGCTACCAAGGTTCATTGATGTCTATAGGATATAGATATTGGACTGACCCGCTCTCAATTATTTCTGCATGGAATCTTTCTGATTAGTCATAAGAGATTTTGAGTAAAGGTGAATATCATTGTATCCTCATACCTGAGATACATATTGGGTCTTGATATTCACCAAGTATTGTACTTTGACTTAGTCATTTGCTGTTCTGAAAAGGCAGTACATAAGGCTGACTTCAGGTATGACATGAGGTGATTGTGAGAGACGTATGTAGTCAAGATGGAATTTGTTCCTCTTATTCGTTGAGAGTTAGATGTCTAAGGCCTATTAAAGTTAAATCATCAGAGAATGACAATTTTGTGTCTCTTGGATTTAACATGACATCTGCAACAAAAGGATAGATGATTATTCACCTAAAACATTTTCAAGTAAGGTACTTGAAAAGGATGATGTTATTGAATGGAACTTAGTCATATACATTAGGGGTAGCAAACCGTTGCTAGGCGTTATTTGCTGCTTGCATCAATCTTCTATGAATCTTGTGCAAGTGGGAGATTGAAAGAATTGATCTGCCCAAGATACATATTAAATTGATGTGGCTAGTGTGATATGATCCAAGTCGGGTCATACCCAATAACAAGCCAAACAAACACCGACAAATATTTATTTGTTGATTAGATCAAACAAATAAATATAAACACCAATTTAGAAACCGGGTTTTCTAAATCACAGCTTTTGCAAATGAACAAGTTTATATATATATATATATATATATATATATATATATATATTATATATATATATATTTGTTCATATGGGATTATTTGTTCATTTTTTAATTAGTTACACAATGACAAATAATAGTGTGTGTGTTAGTGATATAAAATTAAAATGGTTTAATTTTAATTATAAGGGTGCAAGAGTGTATATTTTTTTTAAAATTTGAAACAAGAGGGAGACAAAAGGGAGCCAAAATCGGCCGCCCCTTTTGTCTTGGATGGCCTCCCCTTTTTGGTTCCAAGGCCATGCAATAACCAAACCCACTTGAACACTCTTGCATCCCCTTCTTTCTCTCACACACACACAAGAGAAGCTCTCTTCTTTCTCACTCAAAATCTCGGTTTTTAGCAAAAAGAATCAGAATTTTTCAGCTTTGCAAAGAAGGTTCTTGGCTGAAAAGATTCAACAAAAGGAGAGCTCTACAAGTTGGTGTTGCAAGCCCTAGCAAAGGAAGGTGTTTGTACAAGCTTGGGGTATCACTCCTTGAGGTTTTCTTGGTTGAAAACTCAGCCACAAAGTCATCTTTCACAGCTCTCATCTTTGGGTTTTAGGAAGCTACAAAGGTTGTATATACTTCTAAGTATCTCATGTTCTTTATTGTATGCATTTGTATAATGATCCATGGCTTGGGGTTCTTTATTAAATGGGTTTAATAATCATCTTATTAACATGTTTTAATATATAAAATCCGCTGCGTTTTCATATAAAACAAGATTATATGAGCTTTGATAAACATGTTAAATCCCCAACACATTCATGTTGATCTTCTGACGTGTGTGTGCATTTATACAGGTATAATAAGATGAAGCATCACAGAAATCAGGAGAAATGGTGCCCTAATTAGTGATTCACGATTGAAACAAGAACAAAACAAATAAATGGATTAATGACCTACTGAAACCATGTAAAATGTTCAAAAATAAAGTTATTAGGTTATTAGTTAAGTGATTGCGAGTCTAAAGAACCTATACACAACGTTTAATTTCATGAATTGGTCAAGATTCGAACCTCAGTCGACCGAAGAGCGGGTCATGCGACTTGTCATCCGGATGAACTCCATTCGCACGATTGAGCTGGCCGAATAGCTCAATTAGCCGAATGTATCATATCAATGAGCTCAGTCGGCCGACTGAACGAATCACAAGATTAGTCAACCGATTGAACTCAGTCGCCTGTTCATTCACCCGAATAAGTCCAGTCGCATGATAGGACAACCGACTGAACACAGTCGCATGATTCATTCACATGAATGAATCAAATTGAATTCTATCAAGTTACTTAGAACTGGTCTGTGTTATATGAGTATCTAATGTTTATGTGTCTTATGTTACAGATTGATGGCTGATAGATGGTCTATCAATCCCAAGCACAACATCTGTGCTCATTTAGAACACATAACTCGGAATGGTGCCGAGTTTGCAGAGATTATCGCTTTTCTTAAGCGATCAAGGATACACAAAGCTATCTCTACTCCATGCACTCTCTACAGGTCTATACACCAGGCCTTTTGGGAGAACGCATAAGTGGACAGATCACGAGAGCCATATAGCATTCGAAGCTCCATTTGTGGTATGGACATAGAGATTACAGCTGAAGACATTTAGCGTGTACTTGGGTTGGGAGATGATGCTGGATACCCCACCAAGCTAAAACCGCTGACAGTGAGGCTATTTTCTGAGGATTAAGTACGCTGGGGACATCAACTCAGGTGTGCTCAACAAGAGCAACCTGTGGCCCTAGTATAAGTACTTGGCACATGTTATTCTAAAGTGCATAGCTTCCAGAAGGGGTGGGTTCGACGACCTATAAGACCAGATACAAAATGCCTACGTGGCACTGATGCTGAACTACCCTTTCAGCTTCTCTAGCATGATCTTCTCTTACCTCGTGGAGAATCTGGAGGCCAAGGGAGGGTTTTTGTATGTACCCCAAGTTCTTGCAGCTGATTTTTGATGAGAAGCTGCCCTCACTTCCAAAGGAGCGCCACGATGTAGTGGCTTTGGAGATCATGGATGATACGACTTTGGGTCGTATGAGAGTTTACCGGGGTAAGCAGGTAAAGCCCCAGGTAAAGAGACTTATAGGCCATCTGACCAAGGAGAACTACGTGGCGCTAGGCAGGCGTAAGTGGCGTCACATAGACAGTGACTCAGATGATGAGCAGCTACAGCTCCTAGAGCATGGCTATGATGATGATGATAGCGGGGATGCTGCAGATGAAGGGCCCACTCAACCAAGGGGCCCAACTGCTGATTTTGTATCTCCAGCATCTTCCCCCACTAGAGATGTAGCAGAGATTGCTGGATTCCACCGGGAATTCATACCTGGTGAGGAGGAGGAGGAGTCGGACGAGGAGCCACTGACCCAAACTATGGGTAGCAAAGTAGTTGCCACAGAGCGGGGGCTCAGGGCGGTTGGTGAACGCCCCGGCGGGTCGGGAGAGGATGATACTGATCCCACATATGCTCTCGATTAGACAAGTCGTGCCCTAGGACGAGCATCCTCCTCGACAGGATCGAGGAAGAAGAGGATGGCTCAGCCCCATGGAATTAAGAAGAAGAAAAGACGACTCACCTATATTACTACTTCCACCACCACTACTTCTTCCACCACTACCACCAGCACAGCTACCACCACTACCATACCACCCACTTCCACCATTACACCTCCACCCTCCACTACTATAGCCACACCTCCACCAGTGATTCCACCCCAATCCACATCACATCCATCACCACTTCCACTTACCCATAACCACCCACACACATACCACCTCCCATATTCACCACTGCCACCACCACCACCTCTAGCCACCAGACAAGACCATCGTATCACCCATCCTTTCCCTTAGGATCATCCCTACCTCCCAGTGGGGTAGAGGAACAGCTTTTAGCACTAAATCGTATGGTGCTGAAGTTGTTGGCAGCCGATGACGAGAAGACTGCTTAACTCAGACAGTTAGTGGAGCTTACTGCTGCACAATCACAACAGATCTCTCCACAGGCACAACAGATTGAGGAGCAGGCTCAACAAATGGCTGCTCAGAGTCAAGAGATTCCCCAACACAAGTAGCAAAATGTGTTATCTACTAGGAAGATTGAGGAGTTGGAGGATGCTAAGAGGACCAACCTGCTCAAACTTAAGGGCACAAAGGAGGATCCTCTAAAGATCAGAGAGGGAGACGGTGATGATGGTGATGATAGTGATGATGATGAGAGTGATGATGGTGATGATGATGGTGATGATGAAGGTGATGATGAGGATGGAGGAGACATTGAGGGAGGAGGAGAGTCATCTGGTTCGGGTGCACAGGAAGCTAGTGAGAGGCGGACCAAAAAGACTCAAGATCCAGGTGCCTCGACATCAGCCTCGAAAATAGAAGAACACATGATCCAAGACAAGAGTAATATTTAGAGGTTTTATTGTTATTTAAACTCATTTGTATTTGGATCATGTATAAAATTTATGTAATGAATGTTTATATGTAATGTAAATGGTTATGTCTTGATTATTAATTATTGATTGCTGTGTTGAAATGTTTAAATCAAGCAGATCCAGATTTTCAACGAGGTGTGTTCAAAAAGAGAAACTGACATTGATTGTTGATCTGCAAGGTATTGTAAGGAGATGTGTGATGTATACTCCTGAAGAAGGAGAAATCATTCACAATCTCACTGATGAGCAACTAGCCGAAATGTTCAAGCTGAATGCAGAAGAGATTGTGAAAGATGCCCCTACTGTGAATATAGAGAGTGATGATGAGCTTCAGGAAGTCGATGAGATTGAGATAGAAGATGTCACTGCTCAAGACTATCCCCAGTACACTGACAAGGAAGGAACTGCCATTCCCAATCTGGGAGACACTCTTGTCAGTGACACATTTGAGACTCTGGACAGGATGGAACAAGAGTACGTAATGGATAAAGATAAGGCCCAAGCCACAGATGCTTAAGTGAACATCAAAAAGGCAGAATGGGTAACGCGTTTTGAGGAGATAAGAGCCCAACGCAACGCTTCAAATCAACTGCCTACACTAAACTGTATAAGGTCAAGAAACATCAAAAGGTGGCAGGCAGGATCATAGCATGGGCACATTTTGAAGACCACAACATTTACGCTGATAAACATGAGAAGGGAATTGAGTATTTCAGGTTTCCACATGACCTGAAGACTCTTCCAGGTTTTGAGCTTAACCAGTTAGCAAAGTTAAAATTGTTATATGCTGACCCTCGTAAGATGTCAGGCTGGTTGAAGTAGCTCTAAAGAGGGAGTACCACACCAGATGGGTCAACTTCAAACCACAACAACCAACAAGGTACATCAGAAGATCTGAGGTTGATGTCATAACTGGCAAACCAAAAGTCGTGTTGAAGTGGAATCCACCATGTACAATGTCAAAGACCCCACTACGTGAGATGCCTCAGGGCTTCACTCCACATTTCAAATGGTGGTACTACGATTGGAGAACGGGAGAGACCGTGATAGTCTTGAATAGAAATGGTAAAATGGAAACCATAAGGGTGTTTGACCCAATGTGGTTTACCAACTTGTCAGCTAATGATGTTTATACATTATACAAGTGGCCACTGTTCTATGAATCATGAGATATAGTACAAGCTTTACAATTTTAGAATGTTATACGACTCTGTTTTGCTTTCGAGATAAATACGGGAGTCACCAAAGAAGCTAAGTACAAGAAATTTGAGGAAATTATGAAAGATGTTGTTGGGACCTAGTATTTGAACGAAATACCGAATGATTAACGTGTAGACCAAACCAAGTATTGTGGAATCCTATTTGATTGGCGATCCAATCAATGAGAACACACGTAGAATCAATAAAGTTTTGAATCAAACGTTAAGAATCGATTAGGAATCGATCTACAACGTTCTATGAACTTGGAGTATCAACTTGGAGGCTTCTGGACGGCTAGGGTACGTCTGGAGTCGAAATAGAATGAATGCCCATGTTTTTCCACGAATTGGGTTGTATTTATAGGTTAGTATTGTTCGTTCGTGCGACTGAACCATTAGTATGGTTCATTCGTGCGATTGAACCATGCGGTTGATTCATCCGCACGAGTGAGTGTTCAGTCGTGCGACTGAGCCAATCTTATGTTACAATCATATGACTGATCTAGTCTCTTGGTTCAGTCGTGCGACTGAGTCATTCGTATGAAGTTATTCATGCGTATGGTCCATTCGCATGGGCCATTCGTATGAGAACTTCATTTTGTTAAGTTTGAATGTATTAATTAATATACATTATGTGTAACAATTCAAACAACCACAAACCTAATTAACCAATTCAACATCAACTCATTAATGAAATATTGAACATTATAAATAACAAACAACCAATATCATTTCATTAATCATTCCAAACATTACATCTGAATCAGACAAACAAGATCTATTACATTTATATCATGATCTAGGGACATATATGTATCAACAAACTCCCCCTTGGACCTAGATCTCTCTAATGTCTTGATTTCTTCATTACCTCCTCGTACTTCTTGTACTTATCCTCTTTTGTGACTCCTGCATGAATCTTAAATGCAAAACAGAGTCTTATGACATTCTGGAACTGGAGGGCTTGTACTATATCCTGCGTATCATAGAACAGTGGCCACTTGTATAGAGTGTAGACATCATTAGCTGACAAGTTGGTAAGCCAGATTGGGTCAAATACCCTGATAGTATCCATTTGGCCCTCTTTGTTTAGGACTATGACCGCTTCTCCTGTCCTCCAATCGTAGTACCACCACTTAAAGTATGGAGTGAAGTCCTGTGGCATTTCCCTGAGTGGGATTCTTGACATCGTGCACGGAGGACTCCACTTCAACACTATCTTTGGCTTTCCAGTAATGGCATCAACTTCTGACCTTCTGATGTACCTTGTAGGCTGTTGGGGTCTGAAGTTAACCCACCTGGTGTGGTACTCCTTCCTTAGGGCAACCTTAAACCAGCCTGACATCTTTCTTGGGTCAACATACAACAGCTTCAGTTGGCCAGCTGGTTGAGCTCAAAACCTGGTAGAGTCTTTAGATCATGTGGAAATCTAAAGTACTCTATGCCCTTCTCCCTCTTAACTGCATAGATGTTAAGGTCCTCAAAATATGCCCATGCTATAATCCTGCCTGACACCTTATGATGGTTCTTGACTCTATAGAGTTTGGTGTAGGCGTAATGTTTAGGTGCAACGCGTTGGGCTCTAACTTCTTCAAAACAGGCAGCCCAGTCAGCCTTTCTGATATCAACATCATCATTTGAGGCTTGTGCCGTTCCCTCTGTCTTCTCTGACTCCTGCTCCATTTTGTCTAACACCTCAAACATATCACTGACAAGGGATTCACCCAGATTGGGGACCACATTTCCCTCATTGTCAGCATACTGAGGGTAGTGCTCTACAGTGACATCTTCTATCTCTATTTCATCAACATGGTTGAGCTCTTCGTCACTTGTCGAGTCGCACGTTGGAGCATCCTTCACAATCTCATCAGGATTTAACTTGAAGATCTCAGCTAATTGCTTGTCAGTAAGATTATGAATGATTTCTCCTTCCCCAGGAGTATACATAACCGATCTCCTGACAATACCCTGCAGATCAAGAATCAACGTCAGTTGAGTCTTGACCTGTTGGAAGGGAGCAACATCATATTCATCCCTCTAAAAGTTTGGATCTACTTGACTTAACACATGTAACACAACAAATATTAGTGAATAATCAAAGCGGTAACATCAATAATCAAAATATAAACATTATGTACACAAGTTTAATACATGATTCAATTACAAAAAAGTTTTCAAATACATAAACATCTAATAATTCCTTTTGTCATGAGCTTTAGTCTTTTTAGCTTGAGCTTGATGTGTACTTCACACAATCTTCAATCTGTTTCTCAAAAGCTTCTTGATCAGGTTGAAATTATCATACTGCCAATGCATCAGGAACTTAGTTTCAACTTCACAGTCATCACCTTCTTCTAGAATCTTTAGTACTTCTTGAGCAAGCTTTTGGCTCTGTTGTGGATCAATCTGTTGTTCATAAGCCTGAGAGATATTCTACTGTAACCAATAAGCACAGACAGCTTGGACCCTAAATGACATAACCTCGTTAGTTTCTTGATAGTCTTCGTCATCCATATCACTGCCCATTTGCATAGCATTATTCCCATCTCTGTCCAAAACATCATCTTCTTCCTCTCCATCAACAAGAAGAGGATCATCTGAGAGCACGTGGACAGATGGTTTAACATTAGTGCGAAGTATGCATTCTGGATTTGATCAACCATCTCATCAATTCCTGCTCCCCTTGACACTATACCCTTATGGATGTCCTGAGCTAAACACTTGAACAGGAGACTCAAGTTTCTCTTGTTGAACACACCTACGTTGATGTCCCTAGTGTACTTCATCCTCAGATTAGCATCTACATGTGCACATACATTATGCTTGTTGTTCATCTATCCAGCATTCAGCCATAGTGCTCAAACACAAGACTCATATAAGTTAGAATTGGTGTACATGGATGACACTTGGATTTTAATGAACTTGATTCATTTAGTACAATCGTGCGAATGGACAATGCGACTGAGGCCTAGTGTTGCGATTGGGCTCAGTCGTACTGTCGAGCTTGTGACTGAACTGAGTCGTATACTGTACCATGTGATTGGAACAAACATGCGACAGAACCCATAAGCATGGTTCATACGTGCGATTGAGTCATTCGGCTAACTCAATCATGTGACTGGAGTTCATCAGCGTGTCCATTCGTATACCTCACTGTTAAACACAAAGGATTTTAACATTTATCAAGACCTGACATTTCACTTTGTGTTTAGAATCATTTTGACCGCAAAGACTCGAATTAACACTTAGAATCATTTAGTCCAACATGTGTGACCATTTAAGTGTTCTATTCTTAAGAGAAGTCTCGTTGACAGATTGTATTTAGTTCTACACTAAAACTTGCATTTAAGACATTCAGTTTTAACCGAGTTAAGTTGGAGTGTACCTGCAGATGAATAGAGTAATCGTTAGAATCACAAACTCCAAGCTACATTAATGAAACTCAGTTTTGGCATAGTACCAATACTCTTGTGCGACTTTAGGACGATATTGGGAGTGATGAGTGACTACTTCCGACTCCCCCTCTATTTATACTGGGGTTTCTTTCAGTCGTGTGATTGGCACAATCGGTCACCTTCAGTCGTGCGATTGGAGATCAGTCATGTGACTGTGTCATTCGGTCACTCTCATCCATGCGATTGGTTCATTTTGTGATCCAATCGTGTGGTTTTATTGATGCTTATGGTCCAATCGTACGTATGTTCCATACATGTGGGTGAATCGTGCGATTGGGCTCATACGTATCTTCCAATCGTACGACTGGTTCATACTCATGGTCCAGTCGTGTGAATGGATCATACTCATAAATTTTGACTTTTTGACCATTCCACACTTTTAGTTTTTTGATTAAACATTATGAGCATTTGATCATTTCAGACATGATCATTTTAACTTGAGAAACTTTTGACCACCTCAGACATGATCCTTTTTAAACAATTTAGTCACCTCAGACGTGACCCTTTTAAACATTGAAAACACATGTGGCCATCTCAAACATGACCCTTTTAGGTGAGTTAATCCCGTACTGATTTTCATGATATAGTCCGACGAACAAATAAACTAAAATGACTAACTAACTAGAAACTTAAACTAAATACAAAAATAAAACTTGTTTTTGACTTTTTGTGAGAGATAAATCCTAGGATAGACATCTACTGGATTTGGTTCCAGAATAGGCAGCTTCAATTTAGTTTGACCACACCTGGACCAATTCAATTTTGGAATCATACAGGAAGTCAAATCATTTGGGACTTGTTATCAAAACCTTTTGATGCTTAATTCTTGGTTTTCATCCAGAGTCGTTAGCAAATTTAGGAAATCACACTGGTACTATTAGATACCCACATTGATTTGAACTTTCAAGAATTGCAACCACAATGATTGTCAGTATATTTGTCCTCTTAAATCCATACACAGACTTTAGACACAAACTGGTGATAGTTTTAGGTTTAATTATTTCAACTAACATTTTTGGATCCCACACTTATATGGTAATCAACATTCCTCAGGAGCTTTTGAGCGGTCTACGAGTATTTTTACTAGAAGAGACTATTCTTAGAGCTTTCAAAGAGAAGCCAATCCTCAGGTCAGTGCCATCGCACAGCAGAGTGGCGGCAAACAACAATGAATTCTAGAATATCTAGGTTATGCTTATCCTCAGGTCAGTGCCATCGCACAGCAGAGAAGCACACAACCTATCTTCTTGTTATAGCAGTTAAGTTTTCTTTTGCACAGAATGCACCAACAACATATGTCATTAGCTTTATAGCATTTGTCTTTCATTTTTTTCGTGCTCTGCTCTATTTATGGTCATCCGCACACATTTGTGGCGTTCACATGCTCATTACCCCTTATTGAAATATTGTTGATCGTGTTCACCAGTGATAAGATGGCAGCCCACAGTCAGTTGAACAACTTAGTTTGATCTTGAGATCACCAGTCAGGTCTAATCATCTATTGTGTTAAATCTACCGACATATCATTTGTGGTCTAGCAACCTCTAGGCCTACTTTCTTTGTGTTACCTTAGTAGTTACTAGTTTTTCTATCATCTTTCCTTTTATATTGCTTAGACTACACAGACTTATACTTTGAATTTTGCATCTTTTCTAAATTAAATATTTAAAGTTCCTTTTGATTTCTTCCTATGTACTATCATTTTCCAAAAGGTTTGAATCGGTATCACAGATACGATCTACCTTATATTAGCTATCCACTCCTTCTCCCTAGTTTTTTTATTTATTTTTTAATTTTTAATTTATTTATTTTTTTAATATTACTAGCTGACCTACTCTCCCCCTAAAATTCTAAAATCATTATGGATTTAATTATTTTAGGATTTTAACAGATAGCTAAATAACATGAATTTAATTTAAACAGAATAAAATAAATCAGGAAAAATAAAAAATATATAACTACAATGCATCAGACTACACACGATCATCATCAGGAATAACATCACTTTTCTTTTTAACGCCGTTGACCTCTAACAGATATAGAAAACATGGTTTATCAAAGGCTTTTGTATAGAGGTCAGCGCGTTGAAAGTCAATATTAATTTTTACCACATCGATTAAGTTCTTTTCAAAACAGTCTCTTATGAAATGGTATTTAATACCTATGTGTTTGGTCTTTGGATGTTGTACCGGATTTTTAGTTACTGCAATTACAGCAGAGTTATCAACAATGATAGGAGTAGAAGAAAACTTTAAACCGTAATCCCGCATTTGCTGTTGAATCCAGATGATATGTGAACAGCAACTTGCAGCAGCAACATATTCGGCTTCACAGGTTGACAATGCAACCGAGGTTTGCTTCTTACACTGCCAGGTAACTAATCTCCTCCCAAAGAATTGACAACCTGCTGATGTAGACTTGTAGTTCATCTTACATCCCTCGTAATCTGAGTCACTATACGCCGTAAGCTCAAAGTCATCATCATGAGGATACCACAACCCAAGTGTGGGTGTACCCTTCAGATAACGAAATATCCTTTTGACCCCGATCAGATGGTTAACCTTAGGCTTAGCCTGATATCTAGGACATAAGCATGTAGCATACATGATATCAGGTCCTGAGGCAGTGAGATACGTGAGGGATCCAATCATTCCTCGGTACATTGTGGCATCTACCAGATCTCCATTTTCGTCAAGTGCTATATCATGATTTGTAACAAGTGGAGTCCCAGCAGCAGAAGCATTCTCCATGTCAAACTGACTGAGAATGTCTCCCACATACTTGGTCTGATGTAGAAAGATCCCATTTGGTGTCTGATCCACTTGTAACCCGAGAAAGAATATCATCTCCCCCATAGCTCTCATCTCAAACTCTTTCTTCATAACTGCTTCAACCTCTTTGCATAATTCTTCGTTTTTTGAACCGAAGATTATGTCATCGACATAGGTTTGTACTAGCAGTAGATCTTCAAATCCCTCGGGTTGACTGACATACACTGTCTCTTGAATTTCCCCATGAAGGAATGCACTCTTCACACCTAATTGATAGACTTTAATCTTCATATACGATGCATAGGCAAGGAAGATACGGATGGATTCCATCCTTGCCACTGGTTCAAACACTTCATTGTAGTCAATCCCCTCGACTTGGCGAAATCCCTGAACAACCAGTCGAGCCTTGTTCCTGATAATGACCCCTTGGTCATCCTTCTTGCATTTCAAGACCCATTTGGTGCCAATGACCTTAGCACCTTTAGGTCTATCTACCAGAGTCCATACTCCTAACTTCTTGAACTGAAGAAGTTCTTCTTGCATGGCACTCACCCATGCTCATCATTTAGTGCATCACTCACGTATTTTGGCTCAAACTGCGAGACAAAACAGCGATAAGCACCATCATGAATGTATCCCTTTTCCATAACAGATGCATAATCAGCTGAGTACAGCTGATTTTGGGTTTGTACTCCTGATCTGACATCCCCAGTGACATTGTCTAAGGGATGATAGACATTCAGACGTGATCCTGGAGTAGTAGGAACAGCTACCTTAGAGCCAAGATTATGAACATTTGGTTCTGCATCTGAGTAGAAGGAGTTTGAGGTTCCGAAGTTGAAGGTGCATCACCGTTAGATGCTTGTGGACTTTCAGGAACTGGAACCGATTCCTCCTGACTGTTCTGGTCATCTTCTTCAGCTTTATCTTCAGAGGAAGAGTCACTGTCGTCGACTACTTCCCCTGATTGAGTAGATGATTCTCCGTGTGAACTCGATGATGTTGAATCAAGAGATGGTGTATTCAAGATATCATACATCATTCGAGTAGCTAACTCATCATCAGAAGGAGAGATAGGGATGTTCAAGGATTTAAAGAATCCATCATAGTCGAAAAAGTAGGCGGGTCCTTTGCCAGTAGGTGGTGTGGTATATCTCTGAACATTAACATTACACCACACTTCTACTAGACCCATTGAGTTGTTGTAAACTCTCTTGTTCGGTATGTTGTATCCTAGGAAGATTCCTTCATCAGCCTTCTCGCTAAATTTTCCTTCTTGAGTCTTCTTCAGAAGTGTACACGGCGCGCCAAATGATTCGAGATACTCCAGATTCGGTTTACGTCGTTGTAGTAGCTCATAACATGTCTTTCCGTGGCGCTTGACTATCAGAACTCGATTCAGTGTATAACACGCATTAGCCACTGCCTCATTCCAGAATTGGATAGGCAGTTTCGAGTCTGCCAGCATTGTCCGTGCTGTCTCTATCAAGCTTCTGTTCTTTCTCTCAGCAACACCATTCATCTGAGGCGTGTAGGCAGAAGTGAATTGATGTACAATTCCCTTTTCCTTGCAGTAAGCCTCCATCCACTGATTCTTGAATTCAGTCTCGCTGTCTGAGCGTACTTGTCTCACTTTCAACTTGTAGAGAGATTCCAGTGTGGTTACAAACTCCTTGAATGACTCAAATGTTTCTGATTTGGACTTCAGAAACATTACCCGAGAGAATCTTGTGTAGTCATCAGTAACCACAAAATAGTACAAGTCGCCTGCAATGCTCTTTGTACTGACTGGACCAAATAGATCCATGTGAAGAAGTTCAAGAGGAAGTTCTATTGAATGAACTTTCTTTTCCTTATGAGACTTCTTCGTCTGTTTGCCTTTCTTGCAAGCTACACAAAAATCAGGAAGTTGGAAATTCTTGACATTAACTCCTCTCACAAGATCCTTCTGGATCAAGTGATTCATCTTCCGTTGATTGATGTGTCCCATTCTCCTATGCCAGGAGATGGAGTCCTTCTTAGTGGCTTTTGATAGAAAGCATTGAACTTCATGATCCGTTGTAGAAGCTGTTGAGAGATCCAAATCGTAAAGGTCTTTATATCTTGAAGCTGCCATCAGAACTTGGTCCTCCGGAATCAAGTTCTCCGGAATCACGTAGTCTTTCTTTAGGATGTAACACTTCTTGTTGTTGAATATGACTTTAAAACCTTTATCACAGATTTGGGAAATAGAAAGTAAGTTGTTTTGAAGTTGTTGAATGTAGTTCACCTTATCAAACTTAACTTTCTGATTTCCAACTTCTCCCTCAGCTGTGATATAGCCTCCCTTGTTTCCAGCAAACGAAACATGCCCTCCTTTTATTTGCTTAATGTTTGATAAAAGAGCCCTGTTTCCTGTAATGTGCCTGGATGCTCCGCTGTCTACAATCCACGTGTTGGTTTCAGCACTGTAGCGAACACCCTGCACATACAATGTAAAACATTAGTTTAGGTTAGGAACCCAAGCCTTTACTGTCTTGGGTTTCCCAGAGGCATCACACATCATGAATTCAACCCATTGACCCTTAGAGGGTGAGGGTAGCTTAGGTTCCTTCTTGTCATCATTATCAGACACAGAGGATGACTTCTCTTTCCATAATCCAGATTTGTGCAATGCCTGTTTGTGATAAACAGTCGACTGGCTAATGGGTTGAACGTTAGGTTCACTAGTTCTTCTAGGTGGAGTTAAAGAACTCCTCTTAGAAGACCTAGGTTTTGAATCCTGAAGTTCAATCTTCTTCCTAGGTGTTTGAGAGTAAGGACAAAAGGAAGCAAAGTGTCCACACTCTCCACAGTTGGAGCACGACCTGCTATCAACTTTATGATTAAACTTTCTTTGTGGAGATATGTGTGACACCCTAGTAACATCACTTAGTTTGGGTTTTGACTCTGTTTCTTTTGATGTTTTCTTCTGTTTAACAAAATCAATTGTGTTAACATTTTTAACATCTTTTTCCTTTTGGTTAACTGGTTTTTGACATGAAGCTTGTGAAAGATTAACATTAGCAGTCCTTTTAGATTCAGATTTGACTTTGTTTGACTTGGACTTTATATTAAACTTTTCAAATTCTTTTTCCAGATTAACACAAGGCATTTTACCCTTTGTCTTTGAAGTGGCCTCCTTTTGTTTTGTTCCAGATTCAATTGATGAACATGCGGAATCTAGATCACTAACAAGAGGAGTAGACACCACATGATCCTTGATGGGGTTGTTATTTATTGGTCTACTCTTAGTGTTCATCAAGGTCTCAGGTGGTGGTGGAACCACTTTATAACCCAAACCCTCCCCGTTGTTTCTTTCTCTCACTAAGTGTTGGACATGTGTCATAAACTTGTCCAACTGTGAAGTTTTTGCTTTAATGAGTTTACTTCTACTTCTAAGATTGCCTTTTGCTTCTTAGTGTCTTCTAGGGAGTTAAGATAGTACCTAATGTCATTAGCTTGGTTAAATGCAACTACTTCAGTTTCCCTAAGCTGTCTGATCAAAAGGTCTATCTTTTCTTTGTAACTATGCTCATTTTGTTTTAAAACTCTATTAGCCTCAGTGCATAGTTGCAAATCCTTTACTAAGTTATCATTATGATCTAATAACCTAGCAAATTTCTCATCTATGCTATCTCTAAAAGTATCACAATCAGAACAAGCATGATTTTTAAACAGTTGGTCAGTGGTACTTACCTGAGGAGGTTCAGAAGAGTTAGCCATCAATGCAGCATCAGATGTCTCTAGTTCTGGTGATTCTGTCTTTGCTGTTGAAATCTCTTCTTCAGGCTGTAGCTAACCTCAGTTGCAGTTGTCTCTTCAATATTTGACATCGCTATCTCAACTGCAATATCTCCCTCACTCGCGGAATCATCATCTAAATCTTCTACACTGGCAATATTCGATTCCCCTGGAGAGACACACCGAAAGCTCCAGTCCTGTCCTTCATCATCATGAGCAGTCAAGGCTTTTGGATCCTTGCTTGATGAAGTAGAACTGCTAGCTTGCTTGTCTTGACGAGTGAAGGACGAGAATGGGTTCCCGTTCCCAGTCTTCTTTGGCTTCACACATTCTCTCTTGAAGTGCCCCTTTTCTCCACAGTTAAAGCAGGTCACTTTACTCTTGTCAAAGCCAAATGTGGTATCCTTAGTAGCAACCAAGTTCTGTCTGGTCTTTTTCACAAACTTCTTCACCCTCCGGACAGCACTAGCTAAGGCCCACATAATGTCCATTCTCTCTAGCTCCATTTCATCCACCTGCTCATAGTCCTCATCTGCCAGATGGCAGTTTCCAATCTTCCCAGCAACAAGTCCATCATAAGAATGAACCACTACTGCCAAAAGATCCATGTGCTCTCGAGCTACTTCCATAGTCATATTACCGAGGTTCTCGGTCTTCAGTCTAGTAGCATTCGCTTCAGTTCCAATGTAATGGGTACAAGAAGACCCTGACGTTTCTGAACCTGAAGGAGAAGCGTGTGAAGGACCCAATGAGTAGACACAAATCTAGTCTGAAGAGCTGCTCCAGACATCTTAGCTTGAGGCGTGGCATTGTACAAAGCTGGATTCTGAGTGTGCAAAGACTTCTGAGCTTTGTACTTCATCCTAAGTGCTTCTTCTCGCAGCTTTAGAAAGAAGTCATTGATATCCAACTTTGCCAGCATCTCATTCTGTCTCAGATTTGACACAAATGAAGCCCACTTTTCCGGCAATCCATCTGCGAAATTTGACACCCTTTCTTCCATGGTAGTAGCAACACCATGTGTATGCATTTCAGTCATCAGATGGTAGAATCTATCAATAACATCGTCCAAACTCTTGTTTCCCATCGATGAGAAGTTGTCAAATTCTTTCTTCAGTTCCTTAGCTTTATTGCCTTCAGCGAAGCATTCCCGTCGTATCTCTTTTCCAGCTCATCCCACAATTTCTTGGCCTGCTTATTCTCCGAGTACTGGTGGAAATATCTTTAGGAATAGACTGTGTAATCAATGCATAAACTCTCATCTCTGCATTATACTTAACTTTCTGAGCATCAGTCATCCCTCCCAAAGTAAGCTTTACCCCATCTGCTCCCACCGGCATACTATACCCAATCTCGATAGCTTCCCACAAATTTGGATCCACTCCATTAAGGTCGATCTCAAAACGTTGTTTCCAGTGGGGAAACTCATCTAACCTTAAGAGTTTTGGTGGTTTATTATGATTCCCCACCTCACTCTCAAGCAACAGTAGGTTCTGGATCCTTGAGTCCTTGCCGGCAGTAAACACTGACATCTGATCTTCCATCACGATTAACTTTTAAGTGTACTAAACAAACTGTCAAACTGGTGTGACTGGGTGATGTGAATGGGCTATCCGTGCTAATGAACTATGCGATTGGTTTAATCGTGCGGCTGAACTAAGCAATTGGTTCAGTCGTGCGAATGAAGCTGATGCGTATGAACACTGCGAACGGATGGTTCAGTCGTACGAATGGAGATGCGACTCAGTCCAATCGTGCGTCTGGTGTATGCAAATGAAGTTCAGTCGTGCGAATGGCTCACTCGTGCGACTGAAGCTGCTGTTTTGCGAAAATTTCTAGGTTAAACGTGTTTTAGCCGTAAAAATTCGAAATTTCACAAACCCTAATCGCCTAAAGCCGTAGAAACCGAAACTTGATGAGCAAGGAACGTCCAAGACAACTTTTGACATAAAAGATCACGTTTTTTAGTGTAAAAACATAAACCTTTTATCAATCTTGATTGAATCACATGTAATCAAGAGCCAGAGCTCTGATACCACTTGTTGGGACCTAGTATTTGAACGAAATACCAATGATTAACGTGTAGACCAAACAAAATAGTGCGGAATCCTATTTGATTGGCGATCCAATCAGTGAGAACGCACGTAGAATCAATAAAGTATTGAATCAAATGTTAAGAATTGATTAGGAATCGATCTACAACATTCTATGAACTTGGAGTATCAACTTGGAGGCTTCTGGTCGGCTAGGGTACGTCTGGAGTCGAAATAGAATGAATGCCCTTGTTTTTCCACGAATTGGGTTGTATTTATAGGTTAGTATTGTACATCCGTGCGACTGAACCATTAGTATGGTTCAGTCGTGCGATTGAACCATGCGGTTGATTCATCCGCACGATTGAGTGTTCAGTCGTGCGACTGAGCCTATCTTATGTTACAATCATACGATTGATCCAGTATCCTGGTTCAGTCGTGAGACTAAGTCATTCGTATGAAGTTATTCATGCATATGGTCCATTCACATGGACCATTCGCATGAGAACTTCATTTTGTTAAGTTTGAATGTATTAATTAATATAACATTATGTGTAACAATTCAAACAACCACAAACCTAATTAACCAATTGAACATCAACTTATTAATGAAATATTAAACATTATAAATAACAAACAACCAATATCATTTCATTAATCATTCCAAACATTTCATCAGAATCAGATAAACAAGATCTATTACATTCATACCATGATCTAGGGACATACATGTATCAATAGATGTAAGACAATAGATAGATCTAGGTCCAAAGGGGAGTTTGTTGATACACTTATGTACCTAGATCCTGATCTCAATGTAATATGTCTTGAATGTCTTGCACTTAGGTAATATTGGGTACTTAATGAAATGACAATGTTTGGTTGTGATTTATAATGTTTAATATTTCATTAATGAGTTGAGTAATGTTTATTGACTTGATTATATAGCTTTGTGATTGTTTGAATTGATATACATAATGTTATAATATGAATACATTCAAAATTTGGTTAAGTGAAGTTCACATGCGTTCGTCTGGACCATGCGCCCAATAGTAGTCATGCGTCCGAATGGCCATGCGACTGAGTGTCCATGCGCCTCAATAGTCCATACGCCTGAACAGCTTCATGCGTCTGACTCAGTCGCACGACTGAACACTCAGTCGTGCGAATGGATCAACCGCATGGCTCAATCGCACAAATGAACCATGTTCATGGTTCAGTCGCTCGAATGAGCAACCCTAACCTATAAATAACACGTAGTTCATGAAAAAACGTAACAATTAAGAAGCATTCGATCCACTTCGACTCCAGACATACCCTAGCCGTCCAGAAGCCTCTAAGTTCGTACTCCAAGTTCATAGAACGCTGTAGATCGATTCCTAATCGATTCTTGACGTTAGATTCAATTCATTATTGTGTCTACGTGCGTTCTCACTGATTGGATCACCAATCAAATAGGATTCCAAACTATTTGGTTTGGTTTAACACGATAATCAGTTGGTGTTTCATTCAAATACCAGATCCTAACAGATGAGCTATCTTATTGGATCCCATTCCCTGCCTGTTTTGATAGCACAACTTGTTGTGCAGGGATGAAAATACATGTTCTTGAAGTTCTCCTCTTCAAGAACACTCTTTTCTGCCCTAGCTTTGTTGATCACAAGCTCAGCCTGGCACTCAGTCAGCTTCGTTATGAGATCTTTGATTGGAGTCCTAAAATCTGTGTGTTCATGTTTTAGAACTGAAATGGTTTTCTCTAGGTCCTCTATCTTTAGTTTATAATCATTTTTAGACTTTCTAAAATCAGATTTTAAAATGTTTAAGAACTCAAGGTCAGATCTCATCTCCAAGCTATAGGACCTGTATCTATTGACTTTAGCAATGCATTCAGGAGTACAGAGATGTTCCAATACCTTGGCTTCATCATGATCTGCCATCAATTCTTGGTTTGGAGAAGCATCTTCCACCTGAAAGCTCCGGTCAAAGCCTCCTTCTTCAACAGCAACAGCAGCTTGCTACTTTGACTTCTCATTCTGGAGAGCTTTGTCAGTGTAATTAGGTCTGGACTGTGTTTGGCCATCACTTGTTTTAGGTTCCTTACAATCTTTAGCAAAGTGGCCTATCAAGTTATAGTTGTAACACTTGACTTTGCCTTTGTCCAGGCCAAACTTTCCACTGGTTGCATTGCTTGGAATCTTCCTTCCAGTCCTCTTGTAGAACTTCTTGGCTCTGTGAGTGAGAAGAGCCATCTGCTGGACTATTTCCATGTATTCCAGATCATCTAGATAAATAGAATCCAGATCTTCAAGAGTGAAAAGAGAGTTGCCACAGCTTTCATTAGAAGACACAAACGCTTGAGAAGAGCTTTTCTCTTGGAATGGGCTTCCTTGAGTGTAGTTCTCCCTTGGTGTCTCTGGGAAGGTGATGAAAGGACCCTTGGTGAGTTTTCAGGGTAGCATATGTGATGATGTTTGGGTTCTATGCTATCTCTTTCAACCACATGTAGGGCTGAACCCATTTGAATGTTAGTGTTGCCAGATGAACCTTGCATGTTCATCTCAATCTGGTAGCCACTGAGAATCCCATATAACTCTATCAGAGTAAAAGTGTTGAGATTTTCAGTCCTTTTGATCACCACACAGTAGTGTGTCCACTACCTAGGAAGTGAGGACATGAACTTCCTTACAATATCTCTGTTCTCAAGAGAAACTCCTCCATCCACAAGGGTATGCATAATATCAACATACCTGAAGTATTGCTGACTCATGGTTTCACCTGTTTTGAAGGTGAAGTATTCAAACTGCTGCTACTGGAGATCCTTCTTATTCTCATTGGCTTCAGAGGAACCAGCATACATCAGTTTCAGTGCATCCCACGACTGCTTAGCTATTTTTCACTTCTTGAAACCTCTGTACACAGAGTTTGGAAGGGCAGTTTGAAGGGTTGTCATGGCTTTTCTGTCAATTTCTACTCTCTTCCTATCTTCATCAGAGTAGTTAGCCACATCCTTGGGGATCATACCAGCACCAGTAGTAAGGGGGTACTAGGTATGAAAGGTCCATTTTCAATAGACTCCCACATTCTTGAATCAAGAGACCTGATGAAACCTTCCATTCTCAAACACCAGGTATCAAACTCATCAAGAGTGATCAGTGGGGACTTGTTCATGGTTCTAGTTTCCATATCAGTCTTAGAAATGGCTGCCATTTGAAAAGTTTAGTATTTGTGTATGTGAGGGATCTTAAGATGGTGAGATCTTATATCAAAAGCCTTGAAAGCTCTGAAACCAAATGCAGGACCGGTGAAGGGGGTCACTTACAACACAATACACAAAGAGGAGATTAACCAAACTTAATCAAACAGTAAACTGAATCAACCACAAGTGAGACATTAAGAACACAAGTAATATATGAGACAGAACACAAGTGTATGGTTTTCAAGAATGCACTATTTTGCTTTCTCTATGTTCTATTACAAGTGTTACAAAGCATAATGGAAAGGTACAAGAACATGAGATACTTATACTACATCCTACAACCGGCTATACTTTAAAAGCCAGCTGGAAACAATTGACTAGACACAAACAAAATCAATTGTAGAATCAAAAGCCAAATTGCCTTTTGACTAGTGACTATGACATGCCATAGCTCACATCCTTATCTATTACAAAAAATATAAAGTACATGAAGTAAAAAGTTACAAATTCAAGACCTCAATGTACAGTTACCAAAAGCATGGACCTTTTCACCCACTCATGTAAGTTGGTGACCTTACTGAGAAGCAACAGAAAGGTGTCCAGCTTTATGAAAAAGTACATCAGATAAAGCATGTGTCAAAAGTCTTTGGAAGAAATCTGTCTTCATAAGTTGAATCATCCGAAGACTTTGTCTGTAAGGCTTCCGAAGACTTCTTATTTGGCTTCGGAAGACTTCATATTTGGCTTCGGAAGATATTGGTCTTGGATTTGGAATATTTCACACTTAGAGTATTTCAGTTGCATGTGTGAAACTTCCAATGCATTCTTCTTCAATGCACTTGTGCAGCATGCAGGATAGACTTTTGATGTTTGAGTTGCATCAGCCTCTTCATACGAAGGCACTGATCTAAATATAAGAATAACCTAAATATTCTAGAATTCATTATTGTTTGTGCCTCTCTATTATGCGATGGCACTGTCCTGAGGCTTGGCATCTCTTTGAAAGCTCTTAGAATAGTTTCTTCTTGAAATATACCTGTAAACCGCTCAAAAATCTTCCAAGAAACGTTGATTACCATATAAGTATTGGATCCACAAATGCTTGTTGAAATAATTAAACCTAACTCATCACCAATATGTGTCAAAAATCTGTGTATGGATTTAAGAGGACATGTATACTGACAATCATCGTGAGCTGTAGTTCTTGAAAGTCAAAATCATTGTGTGGATCTTGTAGCCCTAGTATGATTTCCTAAAATTGCTATTGACTGTTAGTGAAAAACAAGGATCTAGCATCAAAATTGTTTATTAAAATGTCCTAAATGATTCGAATATACCTACATGATTCCATAATGAATTATTCCAGAAATGATAAAATTGAATTGAAGCTGTGCTATTCAGGAAGTAAAATCAGTTAGACGTAATCTAATAGGTTCAAACCAATCTCTATTCAAAAATACAAAAATATGTCTTGATTTTTGTTATTTAAATTTCTAGTTATTTTACTTATTTATTATTTTAGTAATTTGGTAGGTAAAATTCGGACTATGCATCTAAATTCAATATCTGAATCACTCATTTAAAAGGGGTCACGTCTGAGGTAACCAACCATTTTTTAAGTTAAAAGGATCACGTCTGAGGTGATCAATAGTTTTGTTAAAAATGTCATGTCTGAGATGATCAACGGTCATAATGTCTTATCAATAACTAACCAGTTAAGTGTTTGAAAGTGCATGAGGTGAAACTCACAAGTATTAGCCATTCACACGATTGGATCATGAGTATGACCCAATCACACGATTGAATCATACGTATGGACTAGACGTACGATTGGATCATAAGCATGGAGCAATCCATACGATTTGATCACCAGAATGAACCAACTGCACGAATGGATGAGGCTGTATGATCTAGTCACATGACAGAACCCCAGTCGCACGACTGGAGCATAAGAATGGGTCTAGTCGTACAATTGAAATTTAAAAGAGTATAAATAAGGGGGTCTAATGGTCATAACCCTTACCACCCTTCAAGTTCCCTAAAATCACCCATAGTCACAGAAACTCTACTCAAACTTCATGTGCTTGTGATTTCTGCCTGATAAGTGTGTTTAACAGTTACTCTACTCATCTACAGGTACACTACAACTGAACTCGGTCAAAATGAATGTGTTAATTACATCTTTAAAGGATGAAGATGCTAAAATCTATAACCAAGACTACTCTTAAGAATAGACCACTTAAGTGGTTACACATGTTGGCTTAAACGAATATAAGTCCTACTTCGAGTCTCAGCTGTCCAAATGAATCTAAATATGAAGTGTAATGTCTTGTTTTTGACAAAGAGTCAAATCTTTAGTGTTCAACGGCGAGATATACAAATGGACACACTGATGACTTCATTCGAACAATTTAGACAGGCGAATGACTCAATCGTACGTATGAATCATGATTATGGGTTCAGTCGCACGATTGACTCAACCGCACAGGGTAGCATACGTTTAAGCTCAGTCGTAGGCTTAATCACATGACTGAACTCAGCTACGGGCATGATCGTACGTCTGAAGTCAATCGTACAACTAAACTCAGTCGTATTGTTTAGTCATATGATTGAATCAGTAGAACAAAATCATTCAAAATTCACCTGTTAAGTCTAGCTACAAATATAATGTATATTTCTTGTGTTGCAGCAACATGGCACATCGATGGATAATGAACACCAAGCACAACATGTGTGCACACATAGACGTTTTTTTGAGGATGAAGTACACTAGGGACATCAACACAAGTGTGCTCAACAAGAGCAACATGTGCCCCCAGTCCAAGTACTTAGCTTATGTCATCGTTAAGTGCATAGTGTCAAGGAGAGGAGAATTTGATGAGATGTCCGACCAAATCCAGAATGCATACATAGCACTCATGTTAAACCACCTGTTCCAGTGCTCTCACATGATCTTCTCCTACTTGATAGAGAGGAAGAAGATGATGTTTTGGACTGAGATGGGAATAATGCTATGCAAATGGGTGGTGGTATGGATGATGAAGATTCTCAAGAAGCTAACAAGGTTATGTTACTTAATGTACAAGATGTTGATGCTTAGTGAATCTAGTGGAAGATTGAAGAATGTGTGATGTACACATCTGGCTCAATCTAAAAAGACTACAGATCAAGACAAAAGTAAAGATTAGATGTTAAAGTATTTGAAACTTTTGTACTTGAATTATGTATTACATTAAAGTAATTAATGGTTATTTATGTTTAAATGTCTTGATTAATGATTAATGTGTGATGTTTAAATGTTTAAAGCAAACAGATAAAGCTCCCCTTCAGCAGGTCAAGACTCAATTAACCATGATTCTTGATTTGCAAGGGATCTTCAGATGTTCAGTGAGCTACACTCCTGAAGAAGGAGAAATTATACACGATCTGACCGACGAGCGACTTGCTGAGATGTTCAGACTGAATCCTAATGAGCTCTTCAAGGATGCTCCAAAGGTCGATGTTATGTGTGATGACGTGCTAAACAACGTTGATGAAATAGAGATTGAGGATGTCACGACTGAGCACTATCGAGAGTACACTGACCGAGAGGGAAATGTGATCCTCGACTTGGGTGACACTCTCGGCAGTGCTACTTTTGAAAAACTGGATGAGACGGAGAAAGAAAAATATAAGAATGAAAGCCAAGCCCAAGCCTCGGATGCAGATTTTGAGATTATGAAGGCTGAATGGGCAGCTTGTTTTGCAAAGATGAAAGCCCAGCGCGCGCCTCAAAAGCAAAATGCCTACACCAAGCTATACAAGGTCAAGAAACATTTGAAGGTGTCTTGCAAGATTATTGCATGGGCGTATTTTGAGGATCTAAATGTTTACGATATAAAGAGGGAGAAGGGAATAGAGTACTTCAAATATCCACATGATCTGAAGACTCTCCTAGGTTTTGAGCTCGACCAACTGGCATACTTAAATCTGCTATATGCTGATCCTTGAAAGATGTCAGGTTGGTTTGAGGTTGCTCTAAAAGGAATACCACACCAGATGGGTAAACTTCAGGCCTTAACAACCGAATAGATACATTCATAGGTCTGAAGTGGATCCCATATCTGGAAAGCCTAAAGTCATGCGGAAGTGGAGTCCCCCGCGCATAATGTCCAAGATTTCTGTACGGGAAATGACTCAGGACTTCACTCCACACTTCAAATGGTGCTATTATGATTGGAGAATAGATGAAGTGATCATAGTTCTAAATATAGAAGGAAAAATGGAAACTACCGGTGTATTCGACCCAATGTGGTTTACAAACTTGTATGCAGAATATGTCTACACATTGTACAAGTGGCCACTGTTCTTTGATGCGCAAGATATTGTACAAGCCCTCCAGTTCCAGAATGTTATACGAATCTGCTTTTCATTTGATATACATGGAGGAGTTACTAGAGAGGATAAGTGCAAGAGGTTTGAGGAGCTTATGAAGAATGTCAGACGTTAAAGGAAACTAGGTCCAAGGGGGAGTTTGTTGATACATATATACCTAGTTTATGAACTTAATGTAAATGTATGTCTTCTTACACATATGTAATGAATGAGTTGAATGAAATACAATATGTGATTGATGCTTATAATGTTTAATGTTCATTGTTTGTTGTGTGATGAAGTATATTGAACTAACTATATAGGTTTGAGGTTGTTATGCATAGTTCTTAGTGAATAATGATTGAGAAATATGTTCAAACTTAATTGTATGAAGTCTTCATGTAAATAGACCATACTAATGGACCATACGCATGAATACATCATGCTAATGGACCAGTCGCCCGACTGAACTAGGAGACTGGATCAAACACACGATTGAGACATAAGATTGACTCAGTGGCACGACTGAACCTTCGGCATGGTTCAGTCGTACGATTGGAAAACCTAACCTATAAATACCTTTTAATTCATGGAAAAAAATAACAATTCAAAAACACTTGAACACATACTCATACCCTAGCCATCCAGAATGTCCAGAAAGCCTGTTCCAAGTTCATAATTCGTAGTTGATATTGTTCTAATCGTTCTTAACGTTTCTTTAATCCTTAGATTGATCGGGACTGCGTTCTCACTAATTGGATCACCAATCAAATAGGATTCATCACTATTTGATCAGGTTTCATGCATTAGCAATTAGTACTCCGTATGTACACGGTCGTCTAACAATTTTAGGGTAGGATAATAGAACTAAAAAAGGGTAATAAAACCAAGATTCATCCTAGTGCCTTAATCATATATGTGCAATAGTTTGGTTAATTATCTTGAAACGTATCAATTATGAAAGTTTTAGAATAATGTAATCGTTCTGGTAAACACACATGAAAGGAAAATGAGCAAAGAAAATGTTGATGTTCTAAACACATGCATTGGCTCAATCCTCACAAAACAATGATAGATTGGCTAAGGATGTGAAAACATGCATAAAAAGTCCACTATCTAGCTTGTACCATGGTGTAAGGATTAAATATAAATGCTGATGTAGCCCAAACACCCAAAGTCTCTTCTGCATGCATACACAGGTGTACTGAAGTAGAATGCTTTGGAAGTTTCACACCATCATAAGAAATATTCTAAGTGTGAAATCTTCCGGAGCCAAGACCAATATCTTCTGAAGCCAAAGATGAAGTCCTCCGAAGCTTCACAAAGTCCTCCGAAGCTTCACAAAGTCCTCCGAAGCCAACACTTGAAGGCAGTTTTCTTCCAAACACTTTTGTACACATGCTTTTCTAATGTACTATTCCATAAAGCTGGACCCCTTTCCGTTACAACTCTGTAAAGTCCCCAACTTTCATAAGTTGGTCAAAAGGTCCATGCTTTTGGTAACTGTACATTGAGGTGTTGAGTCTATAACTTTCTACTTTATGTACTTTATCCTTTTTGTAATATATTAGGATGTGAGTTATCGCATGTCATAGTCACCGGTCAAAAGGCAATCTACCTTTTCACTCTACATTTGATTTTGTTTGTTGTTTAGTCAATTGTATCTAGGTGTCCTTCAAAGTATGGCTGGCTACAGGATGTAGTATATGTATCTCAAGTACTTGTAACTTTCTAGTATGCTTTGTAACATTTGTAATAGAACTTGAGAAGGTAGTATACTGCAATCTTGAAAACCAACTCCTTGTGTGTTTTTGCTATCTTGTTCTATCTTATATGTATCATTATAAAGGTTAACCTATTCCCTATTTGATCTGTTAAGTATTCCTAGCAACTCTCCTCATTGTGTTTTCTGTTGTAAGTGCATACCCTTCACCGTTCTTCATATGGTATCAGAGCGTTCCAGGCTCTTGATATAAGATCTCACTATCTTAAGATCCTCACACACACAAAAAATACTTAACATCTCAAATGGCAGCCATTTCCAAATTTGATATGGAAACCGGAACCATGAAAAAGTCCCCACTGATCACTCTTGATGACTTTGACACCTGGTACCAAAGAATGAAAGGATTCATCAGGTCTCTAGACTCAAGAATGTGGGAGTCTGTTGAAACTAGACCTTACATACCGAGCACCTCTTTAGCAACAAGAGGTGGTATGATCCCCAAGGGTATGGCTGACTAGAAGGCCATGATAGCTGTTCAGACTACTCTTCCAAACTCTGTATATAGAGGTTTCAAGAAATGCAAAATAGCTAAACAGCTATGGTATGCATTGAAACTAATGTATAAGGGTTCCTTTGAAGCCCGGGAGAACAAGAAGGATCTCCTGAAGCATCAGTTTGAAAATTTCACCTTTAAAGAAGGTGAGACCATGACTCAACAATACTTCAGGTATGTTGAGATTGTGGATACCCTAGTGGATGATGGAGTAGCTCTTGAGAACATATATATTGTAAGGAAGTTTATGTCCTCACTTCCTAGGCAATGGACATACTACTATGTGGTTATCAAGAGAACTAAGAAGCTGAAAACTCTCACTCTGACAGAGTTTTATGGGATTCTCAGTGGCTACTAGATGGAGATGAACATGCAAGGTTCATCTGGCAACTCTAACAATCAAATGGGTTCAGCCATTCAAGTGGTTGAAAGGGATAGCATAGAACCCCAACATCATCTCATATGCTACCCTAACAACTCACAAAAAGGGCCCTTTCATCACCTTCCATGAGACACCAGGGAGAACTATATTCAAGGAAGCCCATTCTAAGAGACAAGTTTTCTCAAGCCTTTGTGTCTTCTGATGGAAGTAGTGGCAGCTTTCTATTCACCCTTCAAGACCTGGATTGCATCCATCACATGATCTGGAGTATATAGAGATAGTCTAGCATATGGCTCTTCTCACTCACAAGCCAAGAAGTTCTACAAGCGTACCAAAAGAAAGTTTCCCTGCAATACAGCCAGCGAAAAGTTTGGACAGGACAAAAGCAAAGTCAAATGTTACAACTGTAACTTGATGGGCCACTTTGCCAGGGAATGCAAGGAACCAAGAACAAATGGTAGCCAAGCACAGTCCAAACCAAACTACACTCATAAAGCTACCCAGAAAGACAATCCAAAGCAGCAAGTTGCAGTTGTTGTTGTTGTTGAAGAAGGAGGCTTTGATTGGAGGTTTCAAGTGGAAGATGCTTCCCCACCAAGCAGTGATGGTAGATCATGATGAAGCCAAGGTGTTGGAATCTCTGTACCCCTGAATGTATTGCTAAAGCAAACAGATACATGTCCTACAACTTAGAAATGAGATCTGATCTTGACTCCTTAAACATCTTAAAAGTTGATTTTAGAAAAACTGAAAGTGATTATAAACTAAAGATAGAGGACTTAAGAAAACCATTTCAGTTCTACATGAGTACACCACTTATAGGACTTAGATCAAGGATCCCAAAACTAAGCTTTTGGTAACTGTACATTGAGGTGTTGAGTCTATAACTTTCTACTTTATGTACTTTATCCTTTTTGTAATATATTAGGATGTGAGTTATCGCATGTCATAGTCACCGGTCAAAAGGCAATCTACCTTTTCACTCTACATTTGATTTTGTTTGTTGTTTAGTCAATTGTATCTAGGTGTCCTTCAAAGTATGGCTGGCTACAGGATGTAGTATATGTATCTCAAGTACTTGTAACTTTCTAGTATGCTTTGTAACATTTGTAATAGAACTTGAGAAGGTAGTATACTGCAATCTTGAAAACCAACTCCTTGTGTGTTTTTGCTATCTTGTTCTATCTTATATGTATCATTATAAAGGTTAACCTATTCCCTATTTGATCTGTTAAGTATTCCTAGCAACTCTCCTCATTGTGTTGTTCTGTTGTAAGTGCATACCCTTCACCGGTTCTTCATATGGTATCAGAGCGTTCCAGGCTCTTGATATAAGATCTCACTATCTTAAGATCCCTCACACACAAAAAATACTTAACATCTCAAATGGCAGCCATTTCCAAATTTGATATGGAAACGGAACCATGAAAAAGTCCCCACTGATCACTCTTGATGACTTTGACCCTGGTACCAAAGAATGAAAGGATTCATCAGGTCTCTAGACTCAAGAATGTGGGAGTCTGTTGAAACTAGACCTTACATACCGAGCACCTCTTTAGCAACAAGAGGTGGTATGATCCCCAAGGGTATGGCTGACTAGAAGGCCATGATAGCTGTTCAGACTACTCTTCCAAACTCTGTATATAGAGGTTTCAAGAAATGCAAAATAGCTAAACAGCTATGGTATGCATTGAAACTAATGTATAAGGGTTCCTTTGAAGCCCGGAGAACAGAAGGATCTCCTGAAGCATCAGTTTGAAAATTTCACCTTTAAAGAAGGTGAGACCATGACTCAACAATACTTCAGGTATGTTGAGATTGTGGATACCCTAGTGGATGATGGAGTAGCTCTTGAGAACATATATATTGTAAGGAAGTTTATGTCCTCACTTCCTAGGCAATGGACATACTACTATGTGTTATCAGAGAACTAAGAAGCTGAAAACTCTCACTCTGACAGAGTTTTATGGGATTCTCAGTGGCTACTAGATGGAGATGAACATGCAAGGTTCATCTGGCAACTCTAACAATCAAATGGGTTCAGCCATTCAAGTGGTTGAAAGGGATAGCATAGAACCCCAACATCATCTCATATGCTACCCTAACAACTCACAAAAAGGGCCCTTTCATCACCTTCCATGAGACACCAAGGGAGAACTATATTCAAGGAAGCCCATTCTAAGAGACAAGTTTTCTCAAGCCTTTGTGTCTTCTGATGGAAGTAGTGGCAGCTTTCTATTCACCCTTCAAGACCTGGATTGCATCCATCCACATGATCTGGAGTATATAGAGATAGTCTAGCATATGGCTCTTCTCACTCACAAAGCCAAGAAGTTCTACAAGCGTACCAAAAGAAAGTTTCCCTGCAATACAGCCAGCGAAAAGTTTGGACAGGACAAAAGCAAAGTCAAATGTTACAACTGTAACTTGATGGGCCACTTTGCCAGGGAATGCAAGGAACCAAGAACAAATGGTAGCCAAGCACAGTCCAAACCAAACTACACTCATAAAGCTACCCAGAAAGACAATCCAAAGCAGCAAGTTGCAGTTGTTGTTGTTGTTGAAGAAGGAGGCTTTGATTGGAGGTTTCAAGTGGAAGATGCTTCCCCAAACCAAGCAGTGATGGTAGATCATGATGAAGCCAAGGTGTTGGAATATCTCTGTACCCCTGAATGTATTGCTAAAGTAAACAGATACATGTCCTACAACTTAGAAATGAGATCTGATCTTGACTCCTTAAACATCTTAAAAGTTGATTTTAGAAAAACTGAAAGTGATTATAAACTAAAGATAGAGGACTTAAAGAAAACCATTTCAGTTCTACATGAGTACACCACTTATAGGACTTAGATCAAGGATCCCAAAACTAAGCTAACTAAGTGCCAGGTTGAGCTTGTAATCAGCAAAGCCACGAAAGAAAAGTGTGTTCTTGAAGAAGTGACCTTCCAAAAAAAGATATCTTCACCGCTGCACAACAAGGTGTGTTATCAAAACAAGAAGGGACTGGGATCTAGTAGGATAGCTCATCCATACATAATCTTATTTGTAAGATCACCTAGGTGTGGAACTTGTGAAGAGAGCTTCCTCTCATAGACCCTTTGAGTGAAGAGGATTAAGAAGTGATAATGAAGAATTCCTCTGAGAAGAGTGAAGAGGAGGATTCTAAGAAGACTCGCTGTCCTTCTGAGGAGAAGAAGAAGACTGTGATGACCAAGTCTATGAGGAAAAACTTGATTAGAAAGAGCAAAAGAAAAGCTAGGAAGGCTCAAGAGATCAAAGCCACTTTTGATTCTAGGTAGAAACAACTTTTTAACTCTGTAGGGTTTGAAGTGGTGAAGACTGAAGACATCAACCTAAACTCTTCTTCAAAGAGTTATAGCTTATGTTCAAATCATCTCAGCACCAAGAAGAAGGCTGATATGTTGTGTGCCACTGCTACATTGCCTGGACCATACAACTCCAAGAACAGTTCTCAGCCCAAAAGGACTGTCTCAGCATCTGCAAAGACGAAGGTGGAAAAGGGATGTGATTAAGATCAGTCTTCTTCTCAGTAGAAGGCTCCTGGGTAGAAGAAAATGGAATGTGTTATGTATGAAAGTTCTCTTATCTTTCTAAGGATTGTCCATACAATCCAAGAGGTACTCTCCATATGACCAAGGAAAAGACTTCCAAGAGTTCGAAGATAATTTCAGCTTTGAAAGGAAAATCTGTTTCCTTCGAAAGCTCTAAATCAAAGAAGAAGGCAAGTGGAAAATTGCCATAGGAAGAAAATTTGGTCTCGGAAGAAAATTTGGTCTCGGAAGAAAGGAATACTTCCAAAGCACTGAAGTCTGCTGTAGTTTTTGCAGAATCTTTCGAAGGTCCGGTCATCAAAACTTCCAAAGTCTCAAAAGCTTCTGAAGTGTTGAAGGTCAAGTTCAAACTTCCAAAGGTGGTGTGGAAGTCGAAGAAAGACCAAGTGACTGAATGTTCTTCATCAACAACAACACAAGATCCTCAGAGCACAACTATAGGATCTATTACTGTTGCATTACCTCCTACTTCTTTTAATCAGCCCAAGACCAATAAGGCTTGGGTTTCCAAATGTAACTAATCATTTTTGTGCAAGAATAGCTCAAGACAAACAAGAATGTCTGGATCATTGATAGTGGTTGTTCCAGGCACATGACACACAATAGGTCACTACTCCAGAACTTTGAAATGATTGATGAAGGGCCAGTTGCTTTTGTAGGAAATGAAGGTGGTTACATTTCTTGAAGGGGAAAGGTCACAAATGGTAAGCTCAGCATTGAAAAGGTAAACTTTGTCAAGGAGCTTGGGTACAATCTTCTAAGTGTATCCTAATTTTGAGATCAGAGTCATAAAATGCTCTTTACTAGGCATGAGAGCATTGTTCTCAAGCCCGAGTTGGTCATTCCTCATGAGCATATCCTGCTTAGAGCCCGCAGGAAAGGGAACATGTACAAGATGGACTTGCAAGAGACATCTCCCTCTGGAGAAGTTTCATGCTTTCTATCTAAAACAAATAGGGATGAGTCTTTCCTATGGCAAGAAGAATGTGCCATCTAAACTTTAAGAACATGAATAAATTTATTAAGAATGATTTGGTAACTAGAATGCCAAAGAAAGAGTTTACAAGTGATGATCATTGTGTTGCATGCCTGAAAGGGAAGCAATATAAGGTAACTCATAAGCCTAAGGAAAGAAACTCCATCACTACTCCCCTACAATTATTACGTATGGATCTCTTTAGCCCCACCAGTGTAATGAGTCTAGGAAGGGCCTCTTATTGTTTAGTGATCATAGATGACTTTACAAGATTCACTTGGGTCTTTTTCCTTAGATCTAAGAATGAGATTCCTCAGATTCTAAAGAATTTCATCTTAAAGATTAAGAATCAATGTGATCACAAGGTCAAAACCATAAGATGTGATCAGGGAACTGAATTCAAGAACTGAATCCTTGATACATTTTGTGATGAAAAGGGTATTACAAGATAATACAGTGCTCCCAGGACTCCTCAGGAAAATGGTGTTGCTGAGAGGAGAAACAAGACATTGATTGATGCTACAAGACCCATGATGTCTGACTCTAAACTGCCCATCACCTTCTGGGTAGAGGCAGTCAACACTGCCTGCTATGTGCAAAATAAAGTTTTAGTGGTTAAGACCCATAGCAAGACTCCTTATGAACATTGGCCCAAGAGGAAACCTTTCATTGGTTTTCTCAGGTCATTTGGATGTCCTCGCACCATCTTGAATACCCAATATCAATTTACCAAATTTGCTGAGAAATCAGATGATGGACACTTCATTGGATACTCTTCTCAAGCTAAGGCTTATACAATATACAATCTCAGAACTAGAATTGTTGAGGAGTCAACCAATGTGACTTTCAATGAACACACACCCTTTGTGGCTACTTCTGGTCCTGATTGGTTATTTGATCTTGATTTAGTTACCAACTCTTTTAACAAATCTTGTGAGAATGTTTCAGGATCTAAAGATATCTTACCCATAAGTGATCCTGATCTAAGATTTGAGCTTAGAAGACCTTCAAGCCACACATCTTCAGCTCTAGTTGTAACTACTTTTGCGAATGAGGTTTCTATCAGCACCACAATGACAAATTCAGCTGATACATCTGAGATGCCTTCAAATTATAGCTTAGAGGCTCCATAAAGAGATAATGACACTTCAAATGTTGAACATGATGGTGGTGGTAACAGTGATCAGGAATTTCTTGATGCTGATAACCACTCCATAGATGACAACATCAATGATGTCATATATTCATTGGATCAAGTTTCTCTTGACAAATGTGTTGATGTGGTGGGAGAAGCATCAATGCCAAATCTCAATTTCTCAAATTTAGATCTCTCACAGTTACTTGCTATGATCCCTCAACTAAGGATCCACAAGTCTCACCCCACCACAAAGATTATTGGAGATGTTGACACAGGGGTAAGAACAAGAGGACAAACCTATGAAGCAAATGTTTGTCTTCACTCTTGTTTCTTATCTCAGATAGAGCCAACTAAAATTGATGAGGCTCTAAAGGATGGAAGTTGGGTTGAAGCCATGCATGAGGAGTTGCTTCAATTCAAAAGGCAGAAAGTTTGGAACCTTTGTCCTCTTCCTTCTGGGAAGACTACCACTAGAACCAAATGGGTGTTTAGAAACAAGAAAGATGATAGAGGCATCATCATCAAGAACAAAGCTAGACTGGGTGTTCAAGGATACACACAAGAAGAAAGGATTGACTACACTAATGTCTTTGCTCCAGTGGCAAGATTAGAAGCTGTTAGGATATTCCTGGCATTTGCTGCATCCAAGAAGTTCAAGGTTTTTCAACTTGATGTGAAGTGTGCCTTTTTGTATAGAGTGATAGATGAAGAGGTTTATTTCAAACAGTTACCAAGTTTTGTAGATCCTGATCATCCTGATCATGTCTGCAAGCTTGACAAAGCTCTCTATGGGCTGCATCAAGCACCCAGGAAGTGGTATGAGACACTGTCTGAGTATCTTTGTAAACATGGATACAGGAGGGGTACTATAGATGGAACTCTCTTCATCAAAAAATAGGGAAGTGACTTAATGCTAGTTCAAGTATATATAGATGACATTATCTTTGGTTCAACTAATCCAAAGATCTGCAAAGACTTTGAGAAGATGAAGAATAGATTTGAAATTAGTGCCATGGGGGAACTCAATTTCTTTTTTGGAATCCAAGTGAAGCAAGTTGAAGATGGCATCTTCATTAGTCAGTCAAAGTATGTTCAAGACATACTCAAAAGGTTCGACATGACTGATTGTAAGATTGCTAAGACACCCATAGCTAGAAACCACTCCCTTGGGCCTAATCTTGAGGAGGAGTATGTGGATGTACACCTTTATAGGGCTATGATTGGGTCTCTTATGTATCTCACAGCTAGCAGGCCTGATATCATGTTTGCCACATGTATTTGTGCAAGATATCAAGCCAACCCAAAGATGTGTCACCCCATCATTGTCAAAAGGATTCTAAGATACCTCAAAGGTGCTTCAACACTTGCCCTCTGGTATCCTAAGAATTCTGACTTCAATCTATATGGTTATACAAATAGTGATTATGGTGGTTTCAACATGACTACAAAGTCTACATCTGGGGGATGTAAGTTTCTTGGTCGAAGGGTTGTCTCATGACAATGCAAGAAACAATCTTGTGTTTCTGCATCAACAGTTGAAGCTGAATAGACTGTTGCTGCAAGCTGCTATGCTCATGTGCTTTGGATTCAGAATGAGATGCTTGACTATGGATTAAACTTCAAGGAGACTCCCATTCATATAGACAACAATAGTGCTATCTCTATCACAGAGAATCCTATGTAGCACTCAAGGTCAAAACACATAAACATCAGGTATCATTGAATTGCCTCTCCAACTTCTACACATGGATCTACTTGGTCCTGTGAGCACAAGAGCATCGCTGGTGATTTGTACTGCTACGTAGTCAATGATGACTACTCCAGATTCTCTTAGGTAATGTTTCTAAAATACAAATCAGTGGCATTTGAATCGTTCAAACAGCTGGTGACTACATTGGAATCTCTCTACAACCTGAAAGTGTGACAGAGTTGCTTAGACAACGACACAAAGTTCAAGAAACAGTGGATGGAGGCATTCTGCAAAGAAAAAAGGAATTGTACATCAGTTCACATCAGCCTACACTCCACAAATGAACGGAGTTACCATATGGAAGAACAGGAGCTTGATAGAGACAGCAAGAACAATGCTAGCAGACTCAAAACTACCCATCCAATTTTGGAATGAGGCAGTTGCCAATGCATGTTACACCCTCAATTTAGTCTTGGTGGTTAAACGTCATGGTAAAACGTCTTATGAGTTGCTCCAACGACGTAAACCTAATCTCGAGTACCTCAAACCATTTGGCGCACCATGTACACCGCTGAAGAAAGCTCAGTCAGGGAACTTCAGTGAGAAGGCTGAAGAAGAGATATTTCTAGGATACAATATACCAACAAGAGAGTTTATAACAACTCAACGGATCAAGTAGAAGTGTGGTGCAACGTTGACGTTTAGAGATACACCACCCCCTGCTGGAAAAGGACCCGCATTCTTCTTAGATTATGATGGATTCTTTAAGTCCTTCAACATCCCTCTCTCCTTCCTAATGATGAGTTATCGACCAAAATGATGTACGATGTCTTAAACTCACCTTCACTAGACTCGAAAACATCAGGTTCACAAGGTGAATCTTCTAGTCATTTTTGGGGAGCACTTGATGTAAGAAACTCCTCCTCTAACGATGAAGACGTAGAGACTGAACATGTGGTTCAGGAGGACCAGGTTCCTGCTACTGAAAGTACACAAGCATCGGATGTGGATGCCTCTAACACTTTGGAACCTCGCACTCCAACGGCTACAGATACTGAACCAGGAACTCCAAATCTGGATCAGGAAGTAGTTGTTCCACCACTCCCAGTTCACGGCTAAATGTATATCATCCTCTGGACAACGTTATAGGGGATGTACCATCGGGAGTACAGACAAGAAATCAGCTATACTCAGCTGATTATGCCTTAGTGATGGAAAAAGACTATCTTCACGCCGGTGCTTATCGATGTTTTGTGTCTCAATTTGAGCCAAAATATGTAAGCGAAGCCTTAAAGGATGAGGCATGGGTTAGTGCCATGCAAGAAGAACTCCTTCAATTCAAGAAGCTAGGAGTATGGACACTGGTGGATAGACCAAAAGGAGCTAATATAATATGCACTAAATGGGTATTGAAGTGCAAGAAAGATGACCAAGGGGTCATAATGAGAAACAAGGCTCGAATTGTCATTCAAGATTTTAGACAAGTCGAAAGAATTGATTACAATGAAGTGTTTGCACCTGTGGCTAGAATGGAAGCAATCCGTATCTTCCTAGCCTATGCATCTTACATGAAGATCAAAGTTTATCAACTAGATGTCAAGAGTGCATTCCTAATGGTGAAATCCCTGAGACAGTGTATGTCAGTCAACCCGAAGGACTTGAGGATCCTTATCATCAGGACAGAGTTTACAAGCTTGATAAGGCTCTTTACGGACTCCATCAAGCCCCGAGAGCATGGTATGAGAAACTCTCAACTCATCTGGTGAAACACAGTTTTCGCAAAGGAGTTATTGACTGTACACTATTCATCAAAGAAAAGGATAGTGAGTTACTGCTGGTACAGATTTATGTTGATGACATAATCTTCGGCTCCAAAAACAAAGAATTATGTAAAAAATTTGAATTTGTCATGAAAGCAGAATTTGAGATGAGTGCAATGGGGGAGATGAAGTTCTTCCTAGGATTACAGGTGGATCAGACACCAAAAGGAGTCTTCCTGCATCAGACTAAATATGTAGGGGACATCCTCAGTCAGTTTGACATGGAGAATGCTTCAGCTGCTGGAACTCCACTTGCCATGAATCACGATGTGGCACCTGACGATATGGTGATTTGGTTGATGCTACAATGTATAGAGGAATGATTGGATCCCTTATGTATCTCACAGCGTCCCGACCTGATATCATGTATGCAACATGTCTCTGCTTGAGGTGTTAAACGGATTTTTCTTTATCTGAAGGGTACTCCAACACTCGGGTTGTGGTATCCTCATGATGATGATTTTGAGCTTGCAGCGTATAGTGACTCAGAAATTACAAGTCAACATCAGTGGGATGTCAGTTCTTTAGTAGACGGTTAGTCACCTAGTAGTGTAAGAAGCAGACCTCAGTTGCTCTGTCAATAGGTGAAGCTGAATACGTTGCTGCTACAAGTTGCTGTTCACAAATCATCTGGATTCAATAGCAAATGCGCAACTACAGTTTGCAATTTTCTAACACTCCTATCTATGTTGAAAATTCTGCTCCTATATCCGTAACAAAAAATCCAGTCCAACATTCTTAAACTAAACACATCGGTATTAAGTATCACTTTATACGTGACTGTTTTGAAAAGCTACTAATCGATGTGGTTAAAATAAATACGGAGTTTCAATGCGCCGACCTCTACACAAAAGAGATAAACCGAGGTTTTTCTATCCATTAGAGGTTAATGGCGTGAAAAGAAAAGTGATATGATTTCAGAGGAAGAAAATGCCTAGTCCAACATATTTTATTATTTATTTAATTTTATTTTCCTATCTATAAAAATCTAAAAACACAAAAATATTTTCGGTTTTAGAATTTTAGGGGAGAACAGGTTAGAATAGTATAGTATTAAATTAGCTGCTTTATTTTATTACTTAAAAACCTGAGGAAGAAGGACAGCTTAGCTAAAAGAATGTAATCTAATCTGTGATACTGATTCAACGTTTATGGAAAATGATAGTACATAGGAAACAATTGTTTGAGACTTTTAAAAGAGTTTAAATGATTAAGATGCAAAATTCAAAGTTTAAGTCAGAAAAGAAAAAATGATAGTAAAACTAGTAGCTACCAAAGTAACATAGAGAAAGCAGACCTAGAGGCTGCTAGTTCATTATATGATGTTCACTAGATTCAACACAATAGATAAGTAGACCTCATTGGTTGTCGTAAAATTCAAACTAATTGTTCAACTTGCTTGTGACATCCGGAAAATTCCCATTACCAAACTCCGTAGTCCCGTTAAGTCTTGCATACACGTGTCGTAACACACACTAGTTGTCGTTTAACGTTGGTGACCTAATAATAATTAATAATGTTAAATTAATGATAATCTAATTGATTAGGTGATTATGGTATTATGTTTATGTGTTTGCATGTTTTAAATGTTAATTAGGAAATTAATCGCGTAACACGGAAACGTGCCTATTTATTCGTATGCCTTGTCTTTTTATAAAGATAAATTATATAATGACTATCATTAGTTTATATCCTTATATTAATAAGTTAAAAACACTTTACAAAGAGTTTAAAGTCTAGTTTTGATAAAATACAAATTACAAGGGCTTAAAGGGTAAATATGGAAATTAAAATTAAACAAAACAATCCCAAACCCTAGCCCCACCCCATTCGGCCGCAACCATCACCCTCTCCCCCTCCCAACAATGAAGTCGAACAAGAACAAGCATCAAAACATCGTTTTGCTCGATTTCAAGGCATACAACACGTAGGAATCATCAATTGCAAGTTAACACACGTTTAAAGGTTAGATTTTTACAAGTTTTCGTGGGTTGTTCATGGTGGTCGAACCCTAATCCTGAATGATGGTTCATGGTGTTGAAATGATGTTGTTTATGTTTGAATATCTCTTGCACTCACCAACTATTGTGTTGACATTTTAGTATGCTATTCTCAGGTCATTAGCTTGCTTGCCATTAGGAGCACTCCATGGTTTCACTTGCATTCTGAGACTCGGTCTTCAAGACATTTTTATCATTTAATGGTTAATGTTTATTCTTTTGGGTTGGCGCATGTTTTGCCATAGTATACACTTTTATTTCTTTAGGTTGTTTTACAACGCTCCCGCACTGTTTCAAGTTTATAATTTGGTTGATTTATTTTTAATAGTGGCATATAGAGTCGTTCGGAGTACTATTGACTGTGATCCTGGTTTGTTCACACGCCTCGCGGTAAAACTCCGCACGTGGATTTTGCGGGTGTGACATTGCGTGGGTTCCTATCTATCCGTATTAATGTAATCAATGCAGTTCTGATAAGGATGAAAAGCAAAATAAATGCCACAAATGTGTGCGGACGACCATAAAAATGAGCAAAGCACATGGAAAATGCAAAATGCAATCAGCTAATAACTTATGTTGTGTGTCCTTATGGCAAAAAGAAAATAAATGCTCTAACAAGAAGATAGGTTATGTGCCTCTCTTGTGCGGAGCACTGATATGAGATCATAACCTAAATATTCTAGATTCATTATTGTTTGCGCCTCTCTGTTGTGCGATGGCACTGACAGAGCTTGGATCTCTTGAAAGCTCTTAGAATAGTTCCTTCTTGAAAATTCCCATAAACCACTCACAAATCTTCTGGAAACATTGATTACCATATAGTGTGGGATCCACAATGCTTGTTGAAATAGTTAAACCTACTCACCACCAATGTGTGTCAAAAATCTATGTATGGCTTTAAATGACAGTATACTACAATCATCGTGAGCTACGTTCTTTACAGTCAAATCTTGTGTGCATCTTGTACCTCTAGAATGATTTCCTAAAAGTTCATTTACTACTCAATGAAAAAGAAGGATCTAGCATCGAAATTGTTAATAAAATTGCAGGATCGTTCAAGGGCTTGAACACAATTACAACACAACAACACAATGAGGAGATTAACTAAACTTAATCAAACAGTGAACTAGGTAACCAAAGGTGATGCAGAGAACACAAGTAAAGCAAGAGACAGAACAAGAGAGTATAGTTTTCAAGGTAGCAGTATATTGCTTTCTCAAGTTCTTTTACAAGTGTTACAAAGCATATGAAAGATACAAGAACTTGGAATACTTATACTACAACCTACAGCCGGCTATACTATGAAAGCCAGCTGGATACAATTGACTAGACACTAACAAAATCAATTGTAGGATCAAAAGGCATATCTGCCTTTTGCCTTGTGACTATGACATGCCATAGCTCACATCCTTATACATTACAAAAAGGATAAAGTACATAAAGTAGAAAGTCTCAGACACAAGACCTCAATGTACAGTTACCAAAAGCATGGACCTTTTCACCAACTCTTGTAAGTTGGTGACTTATCAGAGACGCAGCGGAAAAGGTGCTTTATGGAACAGTACATCAGATAAAGCATGTGTACTAAAAGTCTTCGGAAGAAATCTGTCTTCATAGGTTGAAGCTTCGGAAGACTTTGTCTCTTCAAGCTTCGGAAGACTTCATGTTAGGCTTCGGAAGATATTGGTCTTGGCTTCGGAAGATATTACACTTAGAGTATTTTCTAATGCTTTGTGTAATTCTTCCGAAGCATTCTTCACTTCAGTACTTAGTGCATGTTGCTGAAACACTTAGGCAGTTTTGGGTTGCATCAGACTTCAGGAATCCTTACAAACCCCCTAGGCTGATGCTACCAAAACACCTAGAAGATCTTTAAATGTTTGTAGTCTTCAGAATAATCAAGACCATCCCTTTCTTCATTTGATGGTCAGGATCATCAAGACTCTCATAGTATCTTCTCATTTCAAAGAGATCATGCAGAGGTAAGTTGATTATGTCTTGCCATGAGTAGACATTTTCAACACCTTGATCTCTGATAACATTCCTTCTCTTCTGGATTGGTAGAGTAAGTCCAGGATAAGATGGGTGTCTCGGTTGCTAGAGGAGCCACTTGCATAGGAGTTGATTGGGCTGCCTCATCATGCACTTCCTCAGGTTGATCTGATTCAGCCTGGGGTAGAGGTAGATGACTTTGGCTTCTTCTTTTTAGTCTTTGGTTTAGAGGCCATTTTCTTCTTCCTCTTTAATGTCTTTAACTGAGAAGACTGGTCTGCAGCACCATGTTGATCATCAGTGTCTTTCTCAGTTGGGTGTTCCTCCCTCACAGGTTCAGAAGGAGAGGGAGTTTGACCCTGTCTTGGATCAGAAGATGAAGTTTGCTGAGGCTCAGCTGGAGGTTCTGGTTCAGGTGTCTCTGGTTGTTCAAACTTGACCTCCACTTCAGGTGGGACTTGACTTGGAAGAGAGTGCAAGTCAATGAGTTCACCACTTTTAATCTTCTGCTTGATTACCCTTATATGCTCATCCATTGTAGATAGAGACATGGGACCAAGTCTCCTTCCGGAGAATCCATATGACTTCAAGAAGCTCATCATTCTTTGTCTGTCAGCAGACTTCTTTGCATTCTTTTGAATGATGGTTCTTGACTTTGCAGCTTCTTCCCTTAGCTTCCTTTTGGTTGTTTTTCTTTCTTTGACTAACTCAAGCTCAAGTTGCTTTAAGTACTCGAACTCAATGAAGTCATAGGACAGGGGAAGAAGTGTATTTGCCTGATAGAAGCCTGTGGCACTCAGGTAGTTTATCATTTTGATTCTATCCTCTTCTTTATCTACCTGAGGTTCTTGTGGAGCCACATCTTCCTGTGCAGGACTTTCTTGAACTGGAGAGAGAGTGGGAGTATGCTTGTGAAGTCTTTTCTGTCTCCTCTCCTCTTTGAATTGGAGAAGTAACCTTGCATCCTCTTTCTCCTTAATCTCTCTTGACACTTCCATGTCAGCCAGTTCATTCAACTCTTCTAAGGGAGGGAGATGATTTCATCAACATCATAGTTCCTGGTCTGTAAATAATTAATCCTGACTGCCCTTTGTTCATCATTTTGAGTATTTGGTCTGGGGGCAGCCCTGATTGCAGCTTGCATGAATTTTGATGACCCAGAAGAACTTTCTCCCCTTAGCCTCCTTTTCCTCTCTCTCTCTTCCTCCTCAATTTCCTCAGGAGTCATTATCCTTTTCCCTTTGTCACCAACAGACCTTTGTGACTCAGGGTGGATTGAGGCTTGGCCTTCATTGCTTGGTGTAGCTTCCATGCTCTGGCCAGAGAGAGGCTGAGAACACCTTCACCAGCAGGTGTCTCAGATGGAGTTTGGATCTGCAGCAGTTGTTGATGGTGAGACAAGGTCTCAGGTTCTGCCACTGGGCCTTCAGCCAAGGTTTCCCCTATGAAACTAATCTTAGGGTCCACCTCAACATCCAGTTGACCGATGACATTGCCTGATTGCCTAAGTCTCCTTCTTAGAGAGAACTCTGCAAGGATCCTGTCTTGGATTCTTTGAGCCAGCCTGTCAGCTTGTCTAGATTTGCTTGGATTGACAAGTGGCATGTTGACTAAATCCAGTCCTTCATAGAAGCTCAGGCTTTGGAACTGAAAGACTTCTTGTTGACCTTGAACTCTGTGAAGTATGAGGGCTCTTCTGTCATCATCATACCTCCATCTGATGATGTAGTTGCCAGTTCCATGTGGTGGAGATGAGACAGCCCTTGGTATACCTTCCTCAAAGAGACTCCTGATGAGAGAGTCTATAGAGTCCACATTAATGTGAACTTGAGGAAGTTGCTGAGAATGCACAACAGCAAGTGAGGATGGTGAGTCCTCTATGTCCATTCTCTTTGAAGAACTCCCAGGTTCTGTGGTTGTGATAACATTCTCCCCTTTTTGGTAGCATCACCCACTTGCATAGGTGAGCTGGAGGATAAATCAATCACTTCCACAGGTTCTTGTGTTCCTGGTTGAGCTCTCCTTAAAGGTCTCCCAGCTAGTTTTTCCTGCAGATATGAAATCTGGAGTTGCTGATCATTGACCCTGTTTTGCAGGGTAGTCACCTGAGATTCCAAGTGACTAACCTTAGAGACTAGATAGGTGCATGTTTGTGACAATTGTTGTACCTTTAGTCTCAAATTCCCCTCATCTTCATCAGAAGAATCACTGGGGGATGAGAGGATTGGACCAAAGTCCCTTCTCTCACCACCAGCTTGAGTTTCTTGGCTGCTGGTTTTCCTCTGCTCACTGGCAACCTCAGTTAAGATGCCATGGGCTGAGTTGCCATGGTTGAGGTCTTAATGATGTAATCACTTTCAAAAGTGAGAGCCTCTTCCATATGGACATCCTGAACAGGTTCAGATGTGTCCACCTCAGTAATAGGTGACTGATGAGGGATAGACTGAGGAGAGTCAGAGGTACTCATCTCTCTTTGAGTAGGGGAGGAGAAGAGAGACTCATGGTACTCACTGAATCCTAAGTCTTCATCAGTGTAAAAGGATAGGTTGGGAATTGGTTGGTTTAGATCCAAGGCTGGGGATGGTAGCTATCCCCTGAAGGTTGTTCACTTGAGTGTTGAGACTCAGAGTGAAGGCTTACAGTTGTTGGGCTAATGAGCTCATCAGGTTGAGCTTGAGGAACCTCAGCCCTGATAGGTAAAGTAATGGGAGTGGTTTGCTCCTCAGGAGAAGTGGGAGCTCTGGAGTCCACTTCTTCCTGTAAGGTTGAGTATTTGGGGGCCTGCACAGACTCAATAGCCTGAGCAGGGGTTTTGGGATTTTCTTTTGTAGGTGATGAATATTGGAGGTTGTGAAGAGGGTAGGAGAGCAGTAGGTGTGGGTTCAACACTAGCTTGGACTGCTATGTTGTCACCTTGAGCAATGAGCTCTAACATTTTTGGGACTAGGCTGTTTCTACCCCTGAGAAGCCTACAGTTGGCTTCTTCATAATTTTAAAGATGCCGGGCTTCATCTGTCCCAGTTTAAGAATATTGCCTGTTTCCCTCAACTGTGAGCCCAGTTCACAGTTAAGAATGTGTTGAACATATCTAGGAAACATGTAATATCTAAGGAGTCTAAGTTTGCAAGTAAATTAGTATAAACAAATTGTGAATACCTGAACTTGACCCCCTGAACCATTCCATGAACTATAAAGGAGAGATCCTCAGGAATCTGGTCCCATCCACCATGCTTGTTTGATAAGCTGTGGATAACCACATGGAGCAGGTATTTCCACTGGGATGAGACCTTCCCTTTCCTGAAGGTCTTTACAGAGAAATCTCCTTCATAGCCCATCTGCTCGAAGGAATGATTAACTGCTTCTTTTGGAAAGAACACTTCACCTGCTTCATCATCCAGCTGAAGATGTCGATTGATGATGGCCGGAGTGATGAAAATTGTTCTCCCCTGCACTGTGGCAGACAGTGCCTTCTCCCCATCCATAATGACCTCTTGGCAGGTCTTCCAGAATTCAAGCAATGATCCTCATATAGAGGAGGATCAATGGTTAGGGAGGTGAAGTAGTGAGACAAAGACAAGAAACGGCAAACCTCTGAGAAATGAGGATCTTTGTCAGAGCATAACAGAGCAACCTGATTGTGTTGTCTGTGTAGCTGCATGGCAAAGTGAGGATCATTTCTGTGTGGAAGGTCAGCCATTGTGAGGTAGCTCAGAGATGAAGAGAAGAATGGGAAGTAATTTCAGAGAGAAAGCTTTGGGTTTTAGGTATGGAAGAAAAGCAGATGATAGAAGAGGGGGGAAACCGTTGGGTTTATATGAGAGAGAAGGATTTCAGATAAAGTTTAATGAAAGAGGATAAACTTTGAAATCCGTATGTCGGTCCCACCTCTGAAAAAGTAGTTTACCTTTTTGCTCAAAAAGTAGTTTTCTTGAAGTTCGAAAAGCTTCCGAAAGTAATTTCTTCGGAAGTTTGATTGAAAAAGCTTCCGAAGCTAAAGTGACTTCGGAAGAATTTTCCTGAGAGTCTTAAAGATTTATGCTTCGGAAGAGAAATAAACTTTGGATGCTTTGTATAAGAATGAACAAAGCTTCCGAAAGTAATTTTTGCTTCGGAAGGAAAAAGTCCTTAAAAATGAATAAGTGTCTAAGTTGAGAATTTTAAGCTTCGGAAGATAAATTTTGACTTCTTCCGAAGGTAAAATCTCTTAGACAGTCATTTATTTTGAAGACATATTTTTCTTCCGAAGGTAAAACTTATCTTCCGAAGTATCAGAAAATTTTCAAGAATCTAAGGAAAGTCTTCAAAAAGAGTTTTTCATTCAAAGAAAACATGAGCTTATGAAAGTGATGAACTAGACAACTTAGGACACACATATTTTTAAGAAGAAATAATTAGAATTAGTTTTAAGAAAAAATCTACTCAAAGTTGATCATCCCAATAGCTGATATCAGATACTTAAATCTCTGTTCATCAAAAGCTTTTGTGAACAGATCAGCATATTGTTCATCTGTGTGAACTTTGACTAGTTTAATTAACCCCTTTTCATAGTTATCTCTTATTAAATGATACCTGATGTGATGTGTTTTTGGTCCTTGAGTGCTGCACAGGATTCTCAGTGATAGAGATAGCACTGTTGTTGTCTATGTGGATAGGAGTCTCTTTGAAGTTAAATCCGTAGTCTAGCATCTGATTTTGAATCCAAAGCACTTGAGCACAGCAGCTTGCAGCAGCAATGTATTCAGCCTCAGCAGTTGATGCAGACACACAGGTTTGTTTCTTGCATTGCCATGAGACAACCCTTCCACCAAGAATTGACATCCCCCAGATGTAGACTTTGCAGTCATGTTGCAACCACCATAATCACTGTCTGTATAGGCATACAGATTGAAATTAGAATTCTTTGGATACCATAAACCAAGTGTTGAGGCACCTTTGAGGTATCTTAAAATCCTTTTCACAGTGATTAAGTGAGACATCTTAGGATTAGCTTGATATCTTGCACAAATACATGTAGCAAACATGATATCAGGCCTGCTAGCTGTAAGATACATAAGAGACCCAATCATAGCCCTGTATAAGTGCTCATCTACACACTCCCCCTCAAGATCTGGACCAAGAGAGTGGTTTCTGGCTATGGGTGTCTTAGCAGTCTTACAATCAGTCATGTTGAACCTCTTGAGTATATCTTGAATATACTTTGACTGACTTATGAAAATGCCATCTTCAACCTGCTTCACTTGAATTCCCAGAAAGAAATTAAGTTCTCCCATTGAACTCATTTCAAATCTATCTTTCATCAGCTTTTCAAAGTCTTTGCAGAGCCTTGAATTGGTTGAGCCAAAGATGATGTCATCCACATATACTTGAACTAGCAGAATGTCGTTTCCTTGTCCTTTGATGAAGAGAGTTCCATCTATAGTACCTCTCCTGTAACCATGTTTACAGAGATACTCAGACAGTGTCTCATACCACTTCCTGGGTGCCTGATGCAGCCCATAGAGAGCTTTGTCAAGCTTGCAGACATAATCAGGATGATCAGGATCTACAAAACCAGGTGGTTGTTTGACATAAACCTCCTCATCAATCACTCCATATAGAAAGCACACTTTACATCAAGTTGGTAGACCTTGAAGTTCTTGGATGCAGCAAATGCCAGGAATATCCTAACAGCTTCTAGTCTAGCTACAGGAGCAAAGACATCAGTGTAGTCAATCCCTTCTTCTTGTGTGTATCCTTGAACAACTAGTCTAGCCTTGTTCTTGATGATGATTCCTCTATCATCCTTTTATTCCTAAAACCCATTTGGTTCCAATGGTAGTCTTCCCATGAGGAAGAGGACAAAGGTTCCAAACTTTCTGTCTTTTGAATTGAAGCAACTCTTGTTGCATAGCTTCAACCCAACTTCCATCCTTTAGAGCCTCCTCAACTTTCTTTGGCTCTAACTGGGATAGAAAACAAGAGTGAAGACAAACATTTGCTTCATGGGTTTGCCCTCTTGTCTTTACCCCGGAGATAACATCTCCAATGATGTTTGTAGTAGGATGAGACTTGTGGATCCTTAGCTGAGGGATCACAGCAAGTTGCTGAGATAGATCCAAATTTGAGAAATTTAGATCTGGTCTTGAAGATTGATCCTCCACATTATCACACTTATCAAGATTAACTTGATCCAATGAGTGTGTGACATCATTGATGTTATCATCTATGGTATAGTTATTAGCATCAAGAGATTCTTGATCACTTTCACACCATCACCATTGTTATCTTCTGCAATTGAGATGTCTTTATCTGGTTGAGAGGCCTCTGAACTGGAATTTGAAGGCATGCCAGATGTTCAGCTGGATTTGTCATTGTTGTGCTGATAGAAACCTCATTTGCCGAAGTAGTTCCAACTGGAGCTGAAGGTCTTCCAAGCTCAAATCTTGGATCAGGATCACCTGTATTTAAATTTTCTGCAGATCCTGAAACATGCTCACAAGATTTATTAAAACAGTTGGTAACTAAATCAAGATCAAATAGCCAATCCGGACCAGAACCAGCCACACTGGGAGTGTGCTCATTGAAAGTCACATTGGCTGACTCCTCAATGATTCTAGTTCTGAGATTGTATACTCTATAAGCTTTAGCTTGAGAAGAGTATCCAATGAAGTGTCCATCGTCTGATTTCTCAGCAAACTTGGCAACTTGATCTTTGGTATTCAAGATGGTGCAGGGACATCCAAATGACCTGAGAAAACCAATGAAAGGTTTCCTCTTGTGCCAAAGTTCATAAGGAGTCTTACCATGTGTCTTAACTACTAAGACTCTGTTTTGCACATAGCAGGCAGTATTAACTGCCTCTGCCCAGAAGGTGATAGGCAGTTTAGAGTCAGACAACATAGTTCTTGCAGCTTCAATAAGTGTCCTGTTTCTCCTCTCAGCAACTCCGTTTTGCTGAGGAGTCCTGGGAGCACTGTATTGTCTTGTAATACCCTTTTCATCACAAAATGTATCAAGGATTTGGTTCTTGAATTCAGTTCCTTGATCACATCTTATGGTTTTGACCTTGTGATCACATTGATTCTCAATCTTTAAGATGAAATTCTTTAGAATCTCAGGAGTCTCATCTTTAGTTCTAAGAAAGAAAACCCAAGTGAATCTTGTAAAATCATCTGTGATCACTAGACAGTATAAGGTCCTTCCTAAACTCATTACACTGGTGGGGCCAAAGAGATCCATATGTAATAAGTGTAGGGGAGTAGTGATGGAGTTCTTTTCCTTAGGCTTGTGAGATACCTTGTGTTGCTTCCCTTTCAGGCATGCAACACAATGATCATCACTTGTAAACTCTTTCTTTGGCATTCCAGTTACCAGATCATGTTTAATTAATTTATTCATATTCTTAAAGTTTACATGGCACATTCTTTTATGCCATAGGAAAGACTCATCACTATTTGCTTTAGATAGAAAGCATGAAACTTCTCCAGAGGGAGATGTTTCTTGCAAATCCATCTTGTACATGTTCCCTTTCCTGGGGGCTCTGAGCAGAATATGCTCATGAGGAATGACCACTCCAGGTTTGAGAACAATGCACTCATGCTCAGTGAAGAGCATGTTATGACTCTGATCACAAAATTGAGATACACTCAGAAGATTGTACCCAAGCTCCTTAACAAATTTACCTTCTCAATGCTGAGCTTACCATTTGTGACCTTGCCCCTTCCATAAATGTAACCACCTTCATTTCCTCCAAAAGCAACTGGTCCTCCATCAATTCTCTCAAAATTATGAAGTAAAGACCTATCGCCTGTCATGTGCCTGGAACAGCCACTGTCAATTATCCAGACATTCTTGTTTGTCTTGAGCTGTTCCTGCACAAAGAAAATGATTAGTTACATTTGGAAACCCAAGCCTTACTTGTCTTGGGTTCAGTAAGTGTAATAGAAGGTAATGCAACAGTAATAGATCCTATGGTTGTACAGAGGGGATCTTCGGCTGTTGTTGATGGAGAAACCTCAGTCATTTGGTCTTTCTTAGACTTCCACACCACCTTTGGAGTCTTGGACTTGACCTTCAAAACCTTAGAAGCTTTTGGAGCTTCACAAGTTTTAATGACTGATACTTCGGAAGAATCTACAGTCACTGCAGTAGACTTTAGTACTTCGGAAGAACTCCTTTCTTCGAGACCAACTTTGCTTCCGAAGGTAATTTTCCATTTACCTTCTCTTTGATTTGGAGCTTCCGAAGGAAACAGACTTTCCTTCCGAAGCTTGAGACTTCTTGAGATTCTTTGAAGTCTTTGTATTGGTCATGTGGATAGTACTTTTAGGATTGTATGGACAATCCTTGGCAATATGAGAAGTACTTTCACACATAACACACAGCATTTTCTTCTTCAAAGAAATCTCCTTTTGAGAGCAAGACTGGCCTTGGTCACATCCCTTTTTCACCTTCATCTTGGTAGATTCAGATACAGTTCCCTTGGCTGTGAACTGTTCTTGGAATTTGATGGTCCAGGCTGTGCAGCAGTGGTACACAGCAGCTCAGTCTTCTTCTTTGTACTGAGATGATTTGAACATGAACCAGAACTCTTAGATAAGAGGCTTTGGTGGATGTCTTCAGTCCTTATTGCTTTGAAGCCTGCAGAGATAAACACTTGTTTCTGCTTAGCATCAAAGGTAGCCTTGATTTCTTGAGCCTTCTTTGCTTTCCTTTTGCTCTTCCTGATCAAGTTCTTTCTCTTGGACTTGGTCATCACAGTTAATTCTCTCCTCAGAAGGATAGTGGCCCTTGGAGGAATCCTCTTCTTCACTCTTCTCAGAGGGATTCCTCACTATCACTTCTTCATCATCCTCACTTACTGGATCTATGAGAGGAAGCTCATCTTCACAAGTTCCACACCTAGGAGATCTTACAGACAAGATTGTGTGTGGAGGAGCTATCTCATTTGATCCCAGTCCCTGTCTATTTTGATAACAACCTTATTGTGTAGGGATGAGGATATCATGTTCTTGAAGGTCTCTTCTTCAAGAACACTTTTCTCTGCCAGGGCTTTGCTGATCACAAGCTCAGCCTGGCACTTAGTCAACTTAGTGATGAGATCTTGGATCTGAGTTCTAAAATCTGTATGTTCATGTTTTAGTACTGAAATAGTTTTCTCCAAGTCTTCTATCTTTAACTTGTAATCATTTTCAGACTTTCTAAAGTCAGATTTCAATATGTTTAATGACTCAAGATCAGATCTCATCTCTAGGTTGTAGGACCTGTATCTATTTACTTTAGCAATGCATTCAGGGGAGCAAAGATGTTCTAATACCTTGGCTTCATCATGATCAGCCATCAATGCTTGGTTTGGAGAAGCATCCTCCACCTGAAAACTCCAGTCAAATCCTCCCTCTTCAACAGCAACCGCAGCATGTTGCTTTGTCTTCTCAGCCTGAGGGGTATTGTTGGTGAAGTTTGGTCTGAGTTGTGTTTGACCCCCATTTGCTCTGGGTGCCTTACACTCCCTGGCGAAGTGACCCATAAGGTTACAATTGTAACACTTAACTTTGCTTTTATCCAGGCCAAACTTTCCACTGGTAGCATTGCTTGGAAATTTTCTTCCTGTCCTCTTGTAGAACTTCTTGGCTCTGTGAGTGAGAAGAGCCATCTGCTGAACTATCTCCATGTATTCCAGGTCATCTGGATGGATACAGTCTAGATCTTCAAGAGTGAAGAGATAATTTCCACAGCTTTCATCTGCAGACACAAAGGCTTGCGAAGAACTTGTCTCTTGGAATGGACTCCCTTGAGTAAAGTTCTCCCTTGGTGTCTCCGGGAAGGTGATGAAAGGACCCTTTTGTGAGTTGTCAGGGTAGCATAGGAGATGATGTTGGGGTTCTATGCTGTCCCTTTCAGCCACATGAAGGGCTGAACCCATTTGATTGTTAGAGTTGCCAGATGAACCTTGTAAGTTCATCTCCATCTGGTATCCACTGAGAATCCCATATAACTCTGTCAGAGTAAGAGTTTTAAGGTTCTCAGTCCTCTTGATTACCACACAATAGTGTGTCCATTGCCTAGGAAGTGAGGACATGAACTTCCTTACAATGTCTCTGTTCTCAAGAGGAACTCCTCCATCCACAAGGGTATCCACAATCTCAACATACCTGAAGTATTGTTGGGTCATGGTTTCACCTGTTTTAAAGGTGAAATTTTCAAACTGCTGCTTCAGAAGATCTTTCTTGTTCTCCTTGGCTTCAGAGGAGCCTTCATACATCAGCTTCAGTGCATCCCACAGCTGTTTAGCTGTCTTGCACTTCTTAAAACCTCTGTACACAGAGTTTGGGATAGCAGTCTGAAGAGCAGTCATGGCCTTCCTGTCAATCTCTACTCTTTTTCTATCTTCATCTGAGTAGTTGGCCACATCTTTAGGAATCATACCAGCACCGGTAGCAGAGGGGGTGCTGGTATGAAAGGTCCATATTCAACAGATTCCCACATTCTTGAGTCAAGAGACCTGATGAAGCCTTCCATCCTCATGCACCAGGTGTCGAAGTCATCAAGAGTGATCAATGGGGATTTGTTCATGGTTCCAGTCTCCATATCAGTCTTTGAGATGGAAGCCATTTGAAAAGTTTAGTTTTTGTGTGTGTGAGGGATCTTAAGATGGTTAGATCTTATATCACGAGCCTGAATGCTCTGATACCAATTGCAGGATCGTTCAAGGGCTTGAACACAATTACAACACAACACAATGAGGAGATTAACTAAATCTTAATCAAACAGTGAACTAGGTAACCAAAGGTGATGCAGAGAACACAAGTAAAGCAAGAGACAGAACAAGAGAGTATAGTTTTCAAGGTAGCAGTATATTGCTTTCTCAAGTTCTTTTACAAGTGTTACAAAGCATATGGAAAGATACAAGAACTTGGAATACTTATACTACAACCTACAGCCGCTATACTATGAAAGCCAGCTGGATACAATTGACTAGACACTAACAAAATCAATTGTAGGATCAAAAGGCATATCTGCCTTTTGACCTTGTGACTATGACATGCCATAGCTCACATCCTTATACATTACAAAAAGGATAAAGTACATAAGTAGAAAGTCTCAGACACAAGACCTCAATGTACAGTTACCAAAAGCATGGACCTTTTCACCAACTCTTGTAAGTTGGTGACTTATCAGAGACGCAGCGGAAAAGGTGCTTTATGGAACAGTACATCAGATAAAGCATGTGTACTAAAAGTCTTCGGAAGAAATCTGTCTTCATAGGTTGAAGCTTCGGAAGACTTTGTCTCTTCAAGCTTCGGAAGACTTCATGTTAGGCTTCGGAAGATATTGGTCTTGGCTTCGGAAGATATTACACTTAGAGTATTTTCTAATGCTTTGTGTAATTCTTCCGAAGCATTCTTCACTTCAGTACTTAGTGCATGTTGCTGAAACACTTAGGCAGTTTTGGGTTGCATCAGACTTCAGGAATCCTTACAAAAATTGTCCCAAATGATTCTATTATACTGCGCTGCGTTATTCCTTTGAATTATGCCAGAAAATGATAAATTGAATTGAGCCGTGGCTGTTCAGAGTCAATTAGTTCGACTTAACTAATAGTTTAAACCTCTCCATTCAAAAATATAAAATAGTTTGGTTTTTGTATTTAAATTTCTAGTTTTTTTTACTTTATTTATTTATTTTCGTCATTTGGTAGGTAAATTCACTATGCATCTATTCAATCTGCGAATCACTCATTTAAAGGGGTCACTTCTGAGGTGCCAACCGTTAAAAGGATCATGTTTGAGGTGATTAATATTTTGTTTAAAAGGTCATCTCTAGATAATCAACAATCATAATGTTCTTATCCATAATTAACCAGTTAAGTGTTTGAAAGTGCATGAGGTGACACTCACAAGTTTAGCCATTGGCAACGATGGATCATGCCTATACCAATCACACGATTGAACATACGTATGGACCGACGTCCAATTGGATCATAAGCATGAGCAATCTAATGCGATTAGATCACTAAATGACCACTGCAGAATGATGAGGCTGTATGAGCCAGCGCACGACTGACCCCAGTCGCATGACTGGAGCATAAGAATGGGTCTAGTCGTCACAACTGAATTTAAAAATAGAAATAAGAGGGTGAGACTTTATAACCCTTACGACCTTCAAGGTCCTGAAATCACCTCTTGTCATAGAACTCTGCTCAACTTCATCTGTTGTGATTTCTGCCTGATAAGTTTTTTTACATTCTCACTCATCTACAGGTACACTGCAACTGAACTCGGTCATAATGAATGTTGTTACTTGCATTTAAGGGATGAAGATGCTAAAATCTAGAACCAAGACTCTCTTAAGAATAGACCACTTAAGTGGTCACACATGTTGGCTTAAATGAATATAAGTGCTAATTCAAGTCTCAGCGTCCAAATGAATCTAAAACATGAGTGTAATGTCTTGATTTTGACAAAGAGTCAAATCTTTGGTGTTCAACGGTGAGATATACGAATGGACATACTGATGAACTTCAGTCGAACGATTGAGACAGGCGAATGACTCAATCACATATATGAATCATGATTATGGGTTCAGTCGCACGACTGACTCAACCACACAGGGTAGCATACGTCTAAGCTCAGTCGCAGGCTTAATCGCATGACTGACTCAGCGCAGGCACGATCATACGTCTGAACTTAGTCGTACGACTAAACTCAGTCGTATTATTCAGTCACACGATTTAATCAGTAGAACAAAATCATTCAAAATTCACCTGTTAAGTCTAGCGACAAATCTAATGTATATATTTCTTGTGTTGTAGCAACATGGCTGATCGATGGATTGAACACCAAGCATAACTATGTGCACACATAGATGCTTTCTGAGGATGAAGTACACTAGGGACAACAATGCAAGTGTGCTCAACAAGAGCAACTTGTGCCCCTAGTCCAAGTTCTTAGCTTATGTCATCGTTAAGTGCATAGCGTCAAGGAAAGAAGAATTTGATGAGATGTCCGACCAAATCCAGAATGCATGCGTAACCTCATGTTAACTACCTGTCCAGTGCTCTCACATGATCTTCTCCTACTTGATGGAGAGGAAGAAGATGATTTTTGGACTGAGATGGGAATAATGCTATGCAAATGAGTGGTGTATGGATGATGAAGATTCTCAGAAGCTAACAAGGTTATGTCACTTAATGTAAAGACATTGATGCTTAGTGAATCTAGTGGAAGATCTCTAAGGCTTATGAGAGTAGATTGATCCAAAATAGAGCCTAAAGCTTGCTGAAGAAGTACTAAAGATCCTGGAAGAAGGTGATGAGTGTGAAGTTGAAACTAAGCTCCTGGTGCATTTGCAGTGTGTTAATTTCAACCTAATCAAGTATCTTTTAAGGAACATATTAAAGAATGTGTGATGTACATCTGGCTCAAGCTGAAAAGACTACATATCAAGACAAAAGTAATGATTAGTGTTTAAGTATTTGAAACTTTTGTACTTGAATTATGTGTTACATTAATGTAATTAATGACTAATTTATGTTTAAATGTCTTGATTAATGTTAATGTGTGATGAGTTACATGTTTAAAAGAAAACAATAAAGCTCCCCTTCACAAGTCAAGACTCATTAACCATGATTCTTGATTTGCAAGGGATCTTTAGAAGGTCAGTGAGCTACACTCCTGAAGAAGAGAAATTATAACACTTCTGACTGACTGGCAACTGCAACTGCTGAGATGTTCAGACTGAATCCTGACGAGCTCGTCAAAGACGCTCCAAAGGTCGATGTTATGAGTGATGACGAGCTAAACGACGTTGATGGAATAGAGATTAAGGATGTCATGACTGAGCACTATCCAAGTACATTGACCGAGAGGGAAATGTGATCCCCAACTTGGGTGACACTCTCGGCAGCTACACTTGAAAAACTGGATGAGATGGAGAAAGAAAAAGATAAGAATGAAAGCCAAGCCCAAGCCTGGATGCAAATGCAGAGATGAAAGCCTAGCGCCCACCTCAAAAGCAAATGCCTACGCCAAGCTCTACAAGGACAAGAAACACTGAAGGTGTCTTGCAAGATTATTACGTGGGTGTTTTGAGTATCTAAATGTTATGCTGTATAGAGGAGAAGGGAAAAAGTACTTGAGATATCCACATGATCTGAAGACACTCTAAGGTTTTGAGCTTGACCAACTAGCACACTTAAATCTGCTATATGCAGATGTTTGAAAGATATCAGGTTAGTTTGAGGTTGCTCTAAAGAAGGAATACCATACTAGATGGGTAAACTTCAGGCCTCAACAACCGAATAGGTACATTCGTAGGTCTGAAGGGGATCGCATAGCTGGAAAGCCTAAAGTCGTGTTGAAGTGGAGTCCCCCCGCGCACAATGTCCAACATTTCCGTACGGGAAATGACTCAGGACTTCACTCCACAATTCAAATGGTGCTATTATGATTGGAGAACAGATGAAGCGATCATAGTTCTAAATAGAGAAGAACAAATAGAAACTACCTGGGTATTCGACCCAATGTGGCTTACAAACTTGTATGCAGAAGATGTCTACACATTGTACAAGTGGCCATGGTTCTTTGACGCGCAAGATATTGTACAAGCCCTCCAGTTCAAGAATGTTATACGACTCTACTTTGCATTTGAAATACATGCAGGAGTTACTAGAGAGGATAAGTACAAGAGGTTTGAGGAGCTTATAAAGAATGTCAGACGTTAAAGAAACTAGGTCCAAGGGGAGTTTGTTGATACATATGTACCTAGTTATGAGCTTAATGTAAATGTCTGTCATGTCTTACACATATGTAATGAATGAGTTGAATGAAATACAATATGTAATTGATGCTTATAATGTTTAATGTGTCATTGTTTATTGTGTGATGAAGTATATTGAACTAACTATATAGGTTTGAGGTTGTTATGAATAGTTCTTAGTCAATAATGATTGAGAAACGTGTTCAAACTTAATTGTATGAAGTCTTCATGCGAATGGACCATACTAATGGACCGTACGCATGAATACATCATGCTAATGGACTAGTCGCACGACTGAACCAGGAGACTAGATCAGTCGCATGATTGAGACATAAGATTGACTCAGTCGCACGACTGAACCTTCAGCATGGTTCAGTTGTACGATTGGAAAAACCCTAACCTATAAATACCACTTAATTCGTGAAAACATAACAATTAAAAAACACATGAACACATACTTGTACCCTAGCCGTCCAGAGCATCCAGAAGCCCGTTCAAAGTTCATATCGTAGTTGATCTTGTTCTAATCGTTCTTAACGTTTCTTTAATCGTTAGATTGATCAGGATTGCGTTCTCACTGATTGGATTGCCAATCAAATAGGAATACACACTATTTGATCTGGTTTCACGCATTATCAGTTAGTACTCTGTATGTACACGGTCCTCTAACAAATTTAGGGTAGGATAATACAACTAAAAAAGGCTAATAAAACAAATGTTCATCCTAGTACCTTAATCATATATGTGCAATAGTTTGGTTCATGATCTTGAAACGTATCAATTATGAAAGTTCTAGAATAATGTAATCGTCCTTGTAAACACACAAGAAAAGAAAAGGAGAAAATAAAATGTTGATGTTCTAAACACATGCATTGGCTCAATCCTCACAAAAACAATGATAGATAGGTTGAGGATGTGAAACATGCATAAAAAGTCCACTATCTAGCTTATAACCATGGTGTAAGGATTAAATGTAAATGTTGATGTAGCCTAAACACCCAAAGTCTCTTCTGCATGCATACACAAGTGCACTGAAGTAGAATGCTTCGGAAGTTTCACACCAGCATCAGAAATATTGTAAGTGTGAAATCTTCCGAAGCCAAGACCAATATCTTCTGAAGCCAAAGATGAAGTCCTCCGAAGCTTCACAAAGTCTTTCGAAGCCAACACTTGAAGACAGATTTCTTCCAAAGACTTTTGAACACATGCTTTTATGATGTACTGTTCCAAAAAGCTGGACCCCTTTTCGCTACAACTTTGTGAAGTCACCAACTTTCATAAGTTGGTCAAAAGGTCCATGCTTTTGGTAACTATACATTAAGGTCTTGAGTCTGTAACTTTCTACTTTATGTACTTTATCCTTTTTCTAATATATTAGGATGTGAGCTATGGCATGTTATAGACATTGGTCAAAAGGCAATCTACCTTTTGACTCTACATTTGATTTTGTTAGTTGTTAGTCAATTGTATCTAGCTGCCCTTCAAAGTATGGATGGTTGTAGGATGTAGTATATGTATCTCAGTACGTGTAACTTTCTAGTATGCTTTGTAAATTTGTAATAGAACTTGAGAAGGCAGTATACTGCAATCTTGAAAACAACTCCTTGTGTGTTTTTACTATCTTGTTCTGTCTTATATTTACTTGTGTTCTTAGTATCATTACAGAGGTTAACGAGTTCCGTATTTGATCCGGTAAGTATTCTTACCAACTCTCCTCATTATGTTGTTGTGTTGTATGTGCATACCCTTCACCGGTTCTGCATTTGGTATCAAAGCATTCCAGGCTCTTGATATAAGATATCACCATCTTAAGATCCCTCACATACAAAAAATACTTAACATCTCAAATGGCAGCCATTTCCAAATCTGATATTGAAAGGATCGGGATCTAGTTTGATCAATTAGATTAAGATTTGCAGCGGAATAGAACAAGAATTAGATGAAATTTAAGCAAGTATAATATGAATATTCAATCAAACAGTGACGATTATAGAGAGAGACAATTTTCTGCAAAGAGAATATTTTCATTCACGCACGAGCTTCGGCTCCAAAGAAATTAGGTCACATTCCTTTTATAAAGGAATGTGACATCAGCTGATGTCACTTGATAGTGACAGCTAACTGATTTATACAAACAACTGAAAGTAGACTAAACTACTGAAGATGTCCACAACAACTGAGGACACCTTCACAAAAAGCTATGTACAAGCTAACATTACAACTACTGAAGTTATAACATCTGAAGTGTAAGAACTTCAGATGTTTTACATCAAATAAAACTATTGATTACAAACTACGGAAAAGTAAACCATCACAACTACTGAAAAGAACTACTTTAGCTGTTGTGACAACTTCTGAGAACTTGGTCTTCAGACTTTGTCTTCAGCAGTTGTCTTTAGACTTTGTCTTCAGACTTTGTCTTCAAACTTTGTCTTCACCTGTTGTCTTCAGACTTTGTCTTCGGACTTTGTCTTCAGCTGTTGTCTTCAGACTTTGTCTTCAGACGTTGTCTTCAGACTTTGTCTTCAGACATTGTCTTCAGCTGTTGTCTTCAGACTTTGTCTTCAGCAGTTGTCTTCAGACTATGTCTTTAGCTGTTGTAGACCACTTCAGTTGTTATGATGTCTGTGGGACTTAAAGGTTTTTCTGATCTGGCTTATTGGTTCTTTTGGTCCAACAAACTCCCCCTGAACCAATGCAGCCAAAACCCTTAAGATTATTGTAGTCCCACTTATTGGCAGAAACATTTTCTGGATCAGCTCAGAAATCACCAAATTAAGCTCAGGCCAGGGAAGAGGTTTCAGAAAGTTTGATTGGCAAAGGATGAATGGGAACTCTATGTTGGGGAATTGGACACAGAGTTGTTACCCCATCCATGAGACCTACTTCCCAATGATGAGTCTGTAAGACTCTCTAACATAGGCCTCAAGGAATACAACTTGTTCTTCCATTGTGAGTTCTTCAGCTTCACTTTCAAAGAAGAACTCAGGCCCATAGTACTCTGATAAGAATTTAACATTCTTTCTATTTTTTAGCTCCACAGTAGTTATTTTTCTGTATGCAAACTCATCAGGATGAGTACCTTCAAGTAACAACTGGAGCTCATTTCTTCTTATTTCTTCATGCTTCTTGTAGATCAACCCCTTCTTCACCATTTTGTTTTCTAGTAAAGTTTGTGGAGTCATCTTAGACTTATAAGCTCTCTTGAAGTCTTCAAGGATTTCCCAGGGTGACACAATAATGGCTATCATTGTTACAGCATCTACAGTCTTCTTTACTTGGCCATTGTATCGACTTGGAATATTCTTTTTATGAATTCTCTCACTTACTCTGGGGTCAGGCCGAATTCTCACTCTCTCTTTCTGATATTGAAATGTGAATCTGAGAGCATACAACCTCTGAGCATGTTTCTTCATAGCTTGTATGGATGAAGACTTAGGAAACTCTTTATCAACCATCCTTAACAGCTGCGCATCATGTTGTTTGTGCTGTTCTTCTTCTTCAAGTTTAACTTTTACCATTTTCCTTTGGATGTCAGGTGTGATTGTTGTTAGTTGACTCCTGGGCTCAGGCATCTTTGTTTAAGAACAACAAGATTGGCAGACTATCATCCTTATAATCATCTTCTTCTTCTTCTTCTTCCATCCTCAACACCCTTCTCTTCTCTTGGGTGCATCATTGGTAGTGGTTTGAGTAGGTTTCTTGGGTAAAGGAGTTGGTTTTGAGAGTTGTGAAGTTGGTTGTTTTGGTGTGGGAGATTGTACAGGCTGCTCTAGCATCTTGCTTGTGAGTGAGGCTTTGGATAACTTTGCCATAACAGACCTTTTCCCAGCACCAGCTTCATCAAGAGCTTTTATGATCAATCCTTTGTTGAATACTTCAGAAGAATAGATTCTGGTGGTTATCTCCAAAATACTATCTCTGGACCATGACTTCACTTCAATGATTGATCTTCCCAAATGCTTTGATATGAATCTTATCATAGCTTCCAGTCTTTCCCTTTCTTTCTCACTACAACTTGCCCATCTATGCTCAATCTCTTGAATCTCTAGCCTTCTAATTTCAAAGTCAAGTTTGGTTGTGTCAAAACCTTGTCTGAAGAGTTAATCAGCGATCTTATCCATAGATCTGCTATGTTGCTCATTAGCTTCTTTGATCAGTTCTTCTAACTTTTTCTCATCTTCAGTCTGTACAGCACTCTTCTTTCTCTTGTATGTGATCATCTCCTTTTCTTCTTCCTCTTCAACTCTCTTTCTTTTGTCTGCTTTCACTGACTTAGACTCCCCCTTTTTGGTTGCATTGGGTTCAGGGGTTTGAATGTCAGAAAGTCTCTTAGAAACAACATCATCAACTAAGGTTTGGAAATTTGAGGAAAGTCTTTCATCAATGGCTTGATGCATAATGTTAGTGATGATGGAAGTGATGAGATGTAAGGAGGATTGAAAGGCAGCAACCATTTGCTCAGAGGGGTTCTGTCCCTAAGAAATGGTGCCTGAATCAGAGGCTGGTGGCACAGTTGTTCGGAGTGGCACAGCGTTTGGGGGAGCTTCAGAAGAAGCTGCCATCTGTGGGTGAATTTGGGCAGATGGACTTTATTCTTGTGGCAATTTGGCAAGTAGTTCTTGTAGTCTGCATACCTCAGCCTCAAGAATGGTGTTGTTGGCTAGAACATCGAAGAAAAAGCCCAGGTCATCATCAGTCTTTGTTGAGTCATCTGACCTCCTGATTAAATTAGGATGAACATGTGCTGAGTGTAGATCAGTATTCATATGTGCCCTTATTTCTTGGAACTGGGGACTTCTTGCCTCAGGATTATGTCCTTCATTAGCAGTTGCCTCTGGTGAGGTCTTAGAGATGATACCACCTTCGTCCTGTTCATGTGCTGAAGCAGGAGAAGAGGTAGCCTCACCAGATCTCGAATCTCCTCCTCTACACAGGGAGATTGAAATCTGTAATCCCTGTGCTGTGGGTTATCAGCCACATTATAATCCTCTCCCTCAATTGTTGAGGTTTTCCCAGTGGTAATAGGTTTCTGGGGAGGGTTAGAGGAATGTAGTTGAGTCAGCACTTGTGCAATAATCATAGTTGGCTTGTAGGGGTGGGTTCAGTGGGAAATAAGTGTGAAGAAGATTGCACCTGGGGTGAATGGTGCTCTTCAATGGAAATCTTCTCAAGTGAGAGAGATTCTAGTAATGTGGTTTCCCTATTTTTGGTTGCATCGGGATCCTGTTGAGAGGATAACTAAGCAGTTTCAGCTGGTAGAGTCTTGGAAACTACAAGGGGATTACTACCAGTAGTTTCATCCTACCTTTGTGTTGCAGGGGCATCATGAGGGGACTTAACTCCCTGAGTAGCCTTTTTGGTTTGTTTGGATTGTGGTTTGGAGGGGACTTTGGATCTGGAGGATGAGGCTGTGGGTTCCCTCTGCTTGGGTTTTAGCAGTTTGGCAGCCTCTTTGAGTTTTGGGTCAGAGTTGTGCCTGGAGTATACCTCAGGCAAAACTACCACAGTAGGGACTCCAAGGACACAGGGCCATCAGATTTTATTGATTGATGATTATGGCCATAAGAAACCTTGGATATAATATCCATCTGTTAGCCACATGTTTCATTGCCAGATGTTTTAATTCCAAAAATATAATTTCAGAAAAATTTAAGCTTTGGCGTTCAAGGATAGAATACAATACCTGCTGCCACCTGGATGACATTTGATCCCATGAAGAGGATTTGGGGGCAAGGCAGACATTGATCAGATGAAAGATTAGGCATTCAACATCTTGGAAGTGCTTCTTCAGAATGGTGGTAGCACTTACGTCGCCCTTATACCCATGGTTGATGAGTGATAGGTCAGTGGTGCTCTTTGGGTATTCGGTGACAAAGGTGGCATCATTCAGATCTAGGGTTTGGCGAATGATAGCAGGAGTGATGACCACCTTTTTATGGTTTACAAACGCCTGGAGAGTGATCGCGACATCATTCTCACCGGTATGGACAGTGACATTTGTCTAGATTGGCGAAGGGTATCGGGATAGATGGTTGGATTCAGAAGAAAAGCAGTGTGATACGGGGAATCAACCATCAGATCAATGGCAGCATCAAACTTAGTCCAAAAGGCCGATTTTGTGAGGTAGGCAACATAGTTGTGTCGTGGTTGATTTGCATGGTCGCCATTAATGGAAGATGAAAGTTCTGAAAACGGCTTATGAAAAGTTTGAAGTTAGGGTTAGGTATTTATAGGTTATGAAACGGCTGAAAGAAATCAACTGAAAGTTTTGGTCTTAGTCATCAGTTGTTAGAAAACGATTGAAGATATGGTTTTAACTTTCAGATGTTGTAAACAACTAAGACTTGGTGTTAGTCATCAATAGTTAGAAACTACTGAAGACTTGGTTTCGGCTTCAGTTGTTTTGAAGTGAAACAATAGTTGTTTGAAACAATTGAAGAGTAAAATTTCTCATCAGTTGTTGTCGTCGATTCACAGATCTCAGTTGTTTCATTGACCTTAACACTTACTCAGCAGACTATTTGATTTTCAAATGTTTCATTGGTCAACAGTCCTTATCTGTTAGAACAGACATCAATAGTTGTAACCACATCAGTAGTTGTAACTACATCAGTACTTTTCAACAAATAAAGTACTTGAGTACTTTTAAGTAATTTAGTCTTCAGCAGTTATGAAAACTGCTAAAGATAAAATAACTTATCAATACTTATTTGTGACAGCTGTATACTAATGCTCATCAATACTTGTGAACTGAGATCATCAGTAGTTGTCAAATCATTCTAGCTGCAACATACCAAGCCTTAGCACAAGATTTTGGAAAGTTGCACTGTCCAAAGGCTTAGTAAATATATTTGCAAGCTCATCAGCACTAGGAACAAACTTTGGATCAATCAGACCTTTTTCATAACAATCCCTGATAAAATGATGTCTAATCTCAATATGTTTGGTCCTAGAATGCTGAACAGGATTCTTAAAAATACAAAGAGCTGAAGCACTATCCATCAATAAAGGAGTCTTAGTCTCTGTAATGTCATAATCCAGTAATTGATTCTGAAGCCAGAGTACCTGAGATGTACAACTTGCAGCAGCAATGTACTCTGCTTCAGCAGTGGATGTAGCAACTGAAGTTTGTTTCTTACATTGCCAAGAAACTAAACAATGCCTAGAAATTGGCATCCACCAGAGGTTGATTTTCTGGTTAATTTACACCCAGCATAGTCACTATCAGAGAAAGCAACTAATTTGCAAGAGTGCCCAGTGGAATACCAAAGTCCTAGAGATTAAGTTCCTTGCAAGTATCTAAAGATCCTTTTGACTGCAATCATACGGGATACTTTAGGTGCATCCTGAAATCTAGCACAGACACAAGTTGCAAACATAATGTCTGGTCTAGAAGCTATAAGGTACATCAAGGAACCAATCATACATTTGTAAAGAGTTTCATCAACTGCTTTACCTTTCTGATGAGCATCCAGTTGTGTGGTGTTGCTCATGCGAGTATAACAGGGCTTACAAATTTGTAAATCAAACTTTTTCAACAGATCCTTTGTATATTTTGACGGATGAATGAAAGTTCCATCAGCCATTTGTTTGATTTGCAAACCCAAAAAGAACTGTAATCCCCCATGGCACTCATTTCAAACGTTTGTTGCATCAACTTAGTAAAGGCATCACATAATTATGGATCAAAGGATGCAAAAATAATATCATCTATATAAATTTGAACAAGGAGCTTATGCATGCCTACATTCTTAATGAACAAAGTTTTATCTATGGAGCCTCTAGTGAAATTGTTTTGAAAAAGAAAGTTAGACAGTGTTTCATACCAGGCTCTGGGAGCTTGTTTTAACCCATAACGAGCCTTATCAAGCTTATACACCCAATTTTGATGTTTATGATCTTTAAAACCTGGTGGTTGACACACATAAATTTCTTCTTTTATTTTACCATATAAGAATGCACTTTTGACATCCATTTGAAAAACTTTAAGATTAGGAAAGCAGCATAAGCTAAGAACAATCTGATTGCCTCTAGTTTGGCTATAGGGGTAAAGGTTTCATCATAATCAATACCTTCCTCTTGTGAAAACCCCTGTACAACCAGTCTGGCCTTGTTCTTGACAATTTGACCTTTTTGATCAGTTTTATCCCTAAACACCCATTTAGTGCCTATTGCACACTTACCTTGGGGTAGAGGAACCAGTTCCCACACTTGCTGCTTTTGAAACTGAAGAAGCTCAAGTTGCATGGCTTCAACCCATCCATTGTCTCTTAATGCAATATGATAGTTCTTTGGCTCTTGCTGACTGATGTAGAGACCATAAAAGCAGAAATTGGACACACCAGTATTGATGTCACCTATGATCTGAGACATGGGGGTGATTCTTTAGTTCTTGGTACTCAATAAGATCTGTGCAAGTGTGTGTAGGAGATTCAGCAGCAACAGATGTTGATCCAGACTCTTGAAACCAAGAATGAGATGGCAATTCAAATGAAGTAGAGGATTTAGAGATCTCATCAGCATTTGTTGTGGATGGAACTGCTAAAGCTACAGGAACATCAAGTTTAGTAGACTCAGGCAGGTGATCACTAAAACTTGCATTTGTGCCACCAGATGGATGACTAGTTGCAGGAGATGATAGATTCATAGAATCTACAACAGTTGGAGACTGATAAGGAACATATTGCAGTATGTCCAAATCAAATAACTCCACAGGGTTTTGTGGGATTTTGTCCTTTGGAGATTCATTAAACTTTACATGCAAGGTTTCTGCAACTATCTTTGTTCTGCAATTAAAAACTCTGTATGCCTTGCAAGTAGATGAATACCCAACAAAGTACCCTGCATCCACCTTTGATTCAAACTTCTGAAGTGGATCCTTTGTGTTGAGAATGTAACAGGGACACCATATGCTCTAAAAAAGGAAATCAGAGGAGCCAAATGATGTAACACTTCATAAGGAGTCTTCTTCAACCTCTGATTTACTAACACTCTATTTTGCACATAGCAAGTTGTGTTGACAACTTCAGCCCAAAAGGTTAGTGGCAAACTAGAATCAGCCAACATTGACCTTGCGGCTTCAATAAGGGTCCTGTTCTTTCTCTCCACCGCTCCATTTTGTTCAGGAGTTCTTGGAATGCTATACTGCCTCTTGATTACCTTAGATAAATAGAATTCATCAAGTGTGTGGTTTCTAAATTATGTGCCATTATCACTCCTCACACACTTGACTGGAAGGGAATACTGCTTTTCCACATACAACACAAAGTAGATGATGATTTGACCTACCTCATCTTTTGAATGTAAGAAGAAGGTCCATACAATCTGGAACAATCATCCACAATTACCAGACAGTATTTTTTCTTTGCCATGCTCATCACTCTTACTGGACCAAAAAGATCCATATGCAGTAATTGCAAGCAGGGAGTGGACTTTGGTTCTTCTATTGGAGGGAACGATACTTTGGGTTGCTTTCCTTTTAAACAAGCAGAACAGTTGGCATCACATTTGAACTCCTTTAATGGCAGACCTCTCACTAAACTATGATGGATAAGCTGGTTCATGTTTTTAAGATTCACATGACCAAGCCTTCTGTGCCATAGTTCAGATTCCTGAGGAGAGGCCTTGGAGAACAGACATGGATGGCCTTTTAGATCAGTTTTCTTTGATTAGTCTAAGGCATATACTCTTCCAATCCTGTTGGCCTTCAGGAGAGTATATTCATCCAATATCTTGTCAATCATTCTCAAACATTGGAAGACAGAATCCGACAGTTCTGGCTAGTGGAAAGTGCAACATGCCCTTTATCACACATTTGACTGACACTCAACAAGTTGTACTTAAGATTCTCCACATGGTTAACATCATCAAATCTTATTTCACCATTTGACACAAAGCCTTTGCCGATGCTGTAACCTTAGCATCATTACCAAAAGATACAAATCCCTTATTTCCTTAAGAGTAGTCATGAAGAAGAGAACTGCTCCCTGTCATATGCATAGATCTTCCACTGTCCACATACCAGATGCTTCTTTGGCATGCTGAAGAACCCTGCATTTGTCACAAGAAACTAGTTATCTTTTGAGACCCAAACCATTTTGGTTTTGGGTCTGTTCTCATCAACAGATTTTATACTAAATGATTTGTTATGATTAATAGCCTTTCAAGTTGGAGATGGTGCTGAAAAGGATTCCTTTGATTTTGGCTTAGTTTTCCTATTCAGTGGTTTAATTACATGTAAATCTATTTGGTTAACTCTTCCAACAGATGTTGAACTATCATAACAAGTTGTGTCTGATTGGTGGTTAAAGCCTTCAGTTCAGCAGACACATCAGTACTTATTTTTAATTGGTTCTTGTGACACACCATGTCCTCCTTTTTGAAAGACACGGACTTAGTCTGGTATTTTGATATTCCATGAGGAATACTTTCAGCTATTTTATGATAAACCCCTTCCTTCTTTTTAGATTTTTGTAAGAACTATGATATTCCATGAGGAAACTGGAACCATGAAAAGTCCCCACTGATCACTCTTGATGACTTTGACACCTGGTGCCAAAGAATGTAAGGATTCATCAGGTCTCTAGACTCAAGAATGTGGGAGTCTGTTAAAACTGGACCTTACATACGAAGCACCTCTTTAGCAACAAGAGTGGTATGATCCCCAAGTCTATGGTTGACTAGTAAGATGAAGATAGAAAGAGAGTAGACATTGACCAGAAGGCCATGACAGCCCTTCAGACTGCTCTTCAAACTCTGTATATAGAGGTTTCAAGAAATGAAAAATAGCTAACAGCTATGGTATGCATTGAAACTAATGTATGAGGGTCATCTGAAGCCAAGGAGAACAAGAAGGATCTCCTGAAGCAGTAGTTTGAAAATTTCACCTTTAAAGTAGGTGAGACCATGACTCAACATACTTCAGGTATGTTGAGATTGTGGATACCCTAATGGATGGTGGAGTAGCTATTCAGAATAGAGATATTGTAAGGAAGTTCATGTCCTCACTTCCTAGGCAATGGACATACTACTATGTGGTTATCAAGAGAACTAAGAAGCTGAAAACTCTCACTCTGATAGAGTTGTATAGGATTCTCAGTGGCTACCAGATGGAGATGAACATGCAAGGTTCATCTCGCAACTTTGACAATCAAATGGGTTCAACCATTCAAGTGGTTGAAAGGGATAGCATAGAACCCCAACACCATCTCATATGCTACCCTAACAACTCACAAAAAGGGCCTTTTCATCACCTTCCATGAGACACCAAGTGAAAACTATACACAAGGAAACCCATTCCAAGAGATAAGTTATTCTCAAGCCTTTGTGTCTTCTGATGAAAATAGTGGCAGGTTTCTATTCACCCTTGAAGATCTGGATTGCATCCATCCACATGATCTGGAGTATATGGAGATAGTATAACATATGGCTCTTCTCACTCAAAGAGCCAGGAAGTTCTACAAGCGTAAAGGAAGAAAGTTTCCCAGCAATAGATACAGTGAAAAGTTTGGACTAGACAAAAGCAAATTGAAAGAACAAATGGTGGCCAAGCACAGTCCAGACCAAAAATACACTGATAAAGCTACCCAGAAGACAAGCCAGAGCAACAAGCTGCAGTTGCTATTGAAGAAGGAGGCTTTGACTAGAGCTTTCAAGTGGAAGATGCTTCTCCAAACCAAGCACTGATGGTAGATCATGATAAAGCAAAGGTATTGGAATATCTCTATACCCCTGAATGTATTGTTAAGTAAACAGATACAGGTCCTACCACATAGATATGAGATATGATCTTGAGTCCTTAAACATCTTAAAAGCTAATTTTAGAAAAATTGAAAGTGATTATAAACTATAGATAGAGGACTTAGAGAAAGCCATTTCAGTTCTAAAACATGAGCACACCATTATAGGACTCAGATCAAGTATCTCAAAACTAAGCTAACTGAGTGCCATGCTGAGCTTGTAATCAGCAAAGCCAAGAAAGAAAAGTGTGTTCTTAAAGAAGAGACCTTCCAGAAAAAGATATCCTCATCCCTGCACAACAAGGTGTGTTATCAAAACAAGCAGGGACTGGGATCTAGTAAGATAGCTCCTCCACACACATCTTATCTGTAAGATCACCTAGGTGTGGAACTTGTGAAGACGAGCTTCCTCTCATAGACCCCTTGAGTAAAGAGGATTAAGAAGTGGTAGTGAGGAATTCCTCTAAGAAGAGTGAAGAGGAGGATTCTAAGAAGAGTCACTATCCTTCTGAGGAGAAGAAGAAGACTGTGATGACCAAGTCTATGAGGAAAAACTTGATCAGAAAGAGCAAAAGGAAAGCTAGGAAAGCTCAAGAGATCAAGGCCATTTTTGATTCTAGGTAGAAACAAGTTGTTATCTCTGCAGGGTTTGAAATGGTGAAGACTAAAGACATCAACCTAAACTCTTATTCCAAGAGTTCTAGCTTATGTTCAAATCATCTTAGCACCAAGAAGAAGGCTGATATGTTGTGTACCACTGCTACACAGCCTGGACCATCCAACTCCAAGAATAGTTCTCAGCCTAAAAGGACGGTCTCAGCATCTGCAAAGATGAAGGTGGAGAAGGGATGTGATTAAGATCAGTCTTCTTCTCAGCAAGAGGCTCTTGGGAAGAAGAAAATGGAATTGTTATGTATGAAAGTTCTCTCATCTTGCTAAGGATTGTCCATACATCCAAGAGGTACTCTCCTTATGACCAAGAAAAAGACTTCAAGAGTTCCAAGAAAATTTCAGCTTTAGAAGGAAAATATGTTTCCTTCAAAAGCTCTAAATCAAAAGAAGAAGGCAAGTGGAAAATTGCATTCAGATGAAAATTTGGTCTCAGAAGAAAGAAATACTTCAAAAGCACTGAAGTCTGCTGCAGTGTTTGTAGAATCTTTCGAAGGTCCAGTCATCAAAACTTCCAAAGTCTCAAAAGCTTCTGAAGTGTTGAAGGTCAAGTCCAAACCTCAAAAGGTGGTTTGGAAGTCGAAGAAAGACCAAGTGACTGAATGTTCTTCATCAACAACAACACAAGATCCTCATAGCACAACTATAGGATCTATTACTGTTGCATTACCTTCTACTTCTTTTAATGAGCGCAAGACCAATAAAGCTTGGGTTTCCAAATATAACTAATCGTTTTTTTGTGTGCAGGAACAACTCAAGACAAACAAGAATGTATGGATCATTGATAGTGGTTGTTCCAGGCACATGATAGGCAATAGGTCACTACTCTAGAACATTGAAATGATTGATGGAGGGCCAGTTTCTTTTGGAGGAAATAAAGGTGGTTGCATTCTTGAAGGGGCAAGGTCACAAATGGTAAGTTCAGCATTGAAAAAGTAAACTTTGTCAAGGAGCTTGGGTACAATCTTCTGAGTGTATCCCAATTTTGTGATCAGAGTCATAACATGCTCTGTACTAAGCATGAGTGCATTGTTCTCAAGCCCGAGGTGGTCATTCCTCATGAGCATGTCCTGCTCAGAGCCCCCAGGAAAGGGAACATGTACAAGATGGACTTGCAAGAGACATCTCCCTCTCGAGCAGTTTCATGCTTTCTATCTAAAACAAATGGTGATGAGTCTTTCCTATGGCATAAAAGAATGTGCCATGTAAACTTTAAGAACATGAATAAACTTATTAAGAATGATTTGGTAACTGGAATGCCAAAGAAAGAGTTTACAAGTGATGATCATTGTGTTGCATGCCTGAAAGGGAAGCAACATAAGGTATCTCATAAGCCTAAGGAAAGAAACTCCATCATACTCCCCTACACTTATTACATATGGATCTCTTTGGCCCCACTAGTGTAATGAGTCTAGGAAGGACCTCTTATTGTTTAATGATCACAGATGACTTTACAAGATTCACTTGGTCTTTTTCCTTAGATCTAATGATGAGATTCCTGAGATTCTAAAGAATTTCATCTTAAAGATTAAGAATCAATGTGATCACAAGGTCAAAGCCATAAGATGTGATTAGGGAACGGAATTCAATAACTGAATCCTTGATACATTTTTTGATGAAAAGGGTATTACAACACAATACAGTGCTCGCAGGACTCCTTAGGAAAATGGTGTTGCTGAGAGGAGAAACAGGACATTGATTGAAGCCGCAAGAACCATGATGCCTGACTCTAAACTGCCTATCACCTTCTAGGCAGAGGCAGTCAACACTGCCTGCTATGTGCAAAACAAAGTTTTAGTGGTTAAGACTCATTGCAAGACTCCTTATGAACAGTGGCACAAGAGGAAACCTTTCATTGGTTTTCTCAGGTCATTTGCATGTCCTTGCACCATCTTGAATACCAAAGATCAATTACAAAATTTGCTGAGAATATAGATGATGGACACTTTATTGGATGCTCTTCTAACCTAAGGCTTATACAGTATACAATCTCAGTACTAGAATTGTTGAGGAGTCAGCCAATGTGACTTTCAATGAACACACACCCTGTGTGGCTGGTTTTGGTCCTGATTGGCTATTTAATCTTGTTTTAGTTACCAACTATTTTAACAAATCTTGTGAGAATGTTTCAGGATCTACAAATATCTTACCCACAAGTGATGCTGACCTAAGATTTGAGCTTAGAAGACCTTCAAGCCACACATCTTCATCTCCAGTTGTAACTACTTCAATAAATGAGGTTTCTATCAGCACCACAATGAAAAATTCATCTGATACATCTGAGATTCCTTCAAATTACACCTTAGAGGCTCCATAACTAGATAAAGACAATTCAAATACACAACATGATGGTGGTGGTGACAGTGATCAGGAATTTCTTGATGCTGATAACCACTCCATAGATGACAACATCAATGATGTCATATATTCATTGGATCAAGTTTCTCTTGATAAATTTGCTCATGTGGTGGGAGAAGCATCAATGCCAGATCTCAATTTCTCAAATTTAGATCTCTCTCAGCAACTTGCTATTATCCCTCAACTAAGGATCCACAAGTCTCACCCTACCACAACAAGAGGACAAACCCATGAAGCAAATGTTTGTCTTCACTCTTGTTTCTTATCTCAGATAGAGCCAAAGAAATATGATGAGGCTCTAAAGGATGGAAGTTGGGTTGACGCCATGCATGAGGAGTTGCTTTAATTCAAAAGGCAGAAAGTTTGGAACCTTTGTCCTCTTCCTCATGGGAAGACTACTATAGGAACCAAATGGGTGGTTAGGAATAAGAAAGATGATAGAGGCATTTTCATCAAAACCAAATCTAGACTAGTTGTTCAAGGGTATACACAAGAAGAAGGAATTGACTACACTGATGTCTTTGCTCCAGTAGCAAGACTGGAAGTTGTTACGATATTCTTGGCATTTGCTGCATCCAAGAACTTGAAGGTCTATCAACTTGATGTCAAGTGTCCTTTTCTTTATGGGATGATTGATAAAGAGGTGTATGTCAAACAACCTCCTGGTTTTGCAGATCCTGATCATCCTGATTATGTTTGCAAGCTTGACAAAGCTCTTTATGGGTTGCATTAGGCACTAAGGAAATGGTATGAGACTCCATCTCAATATCTTTGCAAGCATGGATATAGAAGGACTACTATAGATGGAACTCTCTTCATCAAAGGACAGGGAAGTGACTTAATGCTAGTTCAAGTATATGTAGATGACATCATCTTTGTTTAACTAATCCAATGATCTGCAAAGACATTGAGAAGCTGATGAAGAACAGATTTGAAATGAGTGCCATGGGGGAACTCAATTTCTTTTTAGGAATTCAAGTGAAGCAAGTTGAAGATGGCATCTTCATTGGTCAGTCAAAGTATGTTCAAGACATACTCAAAAGGTTCAACATGACTGATTGTAAGATTGCTAAGACACCCTTAGCTAGAAACCACTCCCTTGGGCCTGATCTTGAGGGGGAGTGTGTGGATGTACACCTTTATAGGGCTATGATTGGGTCTGTTATGTATCTCACAACTAGCAGGCCTGATATCATGTTGCCACATGTATTTGTGCAAGATATCAAGCCAACCCAAAGATGTGTCACCCCATCATTGTCAAAAGGATTCTAAGATACCTCAAAGGTGCTTCGACACTTAACCTTTGGTATCCTAAGAATTCTGACTTCAATCTGTTAGAATCACTAATTTAAATTTGATTAATTAGAGTAGATTGCAGCAGAATTCGAACAATGAATTAGACAATTTAGCAAGAACTCAATTGTTATTCAATGGAATAGTACACGGTTATAGAGAGAGAGAGAATTCTGCAAAAGGAATATTTCATTCAAATGCTTTCGTGGTGGCTGAAAGTCACACGTTACAATTAGGTCAACATTCCTTATATAAGGAATATGACGTCTGCTCATGTCACTTGGTAGTGACATCTAACAGATTTATACAAACAACTGAAACTATGCAAACTACTGAGAATGTTCTCAACAACTGATCACATCTCATAGAATGCTAAGTACAAGAACATAAAACTACTGAACTAAAACTACTGAAACTATAAACTACTGAAAGGTAATTTACAAGTACTGAAAAGGAAAACCATCACAACTATTGAAGTTAATAACTTCAGCTGTTTGACAACTACTGATCACTCTTGTCTTCAGTCTTTGTTCTTCGGACTTTTATTTCAGACGTTGTCTTCAGCTGATAGCTTCAGACTTTGTCATCAGTACTTTACTTTCAGACTTTGTCTTCAGTATAAATCATCAGATCTTGTCTTCAGACTTTGTCTTCAGACCTTATAATCAGCTAATGTCTTCAGTTGTTGTGATCTTCTTCAGCATTTGTAATGTCTGTGGCACTTAGAGGTTTTTCTAATCAGGCTCATTGGTTCTTTTGGTCCAAAAAACTCCCCCTGAACCAATGCAGCCAAAACCTCTAAGTTTATTGATGATCCCACTTATTCTTTGGCAGAAACACCCTCTTGATCAGCTTCAGAGGTAATCATGTAAGCACAGGCCAGGAAAAGGTTTCTGATCTTTTGATTGGTTAAAGTGGAAGGGAACTCTGTCTTGGGGAAACTGGACACATAGTCTTGTCCGAACCATGAAACCTAATTCCCATTGATGAGTCTGTAAGACTCTCTTGCATAGGCCTCAAGGAGAACAACTTGTTCCTCCTTGGTGAGTTCTTCTGCTTCTCCCTCAAAGAAGAACTCAGGGCCATAATATTCAGACAGATACCTTACTGTCTTCCCATTCTCAACTCAATAGTTGTGATCTCTCTGTATGCGAATTCATCTGGATGAGAGCCTTCTAGCAACAACTGGAGTTCACTCTTTTGAAGATCTTCAAGTCTCTTGTATAACAACCCCTTCTTGATCATTTTGTTCTCAAGTAGATATTGAGGGGTTGTCTTTGAGTTGTGTGCTCTCTTGAATTCTTCTATAATCTCCCAGGGTGAGACTACCACAGCCAACATAGTTGAAGCATTCAAAGTCTTTTTCACTTGGCCATGATATCTACTTGGTATGTTCTTCTTGTGTATTCTGGAACTTACCTTGGGGTCTGGCCAAATCCTCACTCTTTCTCTTTGATGTTGGAATGTATGCCTAAGAGTGTACAACCTCAGAGCTTGTTTCTTCATTGCTTGAATGGATGAGGACTGAGGGAAGTCCTTGTCAACCATTTTGAGAAATTGCTCATCATGCTACTTCTGCTATTCTACTTCTTCAATCTTCACTTTCACCATTTGCATTTGCAAGTCAGGTGTTATCATCTGTTGACTTCTAGGCTCAGGTGTTTTAAGTTTGAGAACAACAGAGATTGGCAGACTGTCTTCATTCTCATCCTCTTCTTCTTCTTCTTCTACCCTCAACACCCTTCTCCTCCTTCTGGGTGTATCACTGGGTGTGGTTTGAGATGGTTTTAGGGTAATGGAATTGGTTTTGTGGTTGAGTTGTGGGTGGTTTTGGTTTAGGGATAGAATTGGCAGATTTTAGAGATGATTGCTTTGAGGGTTGTTTTTGAGTGGGAGTATGAGAACGCTGATCTAGCAATTTAGTGGTGAGTTTGGCTTTTGAGAGCTTTGCCATCTCAGTTCTCTTCCCAGCACCTGCTTCACCCAGTGCTTCGATGATCAACCCTTTGTTGTAGCTTCCAGCGGAACAATATTTCTTGGTTATTTCTAAGATACTGTCTCAGGACCAAGACTTCATCTCTATCAATGATCTTCCTAGATATTGGCAATAAACCTGATCATAATCTCCAACCATTCCCTATCCATCACACTGTAACTAGCCCATCTTGCTTGAATTTCATTCATCTCCAGCCTTCTGATCTCAACATCTAAGGTGGCTGTGTCATGACTCTATCTGAAGAGCTGATCTATTATTTTGTCCATAGATCTGCTATGAGCTTTATTAGCTTCTTTGACTAGATCTTCTAAGGACTTTTTTCCATCAGACTTGACTTAGCACTTCTCTTCTCTTGTTTGTAGTGATCAGCTGATCTTTTTGCTCTTTGTCTGTGCTCAGCTGTTGCACTATATCAATCAGCTGTTTCTCTGAGATCTCTTGTTCTTTCTCCAACTCCTTTTCTTCTTCTGGTTATTTCTCATCTTCTACTCTCTTCCTTTCCTTTCTTTCACTTCCTTAGACTTAGTAGTCTCCCCCTTTTTGGGTGCATGGGATGAGGGGCTTGAAAGGCAGAAAGTGACTTGTGAACAACATCATCAAGGAGTGTTGGGAGATTTGAGGAGATCCTCTCATCAATGGCTTTATATACTATCTCAGTGATGATGGGAGTGATGAGAGGTAAGGAGCTTTGAAAGGTTGCAACCATCTGCTCAGAGGGGTTCTGTCCCTGAGAGGTGGTACCAAAAGCAGTGGCTGGTGGCTTAGTTAAGTGTATTGGCTATGTTTGGTGAACCTTCAAATGAAGGTGCCATCTATGGGTTTATTGGCGCAGATGGACTTTTATCCTGACAATTTGGCTAGCATTTCTTTGAGTCTGCTCACCTCAGTCTCAAGGATTGTATTATTGGCTAAGACATCAAGAAAAAGCCCAGGTCATCATCAGTCTTTGCTGAATCATCTGACCTCGTGTTTAAATCAGGATGTACATGCCTGAGTGTAGATCAGTATATGCATGTGCCCCTTGTTCTGGGTTCTGGGGACTTCCTGCCTATGGACTTTCTCCTTCATTGGTAGTTGCCTCTGGTGACGTCTTACATATGTTACCAACTTCATCCTGTTCATTTGCTGAATCAGTAGAAGTGGCAGCCTGACCAGATGTTCTAACCTCCTCTTCTACACTTGGAGATTGAACATTATAACCCTGTGATGTGGGTTATCAGCAGCATTTTGGTCCTCCCCCTCAATCGTTGAGGTATTCCCAGTGTTAATTGGTTTCTAGGGAGGGGTTGAGGAATGCAGCTGAACTCAGCACTTTAGCAACTATAAGGGTTGGGCTTTGAGGGGCGGTTGCATTTGGAGATTGGTCAGAAGTAGATTGCACCCGGGGTGAGAGATGCTCTTCAATGGTAACCTTCTCAACTGAGATAGGTTCCAGTAATGTGGTATCCCCAAATTTGGTTGCAACAGGATCCTGTGGAGAGATACCTATGCAGTTTCAGCTGGTTGAGTCTCTGACATGACTGGGGGGTTAGAACCAGTATGTGTTTCCTGTATTGGTGGTACAGGGGCATCCTCAGGGGACTCATCTCCCTGAGTAGCCTTTTTGGGCTTTTGGGGTTTGGGTTTAGTGGGGACTTTGGATCTGGAGGTGGAGGCTGTGGGTTCCCTCTGCTTGGGCTTGAGCAGCCGGGCAACCCCTTTGAGAGTAGGGTCAGAGTTATGCCTGGAGTATACCTCAGCTAAGACAGCTAGAGCAGGGACTCCAAGACCAACAAGGCCTTCAGATTTTAATTGATTTAAAATTATGGCCATCAAAACCTGGGATATAGTAGCCATCTGTTTGTCACAGGTTTCTGAGCCAGATCCTTAAGTTCCATAAACACCATCTCAGAATAATTTAGAGTTTGTCATTCAAAGATAGAGTACAATACCTGTTGCCATCTTGAGGACATCTGATCCCATGAAGATGTCTTTGAAGGAAGGTAGACATTCACCATGTGGAAGATAAGTCTTTCAGCATCATGGAAGTGCTATTTGAGAATGGTTGTAGCACTTAAGTCTCCTTCATACCCGTTGTTGATGAAAGACATATCAATGTGCCTTTCGGGTATTCTATAATACAGGTGGCATCATGCAAATTTAGGGTTTTGCGAATGATGTCAGGGGTGATTACCACCTGTTTCTGGTTGACCACGACTGGAGAGTGATTTGGCTATCATTTTCACCAGTTGTTACAGAGACGTTGGTCCAGAATTGGTTTAGGAATCGGGGTATATGGTAGGATTCGAAAGAAAGGCAGTTCTTATTGGGAATCCACCATAAGATCGATGGCATTATCAAATTTGTTCCAAAAGGCCGATTTCTAGAGGTAGGCAACACATTTGTGTCTGGGTTTGAGTTTCATGGTCGCCATTGTTGAGAGAGAAAAGGATAGAAAACGGCTAATGAAACGTTCGGCTATAAGTGTAGGTATTTATAGGTTAAGAAAAGGCTGAAAAGAAACGACTAAAAGTGTTGGTGTTGTCATCAGTTGTATGAAAACAACTAAAGACTTGGTTTTAACTATCAGACATTTGAAACAACTGAAGACTTGCTTTTGATCATCAGTAGTTATGAAACTACTGAAAACCTTGGTTTTTGCTTCAGGTGTAGGAAACAACTAAGGACTTGGTGTTAGTCATTAGTAGTTGTGAAACTACTGAAGACATGGTTTTGTCATCAGTTGTTTAAGGAAACAGCAGTTTGTGGAAACGATTGAAGAGAAAATTCTCATCAGTAGTTTTCATCAATTCTTAGCTTTTCAGCTGTTTCATACTGTCCTCAACACTTACTCATCAGACTTTTTAGCTATTTTCAGTTGTTTCATAGGACATCAGTACTTATCTGTTTTTACTGACATCAGTAGTATAACTACATCATAGTTGTAACTGTATCAGTTTCTTTTAACAGAAAGTACAGTACTTTTTAAGTAATTTAGTCTTCAATAGTTATTAAACCAACTAAGAATAAAACTTATCAGTATTTATTTGTGACATGTTTACTAATGGTCATCAGTACTTGTTTAATGAGATCATCAGTAGTTGTCACTTATTCTAGTTGCAGCATACCAAGCCTTAACACAAGGTTTAGGAAAGTTGAACTGTCCAAAGGCTTAGTAAATATATCTGCAAGCTCATCAGCACTTGGCACAAACTTTGGATCAATCAGACCTTTTTCAAAACAATCCCTAATAAAATGGTGTCTGATCTCTATATGTTTGGTCCTAGAATACTGGACTGGATTCTTGACAATACACAGAGCTGAAGCACTATCCATTAACAATGGAGTCTTAGTCTCTGTAATGCCATAATCCAATAATTGGTTCTGAAGCCAGAGTACCTGAGATGTACAACTTGCAGCAGTAATGTACTCTGCTTCAGCAGTGGATGTAGCAACAGATGTTTGTTTCTTACTCTGCCAAGAAATCAAACAGTTGCCTAGGAATTGACATCCACAAGAAGTTGACTTTCTGGTTAACTTACACCCTGCATAATCATTATGAGAAAAAGAAACTAATTTGCAAGAGTGTCCAGTGGAACACCAAAGACCTAGAGATTGTGTACCTTGCAGATATCTAAACATCCTCTTGACTGCAATCAAATGAGACTCTTTAGGAGCAGCCTAAAATCTAGCATAAACACAAGTTGCAAACATAATATCTGGTCAAGAAGCTATTAAGTACATCAAGGACCCAATCATACATCTGTAAAGTGTTTCATCAACAGCTTTACCTTTCTGATCTACATCCAGTGTGTGGTGTTGCGCATGGGAGTAGAACAGGGCTTATAGTTTTGTAAGTCAAACTTATTCAAAAGATTTTTTTGTATATTTTGACTGATTTCCATCGGCCTTTTGTTTGATTTGCAAGCCTAGAAAGAACTGTAATTCTCCCATTGCACTCATTTCAACTTTTGTTTCATTAAACTTGTAAAATCAACACACAACTGGGGATCAGAAGATGCAAAATTATATCATTAACATATATTTGAACAAGTAGCTTATGCTGATCCACTTTCTTAATAAACAAAGTTTTATCTATGGAGCCTCTAGTGAAATTATTTTGAAGAAGAAAATTTGAAAGTGTTTCATACAGGCTCTAGGAGCTTGCTTCAACCCATAAAGAGCCTTATCAAGTTTATACACCCAATCAGATGTTTATTGTCCTCAAAACCTGGTGGTTGACACACATAACTGTCTTCTTTTATTTTTCAATATAAAAAGCACTTTTGACATCCATTTGAAAAACTTTAAGATTGTGGAATGCAACATAGGCTAAGAACAATCTAATTGCCTCCAGTCTGGCTATAGGGGCAAAGGTTTCATCATAATCAATACCTTCTTCTTGTGAAAACCCCTGTACAACCAGTCTAACCTTGTTCTTGACAATAAGCCCATTTACATCAGCTTTATTCCTAAACACCCACTTAGTGCCTATTGCACACTTACCTGGGGGTAGAGGAACTAGTTCCCACACTTGCTGCTTTTTGAACTGAAGTAGCTCAAGCTGCATGGCTTCAACCCATCCATTGTCTCTTAAAGCAACATGATAGTTTGTTGGCTCAGCTCTGACTGATGAAGAGAGCATAGAAGCAGAAGTTGGACAATTGACTTCTGGTTGAGACACCGGCGTTGATATCACCAATGATTTGAGACATGGGGTGATTCTTCAGCTCTTGGTACACTATAAGATCAGTGCAAGTGTTTGTAGCAGGTTCAGCAGCAACAGATGTTGATCCAGACTCTTGAAACCAAGTATGAGATGGCAATTCAAATGATGTAGAGGAGTCAGAAATCTCATCAACATTTTTTGTGGATGGAGCTGCTGAAGCTACAGGAACATCAAGTTTAGTAGACTCAGGCAGTTGATCACTAAACTTGAAAAGGTGAGTACTGATATCATCATCATCTTCAGTACCACCAGGTGGAAGACTTGCTACAGAAGATGATTTATGCACATGGTCTGCAACAGCTGGAGGTTGATAAGGATTATATTACAGTATATCCAGATCAAACAACTCCACAGGGTTTTCTGGAATTTTATCCTTAGGAGATTCATTGAACTTCACATGGAAGGTTTCTTCAACTACCTTTGTTCTACAGTTGAAGACTCTGTAAGCCTTGCATGTGGATGAATATCCTACAAAATACCCTGCATCCACCTTAGGATCAAATTTGTGGAGTTGATCATTTGTGTTGAGAATGAAACAAGGACACCCAAAGGCTTTGAAGAATGAAATTAGAGGAGCCAAATGATGTAGAACTTCATATGGAGTCTTCATCACCTTTGATTTACTAAAACTCTATTCTGCACATAGCAAGCTGTGTTAACAGCTTCAGCCCAAAAGGTTAATGGCAAACCAGAGTCAGCCAACATGGACCTTGCAGCTTCAATTAGGGTCCTGTTCTTTCTCTCCACTTCTCCATTTTGTTATGGAGTCCTTGGGATGCTAAACTGCCTCTTGATTCCGTTTGAGAGATAAAAATCATCAAGTGTATGGTTTCTGAATTCTGTTCCATTATCACTCCTTATACACTTGACTGATAGGGAATACTGCTTCTCAACATACAACACAAAGTTTATAATCTTCTGAGCAACCTCATCCATTGAATGCAAGAAGAAAGTCCATACAAATCTGGAGTAATCATCCACAATTACCAGACAATATTTCTTCTTTGCCATGCTCATCACTCTCACAGGAGCAAATAGATCCATGTGCTGTAACTACAAGCTGGCAGTGGACTTAGGTTCTTCAATAGGAGGGAATGAGACTTTGTGCTCTTTTCCTTTCAAACAAGCAGTGCAGGTTTCATCACAATGGAACTCCTTTATGGTAGACCTCTCACTAAACTATTAGGGATCAGCTGATTCATGTTTTTGAGATTTACATGACCCAGCCTTCTATGCCACAGTTTAGATTCCTGAGAAGAGGCTTTGGAGAATAGGCAAGGATGACCCTTCAAATCAATCTTCTTTGAAAAATCCAGGGCATATACTCTTCTAATCCTGTTGGCCTTCAGGAGAGTATGTTCATCCAATACCTTGTCAATCAGCCTCAAAACTATGGAAGACAAAATCCTACAGTTCTGGCTTGTGAAAAGTGCAACATGCCCTTTATCACACATCTAACTGACACTCAATAGATTATACTTGAGATTCTCCACATGGTTAACATCATCAATCTGATTTCTCCATTAGACACGATCCTTTCCCGATGATGTAACCCTTAGCGTCATTTCCAAATGAAACAAATCCCTTCTTTCCTTGAGAGTAGTCATTAAGAAGAGAACTGCTCCCTGTCATATGCATAGATCCTCCACTGTCTACATACCAGATGCTTCTTTGGCATGCTGAAGAACCTGCATTCATCACAAGGAACTAGTTAGGTTTTGAGACCCAAACCTTTTTGGTTTTGGGTCTGTTTTCATCAACAGATTTAACCATAACTTGTTTCTCATGATTAACAGCTCATGAAGGTGGAGATGGTGCTTAATGGATTCCTTGTATTTGGGCTTGGAATACCTTTTCAGTGGTTTGATCACAGGTGCATCTAGTTGGTTAACTCTCCCCAACAAATGCTGAACCATCATAACAAGTTGTGTCTGATTTGTAGCTAAAGCTTTCAACTCTTGTGACACATCAGTACTTGTTTTTGATGAGTTCTTGTGGCCCACCATTTCCTCCTTGAAATTCACAGACTTAGTCTGATTTTTATCATGAGGAACACTATCAGCTGTTTTATGATAAACCCTATCGTTCTTTTTGGATTTAGGTGAAGCCCTGGGTTTATCAATTTGAGATGACTGTGGTACAAACTTGGTCTCAAACTCATTTTTCATTTGATCCATCTGCATTTTAATGAGCTTATCTCTGTTGAGTTTGGAACCCTTTTTGTACCAACATTCATCAGAAAGATGATTGAATTTACCACATATGTCACATGGCTTATTCTTCATCTTGGATTGATCAACTGCTGAAGTGGAAACTACTGAAGGTGTGATCTTCAATACTTTCCTCCTTTCAGTACTGTGTTAAGTACAGAAGGATCTGTAACAACTGAAGACTTGTTCTTCAGCTGTTCTCTATCCGTCGTGAAAGTCCATATGATAGATTCCTCAGCAGTTGTTAATCCTTTTATTTTAGTTGATTTGAAATGCTTTTCAGATGTTGTGACTTGCCCTTCAATACTTGAGGTACTTTGGGGGACACATCTGAAGTACTCAGCTTCATGTGCTTATCAGTAGTTAACCCATCAGGCAATTGATTTGCGGAGGTATCAACATGATTTCATCTTCTGATTTGGGTGATCTCTTGAGGATGATACACATGATGATGGGTTTGGAAATTACTTTCACCTTCAGGTTTTACTATTGATTTTGGAGTAAAATCTGTAGGTGGTGCAATTGATTTTAACCTATTCCAAACTTCACATTCGAAGCTGTTTGCTTGCTGAGAAGCATTTCAAATCCCTTGCAGGATGATACCTAGCGGTCACACTCAACTTGGGTAGCTGCAAGTGTTTCTTTTAGATCTCTGTGGTTCTCAAGAATGACCTCAACCTTAGCCTTTTCATCATTTAATTGGCATTTAATCTATAAATCTCATCATCTTATTTTTAAGGACAGACTCATACTCAGCTTTTCTTTTCGAAAGGGTTTTCTTAAGCTCAGGATTTTGATTTATTAAAGCTACATTTGCCTCTCTAATAGAGATAAATGCAGCTATGCAAGATTCAAAACATAGCTTGGCCTTAGCCTCAAAGTATGCATGGGTTACCTATGATGAAGATGCATTGGAGCATGACCCTCAGTAGACTCCAGGGCATGAGAGCAAGATTCCCAAAAGGATGTTCACCACCATGTTGACCATCACTAGCAAATAATTGCTCATTACCAGAGATCATCTGGTAAACTGCTGCAGTCAACAGCACCAGGGGTGAAAAAGCTGTGATGAGGTTGTGATTGAGATGGTTGAGATGGTTGAGGCTTAGGTAAGGCTCGAGGTTGTTGTGCAATAGGAACTTGAACTTGATTTGGTTGTGGCATGTAATATTAGGGATATGGATATGACATTGGACCTTGAGGGACAAAATATGCAAGAGATAGAGGTTATGAGTGATAACCAGAACTAGCAGGATGTTGCCCTCTGTTTTGTGGACTATTGCTTGGAAAAGTCACAAAGGGTGCAGAGGAGTTAGATCCAGTTGATCTACACTCTCTTGCAAAGTGCCCAAACCTATGGCATTTGTTACACCTCAACTTACTCTTGTCAAAACCAACTTTGGTTTTGCCAGAGAGTCCTGGAAATTTCCTACCAGTTCTCTTGTAGAACTTTTGAGATCTAATATTAATCAAGGCCATTTGGCTCAAAATATCCATCTCTTCTAAGTCATCATCAGCAATACCTTTCAAATCATCCACAATGAAGCACAAATTGTCACTATTACAGCCTGACTGACTATCAACACTAACAAATGCATGATCAGAACTGTTTGAAGAGAAATCTATATGCTCATCATAATGGCTTTCTGATGCAGCATATTCTAACTCATGACCAACCAAGGCAGTGTTCCTTGGTACAAAGTCATCAGTGAGCTTTCCTGATGATGCTAGTTTCCTTTTTTGCTCTATCTCTTTTTCAAATGTAAGCAGTTTCCCATGGAGTTGGGTGAGAGATAGGCTATCCAGATTTGCACTAGAGCATAGGACAATGGTATATGTGTCCATCTCTCAGGCAGTGATCTGAGGAATTTGTTGTTCATCTGGCTATTAGTGTATTCATGTTTGACCATTTCAGCTCAGAGATCAAATAAAAAAACGCTCAAACTGTTGAGTCAGTGTCTCACCCTTCCTATGAGAGAATGTCTCATATTGTTGGGCAAGGATTTCTCTGTTGTTTGCTAAGACCTCATCTGTTCCACCAAATTGTTCTTTCAATGCATTCCAGAGGTCATGAGCAGTTTCATGATGCATAAGCCCAGAATAGATTCATTTGGCACTGCCATGGCCAGAATTCCATGGGCTTTAGCATCAATCTCAAACAGTTTTCAATCCTCATCTGAGTATTGTTCCTTCTTCTTCGGAACCATTTGGTTGGTTTCCGGATTGTTCACCATAGGCTTGTGTGTACCATGTACCACAAATTTCCAACAACCTGAACTGTTAACAGACAGGTGATGGAGCATTCTTCGTTGCCATATGTTATACTCAGTCCTAACCAGCATCGGAGGCTTGGTTGAGGAGCCAGTATTGTGAGGGTCATTAGAAGGAGTAGTCATTCTTAGATTCAATCAAATTCAATTAAGTTTTAACCGATTTAGCTCAAAACACAACAAACTCAATACGAACCAAGAGAAATCTTAAAGCAAATAACCGAAAGCAGCAGAAATTCAATCTCTATAACCAATTCTTGCAAATATGCTAATTCGATCAAACTTAGATATCGAAATAGCAATTTCAATGATCAATTGTTAGATCGATCAATGATTAACCTGCTCTGATACCATTTGATAGGATCAGTGATTTAAATTTGATTAACTAGAGTAGATTGCAGCGGAATTCGAACAATGAATTAGACTATTTAGCAAGAACTCAATTGATATTCAATGGAATAGTACACGGTTATAGAGAGAGAGAGAGAATTCTGGAAAAGAAATATTTCATTCAAATGCTTTCGTGGTGGCTGAAAGTCACACGTTACAATTAGGTCAACATTCCTTATATAACAAATGTGAAGTCTGCTCATGTCACTTGATAGTGACATGTAACAGATTTATACAAACAACTGAAACTATGCAAACTACTGAAAATGTTCTCAACAACTGATCACATTTCATAGAATGCTAAGTACAACAACATAAAACTACTGAACTAAACTACTGAAACTATAACTACTGAAAGGTAAATTACAAGTACTGAAAAGGAAACCATCACAACTACTGAAGTTAATAACTTCAGCTGTTGTGACAACTACTGAAGTTAATAACTTCAGCTGTTGTGACAACTACTGATCACTTTGGTCTTCAGTCTTTGTCTTCAGTCTTTGTTCTTCAGACTTTTATTTCAGACGTTGTCTTCAGCTGATAGCTTCAGACTTTGTCTTTAGTACTTTACTTTCAGACTTTGTCTTCAGTAGAAATCTTCAGATCTTGTCTTCAGACTTTGTCTTCAGACCTTGTAATCAGCTGATGTCTTCAGCTGTTGTGATCTTCTTCAGCAGTTGTAATGTCTGTGGGACTTAGAGGTTTTTCTGATCCGGCTCATTGGTTCTTTTGGTCTAACACAATATGTATGGTTATACAAATAGTGATTATGGTGGTTGCAACAGGACTACAATATCTACATCTGGGGGATGTCACTTTCTTGGTGGAAGGGTTGTCTCATGGCAATGCAAGAAACAATCTTGTGTCTCTGCATCAACTGTTGAAGTTGAATAGATTGTTGTTGCAAGCTGCTATGCTCAAGTGCTTTGGATTCATAATGAGATACTTGACTATTGATTAAACTTCAAGGAGACTCCCATTCATATAGACAACAATAGTGCTATCTCTATCACAAAGAATCCTGTGTAGCACTCAAGGTCAAAACACATAAACATCAGGTATCATTTAATTTAAGATAATTTTGAAAAGGGATTAATTAAACTAGTCAAAGTTCACACAAATGAACAATATGATGATCTGTTACAAAGGCTTTTGATGAACAGAGATTTAAGTATCTTATATCAGCTATTGGATGATAAACTTTGAGTAGGTTTTTCTTAAAACTAATTCTTATTATTTCTTAAAATCTGTGTGTCCTAAGTGTCAAGCTTATCACCTTCATAAGCTCTTGTTTTCTTTGGATAAAAAAATTTTGAAGACATTCCTTAGAATTTTGAAAATTTTGATCCTTCAGAAGATATGCTTTTATTTTCAGAAGAATCTTATGCCTTTAAAACAAATAACTGCCTACGTAATTTACCTTCGGAAGAAATTATGAAATATCTTCCGAAGCTTAAAACCCTTCTTACGCACTTACATGTTTTCAAGGACAAATTCCTTCTAAATCAAATTAACTCTCGGAAGCTTTGTTCCTTTGAACAAAAATTTCAAGTCTTGATTTCTTCCAAAGCAAAAATTTCAAAATTTTTAGGAAATTCTTCCGAAGTCATTTTGGCTTCGGAAGCTTTTTCATTAAACCTTCTGAAAAACAATTTACCTTCGGATGTTTTTTGACTTCCAAGAAAACTATTTTTTGAGCAAAAGTAAACTACTTTTTGAGCAAAAGTAAACTACTTTTTAGAGGTGGCACTAACATCCGGATTTCAAAGTTTATCCTCTTTCATTAACTTTGTCTTAAATCCTTTTTACATATAAACCCAACGGTTTCCCCCTCTTTCTATCATCTTCATCTTTCCTCCAAACCTAAACCCTAAATTTCTCTCTAAAATTGCTTCCGTTCATCTTTCTTCAACCTTAAGCTTTCTCACAAATGGGCAACCTTAACCGTAGAAATGACCCAGATTTCTCCATGTAGTTACACAGGCAACACAACCAAGTTGCTCTGTTACACTCTGAGAAGGATCCACATTTCTCAAAGGTTTGCCATTTCTTAGCTCTTTCCAACTACTTCACCTCCCTTACCATTGATCCTACTCTATATGAGGATCATCTGCTCGAATTTTGGAAGACCTGGCAAGAGGTCGTTATGGATGGGGAGAAGGCACTGTCTGCCATAGTGCAAGGCAGAATAATATTCGTCACTCCGGCCATCATCAACACTCATCTTCAGCTGGATGATAAAGAAGGTGAGGTGTTCTTCCCCAAAGAAGTTCTTAATCACTCGTTTAAGCAGATAGGCTATGAGGGAGACTTCTCTATAAAGACCTTGAGGAAAGGGAAGGTCCCATCCTAATGGAAATTCCTGCTCCATGTGGTTATCCATAGCTTGTCAAACAAGAATGGTGGATGGGACTAGATTCCTAAAGATCTCTCTTTCATTGTCCATGGGATGGTTCAGGGAGTCAAGTTCAGGTACTCATAGTTTGTTTATACAAATTTGCTTGCAAACTTGGACTCCTTAGAATAGTACATGTTTCCTAGATATGTTCAATACATTCTTAACTGTGAATTGGGCTCATAGTTAAGGGAAATGAGTAATATTCCTAAATTGGGACAGATGAAGCCTGAAAACTTTAAAATCCTGAGAAAGCCCATTGTTGGTGTCTTTGGGGTAGAAACATGCCAAAAATGTTAGAGCTCATTGCTCAAGCTGACAATCTAGCAGCACCAAATAGTGTTGAACCCACACCTTTTACATCCCAACCACCTCAACAGCCTCAAATCACCCACACCTACAAAAGAAAACACAAACGAACCCCTACTCAGACTATTGAGTCTGTGCAAGCCCCCATAGGAAGAGGTGGACACTAGAGCTCCTACTTCTCCCGAGGAGCAGACCACTCACATTACTTCAAGGATCAGTGATGAGGTTCCTTATGCTCAGCCTGATGAGTTCACAAGCCCAAATGCCTTAAGCCTTCAATTTGAGTCTCAACACTCAAGTGGTCAACCTTCAGGGGATAGTTACCATCCCTAGCCTTTGGACTTAAACCAACCCATTCCTAACCTTGACTTCTACACTAATAAAGACTTAGGTTTTAGTGAGTACCATGACCCTCCCTTCTTTCCCACTTCTCAATGAAAAATGAGTGCTCCTGAGTCTCCTTTGTCCGACCCATATCAGTCACCCATTACTGAGGTGGATACTCCTGCATCTATTCAGGATATCCATATGGAAGAGGTTCTCACTTTTGCAAGTGGTTACATCATTCAGACCTCAACCATGGCAACTCAGCCCCTTGAGGCGTCAACTAAGACTGTCAGTGAGTAGAGGAAATCTAGTAGCCAAGAACCTGAAGCTGGTGGTGAGAGAGAGGACCTTGGTCCAATCATCTCATCCCCTCATGATTCTTATGATGAAGATGAGGGGAATTTGAGACTAAAGGTGCATAAACTGTCACAAACATGCACCTACTTTGTCTCCAAGGTCAGTCATCTTGAAACTCAAATGGCTACCTTGCAAAACAAGATCAATGATCAGCAACTTGAGATTTCTTATCTCAGGGAACAACTAGCTGGGAGACCTTTAAGAGGAGCTCAACCAGGAACATAAGAACCTATGAGTGTGATTGACCTAACTCCTAGCTCACCTATGCAAGAGGGTGATGCTACTAAAAAGGGGGAGAAAGTCATTACAGTCACAAAACCTCGGAGTTCTTCAGGGAGTATGGACATAAAGGACTCACTATCCTCACTTGCAATTATGCATACTCAGCAACTTCCTCAAGTTCACATTGATGTGGACTCCATAGACTCCTGCATTTAGAGTCTTATTGAGGTAGGAATACCAAGGGCAATGTCATCTCACCATCTTCAAATCACATTATTAGGTGGATGTATGACTAAAATAGAAGAGCCCTCATCATTCTTAGAGTTCAAGGACAACAACAGGTCTTCAATTTTCAGACATTGAACTTCTATGAAAGTCTGGATCTAATCAACATGCCACTTGTCAACCAAAGCCAATCAAGACAAATTGACAAGCTGGATCTAGGAATCCAAGACAGGATCACTGCAGAGTTCAGCTTCAGAAAGAGACTAAGGCAATCAAGCAATGCCATTGGTTAGCTGGATGTTGAGGCAGACCCTAAGATTAGCTTCATAGGGGAAAACTTGATTGAAGGCCCAGTGGTAGAACCTGAGAACCCTGTCTCATCATCAACTGCAGCAGAGATTCATATCCTTTTTGAGACACCTGCCGGTGAAGGTGCATCTCAACCTCTCTCTGGCTAGAGCTTGGAAGCTACACCAAGCAATAAAGGCCAAAGCTCTCTCCACCCTGAGTCACAAAGGTCTATGAGTGACAAAGGGAAAAGAAAAACGACTTTTGAGGAGATTGAGGATGAGAGAGAGAGAGAGGAAAATGAGGCTAATGAAGTGTTTGTTAGAAGATAAAATCAAAATTTAACCTCTTAAACTTTCTGAAAAACGCAGCGGAAATATATTTTGAAACATGATTATAAAACTGAAAAATCATGTTCTTTAGGTGACAAATATATGTATAAAACAAACACATATTGCAAAAGATCATGTTATGTGAATAAGCAAGCGATGAAAACATAAAACGAGCATTATGGACAGCCATATAGAGGCTGCCATAAACTACCTTTCAGCAGCCAAAAGAGTCGAAATCTTTGAAGATGATGATGGTTTTTGAGCAGCAATCCTTCAAGGTGTAGGACCTCAAGCTTGTAATACCCACAAGGTCTTCAAACATCTAGCTAGTTAGGAAGCTTGACACCAAAGTTCTACACCAAGGAACCTTCAAAACACGAAATTTTCAGCCTCTTTTTGAGCTGGAAAAATCCGAAAAAATAGTCTAGCCTTGTAGAGAACTTTTGTTGCTTAAGTGTGTGTTAGAGAAGGTGAGATTATGGAAGAGTGTTCAAGTGAGTAATGTCACTTAAGAACCAAGACAAAACATGGGTGTTTCAAAGCCAAGGGCGGCTGAAATTCCCATTTCAAATGGGTTTCCCACCCATTTCAAGTTTTATAAAATTAACTCTTTCAATTCCTTAAATTTATAAAATTAAAACCTATTTTAATTTTATAACATTAACACAATTTTACTTGTCCTTATTTAACCAACTTAAATAATGAAACAAATAAATATCTCAGGAACAAATTATCCATATAATGTTGTTCTATCACAAAAGCAATAATTTAAAAAACCCGTTTTCTAAATTGGTGTCTATATTTATTTGTATGATCTTATCAGTAAACAAATATTTATTGGTGTATGTTTGGCTTGTTATTGGGTATGACCCGACTTGGATCATAATGTACTAACCATATCAATCTTGTATGTCTCTTTGGCATATGAGGTCCAACAATCTCCCACTTGCACAAGATTCATAGAAGATTGATGCAAGCAGTAAATATCGCCTAACAACGGTTTACTACCCTTAATACGTATGACTAAGTGCCATTCAATAACATCATCTCCTTCAAGTACCATACTTGAAATGTTTTAGGTGAATCAATCATCTATCTCTTTGTCGCAGATGTCATGTTAAATCCTAGAGACACGGAGTGATCATTCTCCATTGATTTAACTTATCAGGCCTTAGACATCTTACTCTCAACGAATAAGAGGGACAAATCCCTTCTTGACTACATACGTCTCTCACAATTACCTTATATCATACCTCAAACCAGACTTATGTACTGCCATATTTCAGAACAGTGAAGAACTAAGTCAAAGTATAATAATTGGTAAATATCAAGACCCAATATGTACCTCAGGTCAGAGGATACCAAATGATGTTCGCCTTTACTCAAAATTACTTATGATCAATCAGGAAGATTCCATGTAGTAATATTTGAGATGCAGGTCAGTCCAATATTTGCATCCCACAAAAATCTGTGAACCTTGGCAGCAACCTTTTGCTCTATATTCATCCATATGAATATCTACCAATCCAAATTCATAATAATCTTACCCTCATACTTGTTCCCACAAGTCTGAACAACTACGGATATTTAGAGTAAACAAATTACTCATGGATTAAACATGCTAAATGGAATATTAATTGAAACATTATAACCAAATAATTTTATTCAAATAATAAAAATTTCCACATATCCAAATACAAAATTACGGATCAAATCCAATCACTAGAATATCGAAGTCCCATGGCACAAGTATGACCTTCATGCTTTGCCTTTTCAAGGAGCTTCATGAGAGGATCCGCAATGTTTTGATCCGTGTGAACTTTGCTAATACATATCTTTCCCTTTTCAACTTCATCTCGTATGTAGTTGAATCTCCGCTCAATGTGCCTAGTCTTTTGATGAGCACGAGGTTCCTTGATTTGGGCAATCGCACCCTCGTTATCACAAAAGATCTCTAGGGGGTCCTGAATGGAAGGGACAACCCCTAGATCGGCAATGAATTTCTTCAACCATACAACTTCTTGAGCTGCCAATGAGGCGGCGACGTATTCTAATTCTGTAGTTGATAGAGCCACCACATCCTGTTTGGAGCTCTTCCAAGAGACCGCTCCTCCATTCAGAATGAATATATATCCCAATTGTGACCGTGAATCATCACGATCGGTTTGGAAACTCGCATCCGTGTAACCTTTCACAACGAGTTCTTCATCACTAGATCCATAGATTAGGAACATATCTTTTGTCCTCTTTAGGTACTTAAGTATGTTCTTAACAGCCATCCAATGACTGTTTCCAGGATTTTGCTGGTATTGGCTTGTCATGCTTAAGGCGCATGACACATCCGGTCGAGTGCATATCATTGCATACATGATGGATCAAATAGCAGATGCGTATGGGATTGCCTTCATTTTATCTTGCTCATCCTTTGAGCTAGGACATTGAGTCGTACTCAATATCGTTCCTCTTTGAATATGTACCGTACCTTTCTTAGAGTTCTCCATCTTGAACCTTTTCAAGATTTTATCAATGTATGCACTTTGATTTCAACTAATCAACCGCCTTGATCTATCCCTATAGATCTATATTCCCATAATATAGGCGGCTCACCAAGATCCTTGATGAAAACCAACTTCCAAGCCAGGTTTTTACACCTTCCAAGGTTGGAATGTCATTTCCAAATAGTAGTATGTCATCAACATATAATGCTAGGAAAGTGATGATGCTCCCACTAGCTTTCTTATATACACAAGCTTCATCAGCGTTCTTGATGAATCCAAATTTGATCACTTCTTCATCAAAACGGTGATTCCAACTTCTCGATGTTTGTTTCAATCCATAGATTGATTTCTTTAACTTGCATACTTTATTAGGATGTTTTGGATCGACAAACCCTTCAGGCTGAACCATATAGACATATTCCTCAAGATATCCATTTAGGAAAGCGGTTTTGACATCCATTTACCAAATCTCATAATCATAATGAGTAGCTATGGCAAACAATATCCTTATAGACTTTAGCATCGCAACAAGTGAGAAGGTTTCATCATAATCAACCCCTTGAGTTTGAGTGAAACCCTTTGCTACAAGTCTAGCCTTATAAGTATCCAAGTTTCCATGCATATCGGTTTTCTTCTTGAAAACCCACTTGCTTCCAACTACTTTGGAGTTAAGAGGTGGTACAACCAAGTCCCATACTTGATTGTCATGCATGGATTGCATCTCAACGCTCATGGCCTCGAGCCATTTGTCACAATCCGAATTGGACACTGCATCATGGTATGTGGTTGGTTCATCTGAATCTACCACATAGCATCCATCCATGAAAAATCCGTATCTTTCAGGTGGATTACTAGTTCTACTAGATCTGCGAACGTTTTGTGTATATTGAACTTTGCTAGTTTCTTTCATAAGGAACTTGCTTCTAAGAACTCACCCTTTCTGGCAACAAACACCTTTTGTTCCAGGGGATCATAGAAATAATATCCCATAGAATCTCTAGGATATCCAACAAAGATACACTTGGTGGATCGGACTTCCATTTGTTTGGGGTGGAGTCTTAACATAAGCCTCACAACCACAGACCCTTAATTATGATAGGGATGGAACTCTTCCATGCCATATCTCAAAAGGTGTCCTTTACACCTTTTGGTTGGAGCCATATTTAGAATACGGGCCGCTGAGAGCAAAGCGAAACCCTAAAATGATAGAGGTAATGTGCTTCTAGCCATCATAGATCGGACCATATCCAATAAGGTTCGATTCCTCCTCTCAAACACACCATTATGTTGTGGTGTTCCAGGTGGAGTGAGTTGTTAGACAATCCCACAACTCCTAAGATGATCTTGAAAAGCATCACTTAGGTATTCACCTCCTCTATCGGTGCGGAGAACTTTAATCGACTTGTTGAGTTGATTTTGTACTTCATTTTGAAAGATCTTGAACATTTCAAAACCTTCATCTTTGTGTCTTAACAGGTATACATACCCATAGCGACTATAATCATCGGTAAAGGTAATGAAGTATCTTTCACCATTCCTAGTCATTGGCTTAAAAGGACCACATACATCCGAATGTATGATTCCTAACAAATCTTTTGCCTTTTCGTTAGTCCCACTAAAGGGTGCCTTAGTCATTTTACCTTGTAAACAAGACTCACACACATCAAATGAATCACATTCACTTGTTTTTAAAAGACCATTCTTTTGTAGTGTTTGAATTCTTTTCTTGTTTATATGACCAACACGACAATGCCAAAGATTGGTATCACTCAAATCCAACTTGAGTTTCTTGGTGCTATTTTGGTACAATGAACTATTTAAAGTATTTTCATGAACCAATTCATAAATACCATTAATGGGAATAGCTTTAAAGTAGAACATATCATTTAAAGAAACATGAATATCTTTTTCAACAAATGATAATACATATCCAAATTGTTTTAATAGGGCTACATAAATAATATTCCTAGTCAAACTAGGAGCATACAAAACATTGTTCAAAATTACTTCCAAACCATTTAGAAGTTTCAAGATGTAGTCACCACGGGCTTCAACTTGAACTTTAGCCCCATTACCCATGTAGAGGCTAACATCCCCTTTTTTGAAGTTACTACTTCTTTTGAACCCCTACAACAAATTGCAAATGTGAGTTTCACATCCGGTATCTAATACCCATGTGTTAGAGGATGTCATGTTTAAATCAATATGGAACATGTAAATTGTACCTGAGGTTTGCCCAGCATCCCTCTTTGCTTTCAACTCTTGGAGATGGACAGGACAATTTCTTGCCCAATGTCCAATCTCCCCACACTTGAAGCATGGGTCATTAGTAGCAACCTTTTGCTTCTTCTCCTGTGGTTTGGGTGGCACCCTTACCACCCCTTTCCCTTTTCCCCATACGGGTCCCTTGCCCTTGGCAACCTTTTCCTTGGGTGTGGGATGTGGCCTTTCTTGTTCCCACCTTCATTGATGGTGAGAACGGGTAAAAACCTTTTGCCCATGGCCGCCTCAGCCGTTTTAAGCATTGAGTGAAGCTCACCAATGCTTTTGTCCCAAGCATTCATGTTGTAATTCAACACGAATGTCTCGACTTCTCGGTAAGGCCATTGAGGATCAAATCCGTGGCCAATTCCTTCGAGACAGGACATTAAGCCTTTCGAGGCGATCAATGTGGCTTTTCATCTTAAGTACATAAGATGAAACCGATTGGTTGTCGTCCATACGACATGCATGGAGTGCTCGAACCGTTTCGGAGAGCTCAACCATCGCTTGCTCTTGGAACGTTTCCTTCAACTGGGTTATCATGTCATAAGCTCCGTGATGTTCATACTTCTTTTGGAGATCCGGAGTCATGCTTGCCAGCATGAGACAAGACACTTGGACGGAGTCCTCAGTGTACTTCAGCCAATTGTTAGGCCTCCTCATCATCCTCAGTAGGTTGATCGGGGATAGGGTCTCTAAAATATTTGACCGTCTCTCTTACTTGAGAACGATTCTCAAGTTTCGATACCAATCAATGAATTGTTATGATTTAACGTTCCTTTTGGAGAATCGCTCGTAATGATTGGGCGGACCGCATGAATTTTCATGATTATCATTATTGGTGGCCATCTACAAAATTTAACAAGATCTATTTTAGTATTTTCGATATTGCTATTTTTAATATTAATGTCTTTTAAGGTCATTCATATTAATTAGAACCCAACATTACATTTAATTGTGGTTAGGTGACCTTTTCCCACGATTTAATAATAAGGTGGTCACGATTAACGGTTGCACCATTTGCAACTTCTAGAGGTATGGATTGTTGGACCAAAAGAACCATGAGCCAGATCAGAAAAACCTTTAAGTCCCACAACATCACAACACTACTGAATACCACAACAGCTGAAGACAACAGCTGATTACAAAGTCTGAAGACACAGTGTTGAAGACAAAGTCTGAAGACACAAGTGCTGAAGACAAAGTGTGAAGACCAAGTGCTGAAGACAAGTCTCAAGAACAAGTGCTGAAGACAAAATCTGAAAAAAAAAAAAACAAGAAGACACAGGCTGAAGACAAAGTCTGAAGACACAAATGCTGAAGACAAAGTCTGAAGACTAAGTGCTGAAGACCAAAGTATCAGACGTTGTTCAACAAAGGTCTTCTTCAGTAGTTGTGATGTTTACCTTTCTAGTTCTTTATTTCAGTATTTGTAAAACAACTGAAGAGTATGTTCTTCAGTTGTTATTGTTTCAGTAGTTTTATGTTTTTCAGTAGTTGTAGTAACTGATAACACTTAGTATTTTTGTAAGAAGATGTCAGCTGTTTTGACATCTTCAGTAGTTGTGTTTCAGTTGGAATAATTCTGTTAGATGTCACTATCAAGTGACATCAGCAGACGTCACATCTCTTATATAAGAGGTGTCGACCTAATTGTAATGTGACATTCCGTTACCACGAAAGCGAATATTGAATGAAATATATCTGCAGAATTCTCTCTATCTATAACCGTTTTTGTTCTTCATTGAATATCTTTTCGTTCTTGTGATTGGCTAATTCATTGTTAGAATTCCGCTGCTATACTCTCTAATCAATCAAACGTAGATCACTGATCCTAACAAGTGGTATCAAGCTGGTTAATCATTGATTGATCTAACAATTGATCATTGAAACTGCTAATTGATATCTATGTTTGATTGAATTAGCATTTTGCAAGAACTGGTTATAGATTATTGAATTTCTGACGCTTTCGTTCATTTATTCTGAGATCTCTCTTGGTTCAATTGGTTGTTGTGTTTTGTTCTAATTGTTATAGCTTAATTGATTTGATTGAATCTGAGATGACTACTCCTTCTAATGATCCTCACAATACTGGTTCCTCAACCAAGCCCCCGATGCTGGTTAGGACCGAGTATAACATATGGCAGCGAAGAATGCTTCATCACCTGTCTGTTAACAGTTCAGGTTGTTGGACATCTGTGGTACATGGACCACATAAGCCTATGGTGAACAATCCGGAAACCAATCAAATGGTTCCGAAGAAGAAGGAACAATACTCTGATGAAGATCGGAAACTGTTTGAGATTGATGCTAAAGCCCATGGAATTCTGGCCATGGCACTGCCTAATGAAATCTATTCAGGGCTTATGCATCATGAAACTGCTCATGATCTCTGGAATGCCCTGAAGGAACAATTCGGTGGCACAGATGAGGTCTTAGCAAACAACAGAGAAATCCTTGCCCAACAATATGAGACATTCTCTCATAGAAAGGGTGAGACACTGACTCAACAGTTTGAGCGTTTTTCCTGCTTGATCTCTGAGCTGAAAATGGTGAAACAGGAATACACCAATAGCCAGATGAATAACAGGTTCCTCAGATCACTGCCTGAGAGATGGGACACATACACTATTGTCCTACGCTCCAGTGCAAATCTGGATAGCCTATCTCTCACCCAACTTCATGGGAAACTGCTTACATTCGAAAGAGAGATAGAGCAGAAGAGGAAACTGTCCTCATCAGGAAAGCTCACTGATGACTTTGTACCAGGGAATACTGCCTTGGTTGGTCATGAGTCAGAATATGCTGCATCTGAAAGCAATTATGATGAGCATATTGATTTCTCTTCAAATAGTTCTGATCATGCATTTGTTGGTATTGAGAGTCATTCTGGCAGTAATAGTGACAATCTATGCTTCATCATGGATGATTTGAAAGGAATAGCTGATGATGATCTAGAAGAGATGGATATTCTGAGCCAAATGGCATTGATTAATATCAGATCTCAGAAGTTCTATAAGAGAACTGGCAGGAAATTTCCTGGACTCTCTGGCAAAACCAAAGTTGGTTTTGACAAGAGTAAGTTGAGGTGTCACAAATGCCAAAGGCTGGGACACTTTGCAAGAGAGTGTAGATCAACTGGATCTAACTCTTCTGCACCTTTGTGACTTTTCCTAGTACTAGTCCACAAAACAGAGGGCAACATCCTGCTGGTTCTGGTCATCATTCACATCCTAGGTCTCCTGCATACTTTGTTCCCCAGGGTCAAATGTCATATCCTTATCCCTGCTATTATATGCCTCAACCAAATCCTGTTCAAGCTCCAATTGCACAACAACCACAAGCATTGCCTGAACCACAACCTTCCCAATCTCATCAACAAACTCAACCTCAACAACACAGCTTCTTCACCCCAGGAGTTGTTGACTGGAGCAGTTTACCAGATGATTGTCTGGTCATGAACAACTGTTCACTGTGGGCTGGTCAACATGGTGGTGACAGTCCCTTTGGAAATCTAGCTCTTATGGCTTTGGATTCTGCTGATACTTCATCCACTAATGCCTCTACACCAAAGGTATCACAGGTATCCTCTGAGGCAAAAGCCAAATTATGTTCTGAAACATGCATAGCAGCATTTGCATCTATTAGAGAAGCAAATGTAGCTTTGATTAACAAGAACATTGAGCTAGAACAAACAATTTCCAAAAGAAAAGCTGAATTTGAGTCTGTGCTTAATGAAAAGAATGATGAGATTTACAAACTTAAATGCCAAATCACAGATTAAGGCTAGGGAAGAGGTACTTCTAGAGAAGTACAAAGATCTCAAAGAACCCTTGCAGTCACCCAAGTAGAGTGTGATCGATGGGTACAATCATGCAAAGGTTTTGAAATGCTTCTTAGTAAGCAATCTGCTTCCAATGTGAAGTTTGGCATTGGTTACAATCACACTGCTCCACCTACAGATTTTACTCCCAGAGCAGAGGTAGAATCTGATGGTGAGAGTAATAACCAATCCATTTCATCATGTGATCTACTTTCTGATTCAGCACCATCAGAAGTAGAAGTCAGCACTAAGCCCTCTCAGAACCTATCAGCTGATGTTGATGGTTCCACTGCTGACACTCACATGATCAATGAGTTGATCAACTCAGGAGTTAATTCTAAAAGTCCTGAAAGGACTGAGAGCAGATTTAACACCTGAAGTTCAAACTCCAACTACTGTCAGTACTGAAAAGAAGAAAACTGTCAGTAGAAAGAGTTTGAAGACTACTAAAGAGGAAGTCAAGAAAGCAAACAATGCTTCAAAGCACTGAAGAGCAAGTCTTCAGTTGTTTCATCCTCTTTAGTTGATGATCAACATAAGATGAAGAAGAAACCATGTGAAGTATGTGGTTTGTTCAATCATCTTACAGATGATTGCTGGTACAAAAGAGGATCCAAACTCAAACATAAAGAGGAAATTAAAGAGAAAATGGTTAAAATGAAAACTGAGTTTGAGACCACATTTGTATCAAACATCAAATCCTGTAACCCTTAAGTCCATAAAGAAATCCAAAAAGAAGGGGTTAAACAGGTAACAGCTGAGATTGCTCAGAAGAAGAAGGTGCAACATAGGAACTTATCAAACTCCACTGGCAATGTGTCTGATGAGCTGAAAGCTTTATCACAAAATCAGACACAGCTGGTTATGATGGTTCAACATCTATTGGGAAGAGTTAACCAATTAGATGCTCCTATGTTGAAACCACAGAAAAGGAGGTCCAAGCCAAAGGATTCCTCTTCTTCACCATCTTCTTCCTCTCAGGCTGTTGTTTCCAACAACCTGTTAGTTTACCATCTGTTGATGAGAACAGGCCCAAAACCAAAAAGGTTTGGGTCTCCAAAACTAACTGATTGTTTATTATTGCAGGGTTCTTCAACATGCCAAAGTAGCATCTGGTATGTAGACAGTGGGGGATCTATGCACATGACTGGGAACAGCTCTCTTCTTCATGACTACTCTCAAGGAAAGAAGGGGTTTGTTTCTTTTGGCAATGATGCTAGGGGTTACATCATTGGCAACGGCTTTGTCTCCAATGGAGAAATAAAGTTTGATGATGTTAATCATGTGGAAAATCTCAAGTACAATCTCTTGAGTGTCAGTCAAATGTGTGATAAAGGCCATGTTGCTCTTTTCACCAGTCAGAACTGTAGGATTCTGTCATCCAAAGTTCTGCATTTGATTGATAAGGTGTTGGATGATCACACTCTCCTGAGAGCCAACAGGACAGGAAGAGTGTATGCCTTAGATCTTTCCAAGAAAATAGATCTCAGAGGCAATCCTTGCCTATTTTCCAAAGCCTCTTCTCAAGAATCTAAACTGTGGCACAGAAGGCTGGGTCATGTTAATTTCAAAAACATGAATCAGCTAATCCACAATAGTTTAGTTAGAGGCTTACCAATAAAGGAGTTCCACTGTGATGAAACCTGCACTGCTTGTTTAAAAGGAAAACAACACAAAGTCTCATTCCCTCCTATTGAAGAGCCTAAGTCCACTGCCTGCTTGCAATTACTGCATATGGATCTATTTGGTCCTGTGAGAGTGATGAGCATGGCAAAGAAGAAATACTGTCTGGTAATTGTGGATGATTACTCCAGATTTGTATGGACTTTCTTTCTACATTCAAAGGATGAGGTTGCTCAGAAGATTATTCACTTTGTGTTGTATGTTGAGAAGCAGTATTCCCTTCCAGTCAAGTGTATTAGGAGTGACAATGGAACTGAATTCAGAAACCATACACTTGATGACTTCTATCTTTCAAAGGGAATCAAAAGGCAGTTTAGCATACCAAGGACTCCAGAACAAAATGGAGTAGTGGAGAGAAGAACAGGACCCTAATTGAAGCTGCAAGGTCCATGCTGGCTGACTCTGGTTTGCCACTGACCTTTTGGGCTGAAGCTGTTAACACAGCTTGCTATGTGCAGAATAGAGTCTTAGTAAATCAGAGGTTGATGAAGACTCCATATGAAGTTCTCCATCACTTGGCTCCTCTAATTTCATTTTTCAAAGCATTTGGGTGTCCCTGTTTTATTCTCAACACAAAGGATCAACTCCAAAAATTTGATCCTAAGGTGGATGCAGGGTATTTTGTTGGTTATTCATCTACTTGCAAGGCATACAGAGTCTTCAACTGCAGAACAAAGATAGTTGAAGAGACTTTGCATGTGAAGTTTAATGAATCTCCTATGGACAAGATTCCACAAAACCCTGTGGAGTTGTTTGATTTGGACATACTGCAATATGTTCCTTATCAACCTCCAGCTGTTGCAGATCATGTGGATAAATCATCTTCTGCAGCATGTCTTCCACCTGGTGGTATTGATGATGATGATGATAATATCAATACTCACCTATTCAAGTTTAGTGACCAACTGCCTGTGTCTGCTAAATTTGATGTTCCTGTAGCTTCAGCAGTTCCATCCACAACAAATGCTGATGAGATCTCTGATTCCTCTACATCTTTTGAGTTACCATCTAATTCTTGGTTTCAAGAGTCTGCATCAACATCTGCTTGCTGCTGAAGGTCCTACAAACACTTGCACAGATCTCATTGTTTATCAAGAACTGAAGAATCACCCCATGTCTCAGATTATTGGTGATATCAATGCTGGTGTTTCAACAAGAAGTCAATTGTCTAACTTCTGCTTCTATGCTCTCTTCATCAGTCAGCTAGAGCCAAAGAACTACCATTTGCTTTGAGAGACAATGGATGGGTTGAAGCCATGCAGCTTGAGCTACTTCAGTTCAAGAAACAGCAAGTGTGGGAACTGGTTCCTCTTCCCCCAGGTAAGTGTGCAATAGGCACTAAATGGGTGTTTAGGAATAAAACTGATGAAAATGGGCTTATTGTTAAGAACAAGGCTAGACTGGTTGTACAGGGGTTTTCACAAGAAGAAGGTATTGACTATGATGAAACCTTTGCCCCTGTAGCCAGACTAGAGGCAATCAGATTGTTTTTAGCCTATGCTGCATTCCACAATCTTAAAGTTTTTCAAATGGATGTCAAAAGTGCATTTTTATATGGTAAAATAAAGGAAGAAGTTTATGTGTGTCAACCACCAGGTTTTGAGGATAATAAACATCCTGAATGGGTGTATAAACTTGATAAGGCTCTTTATGGGTTGAAACAAGCTCCTAGAGCCTGGTATGAGACACTTTCCACTTTTCTTCTTAAGAATATTTCACTAGAGGCTCCATTGATAAAACTTTGTTTATTAAGAAGGTGGATCAGCATAAGCTACTTGTTCAGATTTATGTTGATGATATCATTTTTGCATCCTCTGATCCCCAGTTGTGTGATGATTTTACAACATTAATGAAAAAGAGGTTTGAAATGAGTGCAATGGGAGAATTACAGTTCTTTCTAGGCTTGCAAATTAAACAAAAGGCTGATGGAACCTTTATTCATCAGTCAAAATATACAAAAGATCTTTTGAATAAGTTTGATTTACAAAACTGTAAGCCCTGTTCTACTCCCATGTGCAACACCACACAACTGGATGCTGATCAGAAAGGTAAAGCTGTTGATGAAACACTTTACAGATGTATGATTGGGTCCTTGATGTATTTAACAGCTTCTAGACCAGATATTATGTTTGCTACATGTGTTTGTGCTAGATTTCAGGCTGCTCCTAAAGAGTCTCATTTGATTGCAGTCAAGAGAATCTTTAGATATTTGCAAGGTACACAATCTCTGGTTTATGGTATTCCACTGGACACTCTTGCAAATTAGTTGCTTTTTCAGATAGTGACTATGCAGGGTGCAAGTTAACTAGAAAGTCAACTTCTGGTGGTTGTCAATTCCTAGGCAACTGTTTGATTTCTTGGCAGAGTAAGAAACAAACATCTGTTGCTACATCAACTGCTGAGCCGAGTACATTGCTGCTGCAAGTTGCACTTCTCAGGTACTCTGGCTTCAGAACCAACTTCTGGATTATGGCATTACAGAGACTAAGACTCCATTATTAATGGATAGTGCTTCAGCTCTGTGTATTGTCAAAAATCCAGTCCAGCACTCTAGGACCAAACATATAGAGATCAGACATCACTTTATTCGGGATTGTTTTGAAAAAGGTCTGATTGATCCTAAGTTTGTGCCTAGTGCTGATGAGCTTGCAGATATTTTTACTAAGCCTTTGGATAGTTCTACTTTCCAAAACCTTGTGTTAAGGCTTGGTATGCTGCAGCTAGAATAAGTGACAACTACTGATGATTTCAGTAAAAAGTACTGGTGATCATTGGTAACCATGTCACATATAAGTACTGATGAGTTCTTTCACCTTCAGTAGTTTTTATAACTACTGACGGCTAAATGCCTCACAAGTACTGAAGTACTTTATCTGTTCTAAACTACTGATGTAGTTACAACTACTGATGTAGTTACAACTACTGAAATCAGTACAAACAGATAAGTACTGACGTCCTATGAAACACCTGAAAAGCAGATGCAAAGTCTGATGAGTAAGTGTTGAGGACAGTATGAAACAGCTGAAAGGCTATGAATTGACGAAAACTACTGAAGAGAACTTTCTCTTCAGTTGTTTCTACAACTGCTGTTTCATTCTAAACAACTGAAGCAAAACCATGTCTTCAGTAGTTTTTATAACTACTGATGACTAACACCAAGTCTTCAGCTGTTTACAACAACTGATGACAAAACCACTGTCTTCAGTAGTTTCACAACTACTGATGACAAACACAAGTCCTCAGTTGTTTCATCATCTGAAGTCAAAACCATGGTCTTCAGTAGTTTTCTAACTGCTGATGCCTAAAACCACGACTTCAGCTGTTTCAACGTCTGAAAGGGTAATACCATGTCAACAGTCGGTTTAAAACTACTGATGACTAACACCAACCCTTCAGTCATTTTCTCACCCCTACCCTATAAATACCTGTCCTCTTCTCTAATGTTTCATTAGCCGTTATTTTCTGAGCTTCTCTCTCTCAAACATGGCGACCATGAGTCTGAAACCACGACATAACTGCGTTGCTTACCTTACCAAGTCGGCTTTCTGGAACAAATATGATAATGCCATTGACTTAATGGTGGATTCCCATATCGCACAGCCTTTCTCTTGAATCCGACCATCTACCCTGAATCCCTCAGTCAATTCTGGTCAAATGCTTTTGTTCATACTGATGAGTCTACCGGCCATCTCTGTTCGGTCCCTTGTCAACCAGAAACCAGTGGTCGTTACAGCCGACATCATTCGTCAGGCATTACACTTACACGACTCCACCGCTGTGACTGAATACCCAAAGGCACAACAGATATGTCCTTTATCAATCATGGGTATGAAGGTGATCTTCGGGCTACAACCATTCTAAGAAACATTTCCATGACGCTGAGAAATTTATTTTTCACATGGTAAATGTCTGCTTAGCCTCCAAGACATCTTCTTGGGATCAAATGTCATCCCAATGGCAACAGGTATTGTATTCTATTCTAGAACACCAACCGCTAAATTTTTCTGAAATCGTGTTTCTAGAAATAAAGAACTTGGCTCAGAAACCTGTGGCAAACCGATGGCCATTATATCCCAGGTTTCTGATGGCCATTATTTTAGATGAATTAAAATCTGATGGCCTTGTTGGCCTTGGAGTCCCTGCACCAGCTGTTTTGGCTGAGGTATACTCCAGGCACAACTCAGACCTTACTCTCAAAGAAGCTGCCGAATGCTAAAGCCAAGCACAGGGAACCCACAGCTTCCACCACCAGAACCAAAGTCCCCACTAAACCAAAACCAAAACACCCCAAAACAGCTATTCAGGGAGATGAGTCCCCTGAAGATGCTCCTGTACCACCAAGGCAGGATATACTTGCTGGCTTAAACCCCCAGCAGTATCAGAGACTCTACCAGCCACAGCCGCTCAGGATTCCTCTCAAAAGGAGCCTGCAGCCACCACAGAAGGGGTACCCACATCTGGGATCTTCCTCACTTGAGGAGATTGCCATTGAAGAGCACCATCCTCCCCAGGTGCACACTGCTTTTCCCCATCTCCCCATGCAACCGCCCCCCAAAGTCCAACCATAATCATTGCAAACGTGCTGACTCAGTGCATGCCTCTCCTCCTCCCCAACAACCACCAACAAAGGGGAGAACCACAGATATTGAGGAAGGATCACCATGCTTCTGACAACCCACAGCACCGGGGTTTACAAGTTCTATCTCCTAGTGTGGATAGGGAGATTAGAACATCTAGTGAGGCTGCCACCTCTTCTGAATCAGCACATGATCAGAATGAGGCTGGTAACATAGCTAAGACCTCACTAGAGGCAACAGCTGATGAAGGACATAGTCCTGAGGCTGGAAGTCCCCAGTTCCAAGAAAAAGGGGCACATGCTAAAACTGGTCTACACCCAGTGCATGTACATCCTGCTACAAGCAGGAGGTCAGGTGATTCAGCATCTGCTGATGATGACCTGGGCTTTTTCTATGACGTTCTAGCCCACAACACCATCCTGGAGGCTGAGGTAAGCAGACTACAAGAACTGCTTGCCAAGAAGTCTCAGGATGTAAGTCCATCTGCCCCCACCAACCCACAGATGGCACCTTCATTTGAAGGTCCCCCAAACACTTTACCCTCTCACTTCACTGAGCCTCCAGCCTTTGCTTTTGGCACTATCTCTCCGGGACAGACCCCCCTGAGCAGATGGTTGCTGTATTCCAACAATCCCTACCTCTCATCACTCCCATCATCAATGACATTGTTTATAAAGCCATTGATGAGAGGATCTCCTCAAGTCTACAACCACTCATTGATGATGCTGTGCAAAAGAAACTTTCTGCGGTACAAACCCCTGCCACCAATGCATCCAAAAAGGGGGAGAGTACTGCAGTGAAAGAAAAGAAAAGAAAAAGAACTGAGGATGAGAAGGCACAAGAGAAAACCAAGGAGTTGAAAAAGAAAAAACAACAACTGATCACTTACAAAAGAAAGAAAAGTGCTGGTGATCAAACGAATGCTGAAGAAAAATCCTTGGAAGAGCTGGTAAAAGATGCAGATGAAACACACAGCCGATCCATGGACAAAATCATTGAGCAACTCTTCAAGCAAGGCTTTGATACAGCCACACTAGACAGTGAGATCAAGGTTGGAAGTAGAGGAAATTCAAAACAGATGGGCTGGGTACGATGTGCTGGAGAAAGAGAGATTGGAGATCATGATTCGATTCATAGCCAAATACTTAGGAAGATCACTGATGGATGATTCGTTCATGGACCAGAGACAGCATTCTGGCTATAGCCACCAGAATCTGTTTGTCTGAGCAATTTCATAAGGGGATAATCATTGAAGCACTTGATGAGGCTGGGGCTGGAAAAAGGTTTGAAATGGCAAGACTCACAAAAGCCAAACTCACAACCAAAATGCTTGAACAACCTTCCCAATCACCCACTCAAAAACAGCCTACCCCTCAAATCTCCAAACCAATCTCAAAACCCAAATCCAAACATCCTCAACCTTCAAAACCAATTCCTTTACCACAAAAAACCCAACCATCATCCAGTGATGCACCTAGAAGGAGGAGAGGGTGCTGAGGATAGAAGAAGATGAAGAAGAAGAGGATGAAGATGATAGTCTGCCACTCTCTGCTGTTCTAAAGCTACCAGAACCCAGGAGTCAACTCATGATCACACCTGACTCACAAAGGGAAACGGTTAGAGTCAAAATAGAAGATGAAGAACAGCAGAAGCAGCACGATGAGCAACTACTGAAGATGGTTGACAAGGAATTTCCTCAGTCATCATCTATACAAGCCATGAAAGGGCATGCTCAGAGGCTGTACACTCTCAGACACACATTTCAGTATCAAAAGGAGAGAGTGAGAGTATGGCCAGACCCCAAGGTGAGTTCTAGAATCCACAAAAGATCCATTCCACATAGATACAATGGCCAGGTTAGAAAAACAATAGACTCTACAATCATGTTGGCCATTGTAGTCTCACCATGGGAAATAATCGATGAATTCAAGAAGGCTCATCAATCAAAATGACCCCTCAAGCCTTACTGGAAAACAAGATGATCAAAAAGGGGTTATTATATAAGAAGCTTGAAGACATTAAGAAGAATGAGCTCCAGTTACTTCTTGAGGGCACTCATCCTGATGAATTTGTCTATAGGGAGGTAACTACTGTGGAGTTGAAGAATGGCAGGACTGTAAAGTACTTATCTGAGTACTATGGTCCAAAGTTCTTCTTTGAAGGAGGAGTAGAAGAACTCTCCAAGGAGGAACAGGTTGTTCTCCTTGAGGCCTATGTTCGAGAGTCGTACAGACTCATATGGGGAAGTAGATCTCATGAATGGGATAACAACTCTGTGTCCAGTTCCCCAAAACAGAGTTCCCATTCATACCTTGCCAAACAGATCTCTGAGATTTCTTCCCAGGCCAGTGCTTATATGGGTCATCTTCTTAACTGATCAAGAAGGAAAAAGACCAACCATTCTGCCAAAATAAGTGGGACCTCAATAAGTTAAAGGTTTTGGCTGCATTGGTTCAGGGGGAGTTTGTTGGACCAAAAGAACCAATGAGCCGGATCAGAAAAACCTTTAAGTCCCACAGACATCACAACAACTACTGAAGACCACAACAGCTGAAGACAACAGCTGATTACAAAGTCTGAAGACACAAGTGCTGAAGACAAAGTCTGAAGACACAAGTGCTGAAGACAAAGTCTGAAGACACAAGTGCTGAAGACAAAGTCTGAAGACACAAGTGCTGAAGACAAAGTCTGAAGACACAAGTGCTGAAGACAAAGTCTGAAGACACAAATGCTGAAGACAAGTCTGAAGACATAAGTGCTGAAGACCAAGTATCAGACGTTGTCACAACAGCTGAAGAGGTCTTCTTCAGTAGTTGTGATGGTTTACCTTTCAGTAGTTTTCTTTATTTTAGTATTTGTAAAACAACTGAAGAGTATGTTCTTCATTGTTATTGTTCAGTAGTTTTATGTTTTTCAGTAGTTGTAGTAACTGATAACACTTAGTATTTTTGTAAGAAGATGTCAGCTGTTTTGACATCTTCAGTAGTTGTGTTTCAGTTGGAATAATTCTGTTAGATGTCACTATCAAGTGACATCAGCAGACGTCACATCTCTTATATAAGAGGTGTCGACCTAATTGTAAGTGTGACATTCCGTTACCACGAAAGCGAATATTGAATGAAATATATCTGCAGAATTCTCTCTATCTATAACCGTTTTTGTTCTTCATTGAATATCTTTTCGTTCTTGTGAATTGGCTAATTCATTGTTAGAATTCCGCTGCTATACTCTCTAATCAAACAATCCTAACAACTCAAACGTAGATTCACTGATCCCCACAGGGATCGACTTTAACATCATATGTACAGTTGCATGTAATCCCTCAACACCATTTGAAAACCAATGTGTAGGTGATCCATTTAACATGGTTTGCAAATCAAGTTACCCTACTTGCCACACATGTTAGTTAGCAACAAAGTGGTTAGGTGACCTTATCCCACCACTTTGGTATCTCCACCTGAAGTCCAAGTTCCCTCTAAGGGTAGGACCTTTATCCCATTATGAGTTTCCAATGGACACAAGTGTTGGCAAAAGGACGTGTTAAACTTGTTGGTAAAGATTTAAAGTTTTCATTAATTCTAGACTTTGAAACCTAGTGTACATTGTAATTGCATGCTTACAAATACTGGTACTTGATGGTTCTTTTAATAAAACCCATTTTATTATGAAATCATAATCCTTTTAATAACCATTTATTAACACTTAATGATAAGAACCATTTTATATTAGCTTGTTAAGATCATTTTATTAAGATTGTTCATCATTCAAATATCATACATCATCCACAAATCACAATGAAACAAGCATAATATAAACAACCACATGTGCATAACCATAGCTACTATTGTGACCACAGTTTTTTGCCATCACAAGTGTGGTCATTTGGTCTTTGCTAAGGGTACCAAAAAAACACAAAATTAGAGATTACAATGGATCTCCCACTTGATGTCGCATCCGTATGCTTCAAGTCCACTTTGTGTCTTCGTTTTGTGCTTCCTTCCCGAGCATCTTCTTTTACAAAATATATATCCTAATACATATTTTCTAGTAAAAGAAAAATACTCCTAATCTATTATTACATCCCAATGAATAAATAGATAAATTACAAGCACAAAACTTTACAACCCAATTGAATGTATATAATCAAATAAATACATTCTTTCAAACCAAACAACACAAGGTCAAGCTAGGTTATGCACTATCAAATGAACAATTACAAACATCATACAATAAACAAAATAAACCCCATCAAACCCCAAATTTTCAGCCAACATAAACTGAAAATTAGGGTTTGTTTGTCCAAACAAACAACAACCAAACATATCAACCAATTGACATTCCTATCTTTCAAAGTTTAATTATAAGCATGAAGATATAACTTTGAAAGACATGGGGTTTATTGAATCAACCAAAACAGCCTCTAATGAGTTGATAAACATCCTTTAAAACCAATTTTTAAAGGACAAGAACAAGCAAGCTATCCACATAACCGGCTCTTGATGCCATTGAAGGGTTTGTTAGAAGATAAAATCAAAGTTTAACCTCTTAAACTTTCTGAAAAATACAGCGGATATATATTTTGAACATGATTATAAAACTGAAAAATCATGTTCTTTAGGTGACAATATATGTATAAAACAAACCCATATTACAAAGGATCATATTATGTGAATAAGCAAGCTATGAAAACATAAAACGAGCATTATGGACAGCCATATAGATGCTGCCATAAACTACCTTTCAGCAGCTCAAAAGGGTCGAAATCTTTAAAGATGATGATGTTTTTGAGCAGAAATCCTTCAAGGTGGAGGACCTCAAGCTTGTAATACCCACAAGGTCTTCAAACACCTAGCTAGTTCGGAAGCTTGACACCAAAGTTCTACACCAAGGAACCTTCAAAACACAAAATTTTCAGCCTCTTTTGGAGCTGGAAAAATCCGAAAAAATAGTCTAGCCTTGTAGAGAACTTTTTTTTGCTTAAGTGTGTGTTAGAGAAGGTAAGATGATGGACGAGTGTTCAAGTGAGTAATGTCACTCAAGAACCAAGACAAAAAATGGGTGTTTCATGGCCAAGGGCGGCCGAAATTCCCATTTCAAATGGGTTTCCCACCCATTTCAAGTTTTATAAAATTAACTCTTTCAATCTCTTAAGTTTATAAAATTAAAACCTATTTTAATTTTATAACATTAACACAATTTTATTTGTCATTATTTAACCAACTTAAATAATGAAACAAATAAATATCTCATGAACAAATTATCCATATAATTTTGTACTATCACAAAAGCAATAATTTAGAAAACCCGTTTTCTAAATTGTTGTCTATATTTATTTGTATGATCTTATCAACAAACAAATATTTATTGGTGTATGTTTGGTTTGTTATTGGGTATGAGCCGACTTGGATCATAACGTACTAACCACATCAATCTTGTATGTGTCTTGGGCATATGAGGTCCAACAGCTAAGGGGAGAAAGTTCATCTACTAGGTTTGCAAGGCTTATAGAGTCTCCTATCAGGGCTGCCCCTAGACTAAACACTCAAAATGATGAGTTGAGGGCAGTCAGGATCAACTACCTGCAGACTAGGAACTATGACATAGATAACATCATCTCTCTCTTCTTAGATGAGTTGAATGAACTGGCTAAAAAGGAATTGTCAAAGGAAAGAAAGGAGGCAGATGATGCAAAGCTACTTCTTTAGATCAAAGAAGAAAGAAGAAAGAAAGACTATACAAGCATATGCCTTCTCTCTCGCTAGTTCAAGAAAGTCTTGTGCAAGAGGATGTGGTGCCACAATAACCTTAGGTAGACAAAGAAAAAGATAGGATCAACATGATCAACTACTTGAGTGCCACAGGCCTCTATCAGGCTGCTACACTTCTTCCCATACCCTTTTCCTATATTGAGTTTGAGTACCTCAAACAACATGAACTTGAGATTGCCGAAGAGAGAAAGATCACCAAAAGAAAGTTAAGGGAAGAGGCTACAAAGTCAAGAGCCACCATCTAGAAAAATATGAAGAAGTCTTCTAATAGGCAAAGGATGATGAGCTTCTTAAAGTTGTATGGATTCTCCGGAAGGAGACTTGATCCTACGTCTCTACCCACCATGGAAGAGCATATCAGAGTGTTCAAGTAGAAGATTCAAAGAGGTGAACTTGCTGACTTACACTCCCCACCAAGTCAGTTCCCTCAGGAAGTAGATATTAAGGTTGAACCATTTGAGACAACACAACCTAGATCTCCTGCTGAACCTTAGCAAGCATCCACTTCTGATCCATAGAAGGGTTCTGTCCCCTCTCAATCTGACCCTATGAGAAAGGAAACCCTAACTGAGAAAGACAAAGAAGATCAATCAGGTGCTGCAGGCTAGTCTTTTCAGTTAAACGACTCAAAGAGGAGAAAAAGGATCGCTTCCAAACCAAAGCCAATGAAGAAAAAGAAAGAAGCATCCATCTCCAAACCTTAGGATGAGTCAGAACATCTAGAGGATGTGCAAATAGAGGATGCTACACCAACTCCAATTCAAATAGCTACTCTAGCATCAGGAAGACCCATCTTGTCCTGGACATACACTACAAATCGGAAAGATGGCATCTCATCAGAGATCAGGGTATTGAAAATATTTACACATGGAAAGATATGTTTACTCTGCCCCTACATGATCCCTTTGACATGAGAAGACATTTCTGCTACAACTCTGTAAAGTCACCAACTTTCAAAAGTTGGTGAAAAGGTCCATGCTTTTCGTACTATACATTGAGCTCTCGAGTCTGTAACTTTCTACTTTATATACTTTATACTTTTTGTAATATATTAGGATGTGAGCTATGGCATGTCATAGTCACTGGTCAAAAGGCATTCTGCCTTTTGACTCTACATTTGATTTTGTTTGTTTTCTAGTCAATTGTATCTAGCTGGCTTTCAAAACATGGCCAACTGTAGTATTTAGTATATGTATCTCGAGTACTTGTAACTTTCTAGTATGCTTTGTAACTTTTGTAATAGAACTTGAGAAGGCAATATACTACAATCTTGAAAACCAACTCCTTGTGTGTTTTTGCTATCCTGCTCTGTCTCATAATTACTTGTATTCTTAGTATCATTACAAAGGTTAACCAGTTCCCTATTTGATCTATTAAGTATTCTTAGAAACTCTCCTCAATGTATTGTTATGTTGTAAGTGCATACCCTTCACCGGTCCTGCATTTGATATCAGAGCATTGCATGCTCTTGATATAAGATCTCACCATCTTAAGATCCCTCACACATACAAAATACTTAACATCTCAAATGGCAGCCATTTCTAAATCTGTTATGGAAACTAGAACCATGAAAAAGTCCCCACTAATCACTCTTGATGACTTTGACACCTGGTGTTGAAGAATGGAAGGATTCATCAAGTCTCTAGACTTAAGAATGTGGGAGTCTGTTGAAAATGGACCTTACACACTGAGCATCTCTTTAGAAACTAGAGGTGGTATGATCCCCAAGGCTATGGCTTACTACTCAGATAAAGATAGAAAGAGAGTAGAGATTGACCAGAAGGCCATGACAGCCCTTCAGACTGCTCTTCCAAACTATGTATACATATGTTTCAAGAAATGCAAGACAGCTAAACAGCTGTGGGATGCATTAAAACTAATGTTTGAGGGTTCCTCTAAAGCCAAGGAGAACAAGAAGGATCTCCTGAAGCAACAGTTTGAAAATTTCACCTTTAAAGCAGATGAGACCATGACTCAATAATACTTGAGGTATGTTAAGATTGTGGATACCCTAGTGGATGGTGGAGTAGCTCTTGAGAACAGAGATATTGTAAGGAAGTTCATGTCCTCACTTCCTAGGCAATGGACATACTACTGTGTGGTTATTAAGAGAACTAAGAGCCTGGAAACTATCACTCTGATAGAGTTGTAGGGATTCTCTATGGCTACCAAATGGAGATGAACATGCAAGGTTCATCTGGCAACTCCAACAATCAAATGGGTTCATCCCTTCATGTGGTTGAAAGGGATAGCATAGAACCACAACATCATCTCATATGCTACCCTGAAAATACACAAAAGGGTCCTTTCATCACCTTCCATGAGACACCAAGGGAGAACTATACTCAAGGAAGCCCATTCCAAGAGACAAGTTCTTCTCAAGCCTTTGTGTCTTTTGATGAAAGTAGTGGCAGCTTTCTATTCACCCTTGAAGACCTGGACTGCATCCATCCAGATGATCTGGAGTATATGGAGATAGTCCAACAAATGGCTCTTCTCACTCACAGAGCCAAGAAGTTCTACTAGCGGACAAGAAGAAAGTTTCCTAGCAATACATCCAGTGGAAAGTTTGGACTGGACAAAAGCAAAGTCAAATGTTACAACTGTAACTTGATGGGCCACATTGCCAAAGAATGCAAGGCACCAAGAACAAATGGTGCCCAAGCATAGTCCAGACCAAATTACACTGATAAAGCTACCTAGAATGACAAGCCAAAGTAGCAAGCTACAGTTGCTGTTGAAGAAGGAGGCTTTTACTGGAGCTTTCAGGTGGAAGATGCTTCTCTAAACCAAACACTGATGGCAGATCATGATGAAGCCAAGGTATTGGAACATTTCTGTACCCTTGAATGTATTGCTATAGTAAACAGATACAGGTCCTACAACTTAGAAATGAGATCTGATTGTAAGTCCTTAAACATCTTAAAAGCTAATTTTAGAAAACTAAAAGTGATTATAAACTAAAGATAGAGGACTTAGAGAAAACCATTTCAGTTCTAAAACATGAGCACATCATTATAGGACTCAAATCAAGGATCTCAATACTAAGCTGAGTGAGTGCCAGACTGAGCTTGTGATAAGCAAAGCCAGGGCAGAAAAGTGTGTTCTTGAAGAAAAGACCTTCAAAAACATGATATCCTCATCCTTGCACAACAAGGTGTGTTATCAAAACAAGTAGGGACTGGGATCTAGTGAGATAGCTCCTCCACACACAATCTTATCTGTAAGATCACTTAGGTGTGGAACTTGTGAAGATGAGCTTCCTCTCATAGACCCCATGAGTGAAGAGGATGAAGAAGTTATAGTGAAGAGTTCTTCTAAGAAGAATGAAGAGGACGATTCTAAGAAGGGTCACTATCCTTTTGAGGAGAAGAAGAAGACTGTGATGACCAAGTCTATGAGGAAAAACTTGATCAGAAAGAGCACCGGTACACAACCTGAACTGTTCTCAACCCAAAAGGACTGTCTCAGCAATTGTAACGCCTAGTTATTTTATAAACAAAGAAAGAAAGAATAATGTGAAGTTAAAAGAAGGAAAAGAAATAAAACCCAAGTCTAGGGGTTAAAAGTGACAAAAGGACAAAAAGTTTAAAAGTTGGTGATAAAGGTGGTATGGCCGCCCATATGTCACACACATCACTAATCTTCGGATTTTAGAGAGAGAAAGTAGCAAGTGCAGCAGAGAACTCTCGGTTTTTGAAGGAAGAACAAGAAGAATCTTAATTCAAAGTAAGAATTCACATGGTTCATGATGTTCTTGACTGGTCTTATCCTCGGGTTTATGCTTATGTGTGTTTGTATGTGTTCGGGTATGTTTTTAGTGGGTTTCTGGGTAGTTGAACTCAATTGCAAACGAGTTTGGAAGAAGCCATACTCAAGAGCTGCAAAAGAGTCTAGGACCCCACTTTTACACGTTTTAACTAATTTTGGGGCTGGAAATGCATGAATGTATGTTTTTATACAGCTGGGTTTCGGACCCGTATGTACGAATGTGTATATATTGATGTTATGATGTGATGTGTAGGTATGTTCATGCTTGACGATGTATGATGGTGTTTCTAAGGCTTAGGATGTATGATTTAAGCTTAGAACACGATGGATGGTGATTGGTACTGAAATTTGATGTTTAAGGCTCATATGTTATGGTTTAGAATCTGCCTAAGTATGTAGTAGAAATGCGGATGAGTAATGGAAGTCAATGCGGAAGAACAGTTAATGCGGATGAACAGTTAATGCGGATGAGCATTAACTATTAAGTAAGTCAATGCGGATGAGTAATGGGAGTTGATGCGGATGAGCAGTTAATGCAGATGAGCATTAATCACTAAGTAAGTCAATGCAGATGAGTAATGGTATTGCGGCCTGGGTGTTGTTCACCATGATGGAAGGTCTATGATAGGCTTCGGCCCAATACCAGCTTTATGCATAACGGAAGGGTAAAGTTCATGGTGTTGACAGAACGAAAAGATGTAATGTATGAACGAAAGTAAATGGACGAATGAAGAAAATAATAATGATATTATCTATGCGTACGTAAGATGTATGATCACATGTGAAAGTAATAAATGGTTTTAATGAAAGTAAAGTATGTTTTATTATAAAACTAGAACTCACTCAGTAATGCTGACTTTTATGCATTTTTCCAACTGGCAGGTGAGCATTGCTGAGGATGGCGCGGGCCAGCTACTTGGCATTTTGGATGACATTATGTTGTTTAATGTTTTTGCACTGTAATGCGAACAAATGAAATTGTATAACGATTGTTGTATTATTTTGCAAAAGCTTTTACCATGAAATGAAATATATGTTTTTGAATGATTCCGTTGCAACGTTTATTACAAGTTAATGAATGAGCAATGATTGGCCAGCTGTAAGGGTCCCGGGAACGAGGCCTTACAACATCTGCAAACATAAAGGTGGAGAAGGGATGTGATCAAAATTAGTCTTGTTCTCAGCAGAAGGATCTTGGGAAAAAGAAAATGGAATTTGTTATGCATGAAAGTATGTCTCATCTTACTAAGGATTGTCCATACAATCCAACACGACCCGCTCAGCCACCACAACAACCACCACCAACCACCGCCAACCACTGGCCACCAACAGCGCTGCCCACCACCAACACCCACGGCGGCGCCCACCATCAGCCACCCACGATGCCTCCCACCACCCGCCTCCGGTCACCACGCCCCTGGAACACCATTGCCAGAGACCACTATCAGACATCGCCACCGCCGGACACAACCTCCGAATGCCAGCACTGTCGCTGGAAACCTCCACCACTGGAAACCACATCTGAAGGCCACCACCGTCATCAGAGACCATCGCTAGAAACCATCGAAAGCCACCACTGCCAGAAACCAGCAAAAGACACCAATGCCTCATGAAACCACTTCCAGCAACCACATCTACCAAAAACCACTACCACTCACTATCATAACTACTTTTACATTTCATTGCTTCTTTTTTTCATACCTAAGAACACAAAGTAACGATTTATTTTTTTCTATAAAAAGGTAATGAAACAAGACAATGAAATGTAACTATTAATTACATTCTATCATTAATTCCATTCTCTCATTAGTTTCATACCTTCGTCCATTACAACACCCCATAACAAATAGACCCTTAGAGTATTCATAACCAATCGATGAATGCATCCTAATCCTTATAATTACATTAACAATTATATTTTTCTTAATTTTAATTAAATAATATTTTGCTATAGTTTATAATTATATTTTCTCAATAATCCACTAAAAACCTCTTTCAAAAATATTAAAATATAGAATAATTTGCACTTTTTGTCCTTTAGGTTTGTAGCAAATTAAGGAAATTAAGGAAATTATAGAAAACATCCTTTATGTTGGGATCAACAATGTAATAAAATAAAGCTTATCAAATGATAATCACAACCGACTGAAGATCTCATTGTACAAGTTCAGAGACCAAATTGAAAATCAAAAGAAAATAAATACAAGACAAAGTCAACATCAAGTCAACAAGAAAAGTCAAAAATAAGTCGTGATGTAATATTAGTATAAATAGGACCCACTAGTGCATTTTTGCACATGTGGCTTTTGTGTGTGTGTTTCTCATTGTGTGAATCACCACCGAAGGAGAAATCCTCTCCTTTGGGTGGGTTTGATTTCATCAGCCATCTATGATTCTCATTGTAACTTTTTATCAAGATCAATGAAATCAAAACATTATTATCATCCATCTCTTTGTTCTTTGATTCATGATTGATGTCAAAGTATGAATCAAATAAGATTTAAAATATGTGTTCCTATTCACCTAAACTAGTTAGGGTAAGTAGGATACTTTGATTTGAACAAAATAGATTAAACTAATGAATTATCAAACTACTGCCTCTTGGCTGTAAAAAGTGAATCTTAGAATGATTAAGAACTTAATTAAGAAAATAATTACAATTAATGAAATTAATTAGAAGATGATTATGAAAAAGGGTAATCCATCCTGGGATTCAGGTTCGGTTCTCGGTAGTCGCCTAGTTCAACTTGGTGGGAAATCTTTAATGGGGATTCTATACATGTAATGATTAAGTGGCATAGATAACCAAGACTTAATGGGTCTTAGTACACCATGTGAAATTCAAAACCTTGCAATCATACAACTCGCGCATAATTATATGAAATTCAAATCAAGATTTACTAAAACAATTGTTTAAACAATCAAGGAACAAGTTAAACTCAATAAAGAACTTAACGGGTTCTAAAGTTTACTCCCAACACAATTTGGATATAAACAAAAACCTAAAAACACGAACCTATCACGCGAGTCATGAAAAGTTTAGCCTTGCATCTTCATGAATTCGGCAACAAGATCGGATTGGAACATGTTTTGATGGATTGGAATGAGTTGGAGAAGTAGAATTGACCTCGAGAAATCTCCAAGTTTGTCCCTTTTTGCTCCCAATGCAAATTAGGGTCTTTAGAATTGATAACCCTCCTTAAATATGGTCAAAATCCGGAAAATTACATCAAAATCAACCCCTCGACGTAAGTTACGTCCTTAGAGACGTAAATGATGTCCTCCCTCATGATATACGTGGTCAGCCTTTGTCTTACATCCAAAAAACTATCAGTTTTAGAAAGGACGTATATTACTTTCTTTAGGACGTAAGTTATGTCGTATGCTCTTTTTGCACCAATTTCTTTATTTTCTTCATCTATTTTCATCCAATCTTCATGCAACCTTGGAATACATCATTTAAGCTTCCCACACCTATAATTCAAACCTAACACAAAGTGATTATGCTCGATAGGAATATCACGTTAAAAGCATACATTTAAACACTTTAAACACATACAAAACATGAACACATCACATCGCCACACTTATCATTTCCTTGCCCCCAAGCAAACTTGCTCATAACACTACAACTATCATTAGACAAATACGATCCAGCCATGTGTTCACCATCTGTTAGCTAAGGTCCCAAGTCATGCCCACTTACAATATCATACATGAAGTTATA